>NW_010583791.1:0-12068 GCF_000705375.1 Tinamus guttatus | reverse complement strand
CAGGCTATGACACTCCTTGCAGCCTGAAACCTGGACAGCCTCATGCTTCACCAGTTGTTCAGTCTTGGTGCCCATCTCCTTACTAAGTGCTGATGTGGCCCTCTGACGAGTAATTGCCATAGTGAATGCACTGCAGAGTTCACTGCTGCATGCCCTGCCTGTGCGAACTGCCGCGCTCCTGGTCGCTCACACTCCTTGGGGGTGGCTCTTGTAGGCACGGGGCTTGGGTTGTCTACCCTGCTGACTCCGCTGCCCTGTGTCAGTGCCACCTGGGGCTAGGGGTGCCTCGCTCTCCCTGCTCTGGGGATTGTGCTTCACTACGCAGCTTCTGGCCACCAATTTAGCTCCTCTCAGAAGGGTCTCACGGCACGAGCGTCCGCTCCAGACCCGTTACCTGCTCTGTCCACTGCAGTCCGCTGCTCCAAGAGAAAGAAGAATGCACAATTTATGTTTCTGTTTTTTAAAAGAAAAGGATTTGATGCAGCCATGATGCTAGGGGTGCTTTGCTCTCACATCAGTGGGAGAAGAAAGCAGAGAGGGGTGCGAGATTTAAATTTGGTGTTTCGATATGGCCATTTCTCCACTTTTTTGTCTATTTTTTTCTCCTTTTCCCGCTGCGTCTCTGGGGAGGAAGGACCTGGTCCCTGGCTCAGACCACAGAGCAGAATGAGTGGGAGGCGTTCGACATCCGCCATGACATGTGAGATTAGGCTGCGGGTGAAACATCTCACAAATTAAACCTATCCCCTCCTGTCATCTGCAGAGATAACAGCCCTTTCCCCTCATATAGCCAAAGAAGTTGCAGTTTCAGCAATCCCCACTGGACAGATGGATGGGGCCAGGCTGCCAGTGCCAAGATACCTGGGGCCCGTAAGTCCCCCTCATACAGAGGTGGGAGCTGCTGAGGGTCTGTTGGAACATGGCCGGCTGTGAAGGCCACAGCACCGTGCATAGCTACCTTGCTTGTATTCCTGTGTCATGTGAGTTGCACTCTGGTCTGCATTTTACATAAAAAAAAGTGAGAGAGAGAAGAAGAAGAAGAAGAAGAAGAAAAAAAAAAAAAAAAAAAAACACACACGCTTCTCATAACATGTGCTGCAAGAATACCAAAAGAAAGGCAGGATAAAAATCCCTCTTTCAGATAATGTAGCAAGCCTCTATTTCCCTCCTTTCGGGATCCCTCATGAGGATGTTTTGCCTCTTACCAATGCTTCCTGTGGCCTTATTGAACGTTTCAGAAAATATTACCTCATGGTCAGGATACTTTCTGCCTTATAAGTCTTCCAGACACCCCACTTTTTCCCAGAATATGTGCTAGATCAGAGTTCAAATCATATTCACTCTATTTTCTCTGATTTGTCAAATGTCTGTCAATGACTTATGGCATTTAATGGTGTTTCAAGATGTATTTATCAGCAGGAGTGCAGCTGCCCAGGAAGGACTGAGCTGTCATTCAGGCAGCCAAGGATGGTACTTGGTCAGAGGACACCTTGGGAGGACCTCGCAGCCCTACGGGATTTGCAAAGGATTGGCAATACTGATGCTTGCAGGTGAAATATCTTCCAGGAGCAGAATGAAAGAAATCATGAAAAATATACATTCATTTTTGCATATGTGCTAGAAAAAAGAAAATAGACCATGTATGCATTCACTGCTATTCATGCATATCTCACCCTCTTTCATGACTACACTTTTAAATTCAATACTAAGTGCTTTTCAACCTGCTACTGTGCATTATGCATCATGCTGTGACATTAATTGCTGCTTTAGAAATAAGGGCCTAGGCTAATCACATGAGTAAAACAGGTTTTAGGATATTAGAAATCAATCCACCTAAAGACCCATCTTAAGTTGGTACTCAGATAAAATTTCTCTTATCTGTTATGTATGTGCAAGGCCCAAACATGTGCATATGCAGTTATCTAGACAGTGCACATAAGTAAAAGCACCTGGAGACAACAGAGAATATGTGTAAAAACTATTTTTGAAACTACATTTTTTGTAAATTCAGCCCATAGGCCCTAATCCACCAAAGGACAAAGCACACTGATAATTCTAAGCATGTGAATAATTGCCCAGGAATACTGTGCAGAGGCCATGGCAATCAGCTGGCTGTGCTTCAGAAATGCATTTAATAATAAGTTTTACTTGATTTCAGTAGGACTATACATACATGCACTTCATATTAAATTGCTGCCTTAGGTTCTTCACTACAGCTTTTTTGCTGCTAAGATGGGATCCACTATTCTTTCTTCCATGAAAAAAATGGGACTAGTTTAGACAAAATTGCCATCAGCAAGCAAAAAAAGAAAATGAAAGTGCTGAAGCTGCAAAATTTGCTTGAGAAGGACTCAATGTGGAAGAGAGGAAACGATGACATTAAGCTCCAAGCAGGCAGTACCACTACACTTCCGAGGATGAGCCTTCACAGGCACACGGGGCCCACTCATCCTAGCTGCATTTGTCCTGAGGCTTCAAGGGCTGAAGCGATGGCGACAGCAAGCTCTGAGCTTTGCGAGAAGAAAGCCAGGACTTAGCATGCTCAGAAGCAAGGCAGAGGCCAGCACTGGGGGTCCCTGCTGTGCTGCTTGTGGGAAGGGGAATATTTAAGTGATGCACAGTCGCGACAGCTCCTTTTTAGAGTGACTGCTACAACTATTCTGCCTGGGAGCACAGCCTGTCAACTGCAGGGCTCTAGGATCGCAGAGGCACTGAGAGATGACTTCTTTTACTTTACACATGTATATCATCTTGCATCGCACCACAGATCTGGGCTCAGCAGTCAGACACAAGAGGATAATTTGCAAGGTCCCTACCACCAGACAACAGTTTCTTTAGGCCACAGATGTTGGTTATTGCTTTTCAACACCTCCCTGTAACTTTACACACACTGTCTGGGTTTATTTTAAATCGACATATTACAGCATATAGTTTATAGCTGTCCTCAGACCCACTTCCAGGAAAGGATTCTTACTGTGTCATCCCACACCACCACCATTTCTCCAGAGTGTCTGTTAAGGTAGTTGTGCCTAAACTCAAGCAAGGAAAAAGCATATTTTGAAAGAGCCAATCATCTTCCCCATTATTTATCCTATACTGGACTCACTTGGAAAGCCAGATACACTCACTGCAAAACGCTCTTATGGCATATTTTCTCACATCCATCTTAGAGAAAGAGTAGAAAATATTTGCTATAGAAATAAATCTTATTCTAGACATAGCACCTAATCTCCTGCCCCATCGCCTCTCTACCGGGTTTTTCAACCTAACTGACCTTCACGGCTTTGGGATGCTGCTCTAATGAGATGAAATGGATATATCTACACTCTTCCTAAAAGCCAAAGGGAAACAGCATGCCCCAGCCAGCCTTCCTCTAGCCCACTTGACAATGTCACGAGTGGCCTGTAGATCCCCTGTCTGGGCAATGAGGGTACCAGCCTCCCTAAAGGCATGCTGAGATGGAGTGATACCTGGGATGCTCTCTGATCTGTAGGTTTCTGCATACATCAGAGTAGATTTCTGCATGCTTCAGATATTGCTCTCTAGCTGTACATAAAGTCATGCTTTCCACTTGAGTTCTGGATGAACGAGGCATCCTTATCTTGAGATAGGTCTCGAAGTATAGCAGAAGATAAATTCAGGGTTGCTATGTCTCACAATCTTACCACAAATTGCTATGGTATTTTGATATACTGAAAAAAGCATCAGAATCTGGAGTTAAAAATAAAGATACTTGCATATCTTATTTTTCTTCAAAAAGAAGGATGGGAAAAGAAAAGAAAAAAAGCTTTCAAATGCCTGAAATCTTGAAAACACAGGTTTTAAAAGCAAAAAAAGAATGCCGATTATTCTTTTACTCTAGTAATTTTAAAGTAAACTGCACGATTTTGGCCTCTCTTAGTCATGTTTATGACTGCTTAGGAAAGTCATGCTTATAGATGAGGTGGAACTGAAGAAAAGAACCCCCCGTAAAACAGAAATACGTTGAAAAATAAGACAAGGTGTTTGCCTCATATATCTTGAAATAGCTCATTCATCAAAGACAATGGACTCTCTCTCCCATCACTTCCTAATTAGAAGCAATTCTGCCCAAGCCAGCACCTATGTTCCTGCAAAAGATTAGGCCCCTTGGATTCAACTTGGCCTCAACTTAATAGGATGGGGAGGTGTCACCTACGATAAACCACAAGGATAAAGATGTAAGTGGTAGGGCAGTGCTCTCTGCGGTAATACAGGACATATGATCTTCAGATCAGACCAACCTTGATCAATGAAACCAGGGAATGGAGATGCTTTATACAGTGTGTGCAGGCATCAGCCCTAGGATCCATACTTTGCTTCTTTTATGTGCTTTCACCTGAATAAATGCTCGATGTAGTCACCTCGTTCTGTGTGATTATTGCCAAATCCTGAGCCCATCCAGAACACCATGCTGCACAGCCAAAAGGAACTCACATTGCCTCTGCTCTTACCTGCACAAACTCTACTGAAGTACCCGGCAACAGGACAACAGATTTGGAGAGAAACTTGCAGAAAGGCAGGAGGTTGGTAGTAATACTGGTGTGCTTTGTGATGTTAAAAAACAGGTGCCCTATCCTGAGCACAAAGGCACAAATGGGAGGTAACTCACTCAAGTACCTGATAATTCCAAGAAAATGACTTTACAACAGCTTCCTTACTGGCACAGAGCACAGGGGAGAGGCAGGACCTCTCCAGCTGCAAAGAGATGGACTAATCTACTAACTGATAGAAGTGTGCACTCACTAGTTGGTGTCTTCTCAAAAGTAGACTTTTTCTTTCTGTCTCTCTCCCTCCCAACTCCTTCCATCTCCATTGCCTTCTCTCTGTAATGAAACAAGACTCAGAAATGTCTTGAAAGAAGCACATTTTACAGGAGCACAGCCCTGGGGCTGGCAAACCCTGCCAGGTATTTGCCCTAGACAGGGGAGAATGCATGGAGACTGCAAAGGACAGTATCATAGAGAGTCATTGGTGTGTGCTAGCTGGGTGACTTTGCTCTGGTCAAACAAAAGCCAGAAGTACAGTCATGCCATCACAACCCACCATGGCTGGTGCTGATGCCCTGCCTCCAAGAAGAGCTATACGTCAGCTTGAATATTCTCTGTATATCCTTATGTGCCCCCAAAGTTAAACTACTTCAGTACCAAAGGATTCTACATAGAGACATAAGGGAGGAGGAGGAACTTTTGAAAATTCAAAAGCTCTAAAAGTGATAGAAACCAGCTTTCCTATAAACTAGTATAGCGACTCCAGGGCCCACGCCCATCCAGGACTTAACCACTTTACATTAATCAGGGGAGTGATGTACGGCTCCCAGTTCTCTAGTGGGAAAAGGCTCATTTTTTTTCAGACCTCAGGGTCTCTGTAGCTGTTTAATTCTCCCTTGTATATAACTATTTCAAACCTGGATATCAATGTACCTCGTTCGCATTTTATGGGTAAGCAGAAATACTGTGGCCAATCCCAAGGTGCCAAGTCAGCAGGAGATGGGTGCAGGGAGAACTGAGGATGCTTACGCAGGGGGTTATATTCCTGTGCTGGAGTTTGGGATGGCCTGTGCAGTGAGGAGGATCAGCTGGTATTTTGGCAGTAAGAATGAGCTGGAGCTTCAGCCCCTGCCCAATGCAGCACCCTGCTTCCCGCCTCAGCAGTGACACTGGCACCACAACCCTTGTCCTGCCATCGTTTCCGTGGGGTCCTTCCCCCAGCACCTGCCTGCCCTGGGCTCAAGCATGCCATACACTGCTCATTCTTTGCCCTCCCTAGCTCTGAAGAACTATTAGCCCATCCTTATTGTGGAAGGCTGAATGGAAAGGCTAGGTCTGAGCGATAAAGACGTGATGAAAACAAGCTGGAGAATTTAAAATGCCAGCTGCTGCCTGATGCCAAGTCAAAATTAATCAGGTTCCTTGATCACTACTGTGATTGCTAACAGAGAAATGTATGTATATTAACTCGGTTTCCTCTCTATTGTCCAATCTGCCCTCAGGCTGTATAATTTACAGATAATTATGTTCAGCAAAGATTATTGAAAAACACAAAAGGATGCCAACCTAACTCTCTTTTATTCATCTGCCAATGAAACTATGGTGTAATTTACCATTTAGATTTGGAAATCTATCATCTTGCCTATTTACACTAAAGGGAACTTTAAGCCAAAACCTAAAGGGATCCTCCCTATCCCTTGGAAGGAATTGTATCAGACTAGAAAACAGTCCAGAAAACCAGGAAGGAAAATCACTTCTGCCATTTAAAGAGCCTAGGCCTAAGAGCTAAAACCTTAAGTATTTACAGAGGTCTAACTCCCATAGAAACCAAATTGAAGAGGATCATATTCGGTCCATGGAAAATTTACCTAGATCACACATTAGAGAGATAGAGAAGGAACATTGCTACTCATAACACTACTCAGGGTGACACAAGCTAATGCCTATCTCCACATTCACCTGCAAGAGCTGTTTCCAAAGCTGTCATGGCCTAACTGTGGAATAAGATTCTTTGGGTGCTTGGTGGCTTTTCAGTCCTTGATACAGGCTTGAGCATGTTCCATATATCTGAGGATGTGTGTGCTCCAAAGCACATGCCCTGGTCATATTTTTGCTGAGTCTCACAGCCTTGTTGTCTATAGGACTGATGTGCCCATGCTGACTGGTGCAAGGCTGCTAGTGACAGACTGGCTCAAGCAACCAGATTTTCTGGCTGCCCTCTCTCTTCCCAGACCTTTGGATGATGCTCTCTCTCATCCCTCATCACTATCTCCTAGTAACATTTAATGTTCTTCTGCTGTATTTAAGCTTATTTCCATTATTCTTCCATTGTCCTCTTTGATTCTTAACTATAACTTATGCTTCATCTCAGCAAATGTCAGCCCAGGCTGAAAATTCTGTACAAAACACACACACACAAACCACCAAGCAGGAAAAAAAGGATTCAGACTGTTTAAAAATATCTCCATGAATGTGCTCCTGCATTTTCAAGCCACAGAGCAAGTTTTACATAATTTTTAAAATCCAGAAAATTTGGGGTCTGACATGTCATTTAAAATATACAAAAATAAGTGTAAGAATGTAAAAACTTCATCTGGTACTATTAAAGTCCACTATAAGGAGCAGAGGAAGACTACGCTTACATCCGAGTCTTCACCTTATAGGAATAAGGCTATGAAGCATCCCTACATATAACAGAGGTCCATCTTCCCTCCTGCCTCTGACAGCAGCTATTGGCAGCTGCCAAGGAAAATGTGTTCCTTGCCAGGTTTTGTATCCACAGTTCATCCAGGAGTGGCTTAGTGATTTCCTGATTCAGAGGTCATGTCCACCCTCATCATGTGCAATAGTTCTTATTTAGTTGTCTTCTTTTAACTTTGATATATCTGAGCTATAAAACATCCCATGGCAATGAGTTCTGCACTTTAATCATGGGCTGCATGAAAAAGTACTTCTTTACTGTCAAATTCAGGTGTTTTATGGTGGTTTCATTTTTTTTGTTTGTTTTTAAATTTTTATACCTCATGAAAAGATTAACTAGAAATATGCATTACAGATCATTCTTAGAAGCATCAAAGACTTGGCTAACTAAATTAAAATATGGTCACATAATATGCCTTGGGGTCTTGAGGTCTTGACAACTTAAGAAATATTTTCATAGTTATTTTTACAACTCATCTTTCTTTTAATTTGCCTTGTGTTCTTTCACAGAACATAGCCTTCATAGCACAGGCCTCCTGCACTGGAATGAACCTTGTCTTCTGTGGAGTCTCATCTCTTTTAGAGCCTGAACTTTCCCTCCAAAAATCCATTTCTTGTTCTACTGCAGACATACAATGACACCATTAAAATCTAGGGAGTTAGACCAGATTCTGATAAGGTCAGAAATTGACTTACATTCCCCAAAGAAACACATCTCATGTTTAAAAAAAAGCTCATTATGTTTACTCCCACCGCCTGCTGCATCTTGCCAGCAAGTAGCATGAAGTCATCATGAGGTTAGTACCAGCATGGAGTAGCATTTTAAAATGTTCTGAAAATAAGTGACTCGGTAGTCAGCTTTCCACCCCTAATATGTTGGCTGTTTCAAATTAAATCAAATTATAGTAGGGCCCCTAGTCCACATCAGAGGATAAGAGTGTGCAAAATTCAATTGGAAAAAATGGAGCCACTTTGCATTCCTGTTTATGAACATGCAGACAAATCAGCAACTCAGAAATTAGAAGCTATTAGCTTATTGGCAATTCATTCAGCTTAAAAATAGCCATGGAAATCTGTACCTAGACCACTACACCCCCTCAAAAATCAGCTCATCATGATTACAGTAACAGAGAGCCCAAGTGCTAGATTCCTGATGCAGCTGCTAAGCTGAGGCTGGAGATGGAGTATAAAGTATAAGGTGGAGGGCATAGCAAAAGGATTCCATAACACCAGCCCCAAATATCTAGATTTCATGAGTCAGAATTGAGACTGATGTGGAAATTCTCATAACAAGTTAGGGTTTCTGCCTTACAGATTTTGAGTCTTTAGTTTGCTCTTTTTGCAGGCACTTTCAAGTCAACAAATGTTTCCTTAACAAATTTGGGAGTCTCCTTCATTGCATACTCAGGGAGCCTTTGGAAAAAAGAAAAACACTTCAAACATGGCATGATGTAAGTGGGGAAGATATGTCACGTCACACATCTCATGCTGTGCACATGGCACTGGGTACAATAGGGCAAGTTGTTTGAAACCCAACAACAGGGATCTGGAGAGAGAACAGAGATTGTCTAAAACAGTCTGAAAAATATCTCTCTTTATGCAGCATCAGGAACAATCATCCCTTTGCACTTCATTCTCATCTGCTTGTATTTGCCTTCTGCCCAGTGGCTCAGTTTTGCTTCCTCTGATTACCTCACACCTATATATTTCTAAGTACATGAACAGCCTATCTGGGAGCAAAATGCCTAACCATGAACTTATTTGTTTTTTCTGTTTGACTGTGGTTTTAGATTGTCTTTGCCAACACAATATTCAGTAGGAATTGAAGGGTTTCCTCTCTTCCTCTGCTGCAGGTCCTGAAGCCTATTTATCAGCCTTGCTTCAGGAGTAGGGAGAGGAATTGGAGGAAAAAGAGGGAGAGGAAAATGCCTTGTATGTTAACTGTTTACCCTAGTTAGGGAACTCATACTATCTCCCCTGGCTAGGGAATTGCAGCTCTTGCAGACCAACTATTGGCTGGAGCATGGAGATGGCTTCCCATTTTCTGATGGTCTCTTCTTTTTGGTTTCCTCCTTTGAAGGGCCCCCCCCCCCCCCCCACTTCTTTTTTCCCCTCCCATGAACGAGAAAAAGGCAAACTGATTATGGATGACCCCATTCTGGAAATACTTCCATTTTTATAACTAAATGATATGGCATTTCCACAGCCTCTGGACAATTACTTCTTGAGGGCTGAAGCTGTTATATTATTTCCAAGTTGTTCCAATGAGCTTTTCCAGACAGACCAAGAAGCAGAAGAGACCATAGTCCAAAATCTTCTCTGAGATGTGAGCTTTGACCAAGTTCAAGTGGACCAAGTACACTCAAGCATCACACTGAGCAAAACAACCCCAAATTCTGAATCTTGAGCCTTTCACATAGTCCTATTCTTTAGATTTGAAGCGTATCTAAGTATAAAATTTTTCTGAGCTTTGGGGGACTATTGGACTTCTGGAAGTTACAGTAGTGACATAGTGAAAGCTTTTAGGGCCATTTGCAATTTCCTGAGAAGCATATTCTCTTGGTACAAAAACACATAATCCCCATTAATATTATGGGTTAATGAGTTGTGTCTTCCCCCACAAAGCAGCAATATACTCCCTTAGTGGTTGGATCAGAGTCTTCCTAGCAGACATGAGCTGGTCCATTTAATGTGGTGCTTTTTCTTTTAATGTGGAGCTTTTTCATGCTTGTGAGATATTGTCTGGACTTTGCTCTAGCACATTTCTACCCTGGGGTGTTATTGAGAGGACTGCAGATCCCACATCAGGTGACAAATGGCCCAAGTGCTTCCAGCCACTTCTTATAGAAGTGACTACACTGTTCAAAGGCAGCTCCATTATACAACCCAGTCACAAAAGACCCAGCCTTAAAACTTGGTTAATGCTTTTATACTACGGAGGCAAATAATTCTTCCCATTTCAGGCACAGCAGCTGCCTATCCAGCACCCACTGTCCTTTACCACACTGGTGGCAGTGGTGCCTTGTGGCACAGCATATTGGTCATACACTAAAAAAAAAAAAAAAAAAAAAAAAAAAAAAAAAGCTAGATAAACCAAATTAGATTACAGCACAGCAGCTCAGACCAGCTAGATGGCAATGAAACAGCTGGCACAAGGTCTTCAAACTTCACAAGTGAAAACCCTGATTTATTTATGATAGAGTGGGAAGAAAGAGAATTACATATTTATAAGTGCATGCACAAACAACACATACACAGACAACCATTCTACCAGCTTGCTTACTTCTGAGTGTTTTAACTTCCTAGCCAAGCAGTGCCTTCTCCCATCCTCTCTCTTTTTACTGTGTGGTTTATCACTACATGTATTTTTTTTTTCTGGAGTTCTGTCTAAATAAAGACACTGGAGGAAAATTACCTGTTCCCCAGGGGCATAGATCTAAACTCATTCCTTGTCAAAACATTAGTACCAGTGAGTAGCACTAACATTCCAGTCCAGAGGATTTCATGCCCTAAAATACTCTAGAATCACATAGAGCTGGAATCCTCCTGCTTAACAGAGTAAGTGGGAATTTAATCTTTTACAGAAATGTCTGACATGGCAAGAAGTCCTTGCATACTTACAGAAGATTTTATTGTTGATAGTCAGTTCAGAGGTAATTTAGCAACCAAAGTTTGATGGACCACAGGAGGCAAGTTTAAGTCTTTGTGACCAATAGCAGCAGAATAATTGGTCTGTGTAACTGAGATACATGAATGCCAGGCTGAATGGGGCCTAGCTGGACACTGAGACCAACAGTCACCTCAGACAGCCAAGCCCTATAACAATGTGAATAATAGCATAGATTGGCCATCTCTACTGTTTCAAACATCCTGGATTTCTGATGGCTGTGAAGAATGTGGCCACTGAGTATGTGCAGAACAGTTCTCCATCACCTGTACAACCTATCCCAGGCACATCATTTGACACATATAGGGTGGGGCATATGAGTAACAAATTTGCTATACATGCAGAGTTTAGGTGTGCCATCTCCATACAGTAGGTATAGCTAGACTTATTGCTTCAGGACCAGCCAGTTCATTGAGCTCTGGTAAAATTATTAAGCATTTGGTTTTGGGATTCTTACAAGGGTCTGTAAGGCCATATTCAGGTAGGCCTCGAAGACTACCAAAGAGCACCTAGGGGAAGAATATCTTCTGAAGAAGAATTTATTGAATTTCTTTCATCTCCTTAAGCCAAATCTACAGTATATGAGGAAGTATGCATGGGCACAGCAAAGCCAAGCGAGGAGCTGGCAAAAAGAATCTACTGCTATTTTCATCTTTTCACCATTCAGTGTAGAATAAAGAGCAGCTCCAGAAGAGAGAGAGATCCAGCCAGCTAACAAAAGTAATTTCACAATTATGTGGTGGGTCCTACCAGGGGAAAGTTTTTTGTTTATTTTAGAAGAAATGACCCATCTTGTCAAAACTTCTGTGTTTTTTTTTTTTTTTTTTTTAAAAATGATAGAAGTAGGTCTAGGTCCTCACAATATTCTTCACTCTGAATCCCCTAAAATTGCCAGTCTCCACACATGCTTGCCTACCTTGTGGCCTACATTTTCCAGAAACATTTTCAGAGGAATATGGGAGCCAATATACTACCCTTGATTGAGCTCTCCTAGAAATCTCGTGCCTTATCAAAGTGTCTCAAAAGGGAACAAAGCAGTTCTGAAAATTCAGGCCCAGATGAGGGGGAAAAGAAGAAATAAGGGTTCAGTCCCCAAAACACATTAGCTAGAATAAACAGTCTGATTGACAACAAACTCAACCCCCAAAATTGTGCGCTATTTTGGGCACTCAGAACTTGGACTTTTGCATAGT
>NW_010583789.1:489945-501571 GCF_000705375.1 Tinamus guttatus | reverse complement strand
CTAAGGGAAGAGTCCAACCTGTTCTCTGTAGGAAGAATATTCTTACTCGTGCCTTTTGCAAAGAAAGGCTTCCAGCTGAAGCTTAAGCCTGGAAGTCTTGGTTGCTGTGTGAAGCTTGTGCTCTTGCACTTAACTTGTCTATTTTTTTTTCCTACCCTGGTGACCAAAAGCTCAGAGCTCCCAGGATCCTGGCGTGTACGGAGTAGTGCAGTCTGGTGACCACATTGGCCGCACGTGCATGGTGAAGTGGTTCAAGCTGAAACCAACTGGAGATGATGTGGAGGTGAGTGCAGTAGCCAGGGCCTTGTACTCTGAGAGCAGCCAGGAGAAGCAGCCACAAAACTGCACAAACTTCACAGATAAACCTGGGAGTTTGAGCTCCTGTTCCTTGAGAAAAGGAACAGGAATATTATTTAGGCCTCAGACTCGCTGGAGACAGTGTCACTTCATACATTTTGTGTCCCTGAGATCAGAGCAAGTAGAGAGTCACAGCACGCGATCAGCTGTAGGCTCTGATCTGTGTGAAAGCTTTTCCTGGAGTAATTTCTCATGTCCACTATAAGAATTTTTCCCTTCTGTGTGTCTGGCTGGTTGGCAGAAAGGGAATCTGCAACTTGCAGTTGTCCTGCTTGTCTCTGCAGGGCAGTGTTGTCTGCAGTCCTGCTTGTAGGGCACTTCTTCCCCTAATACCCTCGGAGCACTGTGTTTTTCAGGATCCTGTTGGACTAGTCGGAGATGTGCTGTCCCAATTCCCCTCAAATCTGGCATGCAGTGCTCTGAACAGGAGATCAGATTGTCCTCACAGGGCCCCTTGCACCTAGAGACAGAGCTTCAGTCTCATCTGGGATTATGTTCCTCTCTACTGCCTGTTATGTCTTCCTAGTACTTTTCCTCCAGAAGAAATCAAATGGAAGACATTTCCTATCAATAGACAAGTTTTTCATCAAGCTTCATTTTGCCTTGATTTATTTCCGAAGTAAATGCTGTCCTTCAGTGCTCCTGAAATGTCTTTGAGAAACTGAGAGTTCAGAAGGGTATAAAATCCTCTTCTGTCTTGTGATCCTAGTGGTATAAAACCTAAAGTAAAAGGCAAGGTGAAGTAAAAAAGCAGGAGGCAGGATAGTTTTTTTTTCGTTTTTGTTCCTTGTTTGATGTGCCTTAATACCTGGCACTGCAGCCCAGCAGCAGGTGTTTGCCATGGGCTGAGATGGAACGAGGTGGCACTAGCAGCTCTGCAGGCTGTTGGACCAACTGGATATTGGCAGGAAAAAAAAACCCCACGTTGTCGAAGGCCGAGTTGGCCGATGCACCCGGGCTGACGCGTTTGCGTTGTCTCCGCCGCAGCTGATCGGGGAGGAGGAGGACGTGAGCGTGTACGATATTGCCGATCACCCCGACTTCCGCTTCCGCACCACGGACATCGTCATTCGCATCGGCTCCGAGGGAGCCACGGCCAACGAGGACGAGGTGAGTCCTGGAGCTGCTGTGACACACACGGCCTTGGGCCCCTGTGGGCTTCCTGGCTCGCTAATTCTGTAGCACAGTGCGCCCTGCTTGCCGGAGTAACGTGAAATCTCTATGGCTAGTGAAGATGTAACCTAGAAGGCCTTTGAGCGTGGTGACTGAAGCTATAGCAGAGTAAAACCAAAATTGAGGCAAGAATCAAACGTGAGTTTGATATTTCTAGTTAAATTCTGCCTCAAACTTTGGAGTAAGTGCTAACGTGAGGCTGTTCTAAGGCTCCCTGAGCCAAGCGCAGAGGTTGGTTTGTCCGGAGCTGGAGAAACCTGTTTTACAACAACTGAAGATTCAGCTTCAGGTTTTCCTCTGACTTACCACGTACACATTTAATTTGGATCGCTGAATTCATTGATCTTCCAGTGGGGCAGGGGGAAGAGGGAGCAATTCCTTTTGGAGCGGTTCCTCTCTGCTCTTGCAGTGCCTTCGGCTTTTGAGAGGGCTGCCCTGAGAAGGGTTAAAGGGTTTAGGGTTGCTCTTGTTGTGGCTCTAGTTTCAGCAGTGCGGATGGTCTCTGTGCTTGCTCAGCTGACCCAAATAACCTTTTCCTGGTGCATGCTGCTGCCCGTGCCTTCCCGCTGCGCCCGTTGTCACTGGCCCAGCGCCAAGGCCCCTTCCCGGCATCCCGCTAGAGGGCAGCTGGATTCGGAGGAAGGGGAAGGGCTCTGGTCCCCGCGCCCGCTCCCCTTGCCTAGTCTGGAGGAAGGGGAAGGGCTCTGCTCCCTTTCCTGGCAGAGCGCCCAGCAGTGCTGCCTGGCAGAGCCCCCGGCCCTGGAATGGCTCCGATGCGGGTCAGGATTCAGCCCTGCTCTTCTCAGTCCTTTCCTGGTGGAGAGAGGGGGGGTGAATTTTCCTAGTCTGTCTGTCAGTGACTCGGGGGGATGAGAGTCCTGCAAAGGAAGTTGAACAGCAGCTTCATCTCTGACTTTGGCAGCTGACTGAGGAAACAGCCATCTACCTTTGTCAGCTCAGATTAGAAACAAAACCCTCTATGCAGGATTTTTCTCCCTTCCCATGGGATCCCAAGACTTCTGTTACTTCTGCTGCAGTAGGCCCTCTGGCCAAAATGCAAGCAGCAGAGCTGTTATTTCTCAAAGATACATTTCTCAACCTTCCAGCTCTGCAAGTGCCTGGGACGGAAGGGGGGCTGACAATTTGTTGTTGCTTCTACAGCCTTCGGTTGGACAAGTGGCTCGTGTGGATGTCAGCAGTAAAGTAGAAGTGGTGTGGGCTGATAACTCCAAGACCATCATTCTGCCTCAGGTGAGGTCCTGTTTCTGGCTCGTGGTGTCCCTGTAACTCATCTGAGTGACAAGTAAGATTTTAAAACCTGGATGCAAAGAGATTCACTGTGTTAGGGAGTCTTGCTCGAATTACAGCTTCCTTTTCATATGATAGGGTGAATTTCCACTTTAGCACTTAAAAATCCTTGTTTTTTCCAGCAGGACTGAGGAACTAATTGGTGTTCACTGGTTTTGAATAAAAAACACCATGTGGCCAGGCAGGGATGTGCAGCTTCCCTTGGCTCACTGCACTGCTTGCAGCCCTGACCATAACCCTGTTCCTGGCCTCCAAAGCTGCTGCTTTGCAGGGAAGGAGCGGGGTGCAAAGTTCAGTGATCCTCAATCCTGATTTGAGCCCAGGCTCACTGCATTGCCCATAAAAATCCCTGCTGAAAAAACAGCGGATTGTGCAGTCGCACTTGGCTAAAGAAGCTCCCCCAAAAGCAAACTGTGACCTTAGCTGACCTAGTGACCAGACCATAATCTCCTCCCAGGGTTGAGAGGGAAAGAAGTTGAATATAAGCTTAAAAATACAGGCAGAATCACACTGCTAATCCATTTACTCCTGTTCCTTTGCCTTCTGTTCTGAGGGTTTTTGTTGTACCGGCTCTTAATGTTCTCTGCTCTAAAAACACTGTAATCCCATGTCTCCTCTCCGTGTTGTCTCAAATTAAGGCAGACAGCCCAAAGCCAGAAGAAAACCTCCTCTAGGCTCCTGTCCCCACCAGTGCGGCAGAGAACGCTCCCGCCCGTGCCGCGGAACGCGCTTGCCTTCCCTTTGACCAAGGTTTCTTTCTAAGCTGAGCAGCTCTGACGGTCAATGGCGGCTCTGTGGCAGCGGGGGGGGGTTCCAGGTGGCCGCCGTGTCCCTTCCCCCGTTGTCACATGCGCTGGGGTCACGGCGCAGTGGGCGCCCCTGCACAAAGGGCCCTTCTCTGGCTGCTCTGCGGCAGCGCCCGGCCCTTCGATTCCGCTCGTCCGCGTCGTTCCGGGGTTTGGGGAAATGTCGGGAGCGGGAGTTATCGGTGGGTAACCCTGTGATTTATCAATGCTTGTCCATGTGCCTGGAGAGGAGCTGTCCGGGTGCTTTTTCTCAGCTCTAAAAATAAAGATGGCATAACCAGCTAATGAACTTTCCAGTTCGGATTTGGATTGACTTTGAGGGCAGTGAGTTTTGATGGCTTTTCCTGCCTGCAGTCACTGCTGTTGAACCCAGCTAACCCTGCTGGCTGCTGTCTCCGGGTGGCACAGGCCTGGCTGAACAGAGCTGCTTCAGTGCAGGGCTTTGACAAGAGGACTGAGTGTCCATGGGCTGCAGCCTCTGGGGTCAGGAGCACATCTTGCAAGAGGAAAAGGATTCCTGGGCTGTCACCCAAGCAGCACAAGCCTGGGGATAAAATGCTCTATCTCGTAACTCCCCTATTGCAAAGTGGTTCTTGCTCCCCTGCCCTGGTGATGGAGCTTGTAGCTGCAGTGGGCACGTTTGCCGCTGCAAGGGACCTCAGGAGCAGCATGGCCGCATGCAATACTGCAATCTAGTCAGAAGTAGAGGAAACGGTCAGAAACGGAAGCATCCAAAGTTCCACAGGAACTTAAGGAAAAATTTCTTACCAGTGAGGGTGACAGAGCACTGGAACAGGCTGCCCAGAGAGGTTGTGGAGTCTCTTTCTCTGGAGATCTTCAAAACCCGCTTGGACACAGTCCTGTGCCACATGCTCTAGGTGACCCTGCGTGTGCAGGGGGTTGGACTGGATGATCTCTAGAGGTCCCTTCCAACCCTAAGCATTCTGTGGTTCTGTGAATCCTGGGAGACAGGACTCGATGGAAGGGGGACAGGTTCAACTTCCAGCACAGGGAAGGGCAGAGAGCAGTTTATATAAGAGTGTGCTGAGCTGCTCCAATTTCCTTGTCCCAGCTGAATTTTAAGCAACAATGCTATGCTAAAAAAGTGAGCAGAGCTCTGGCATTTACTGTGCCACAGGAGAGGAGAGCTGGGGTATAAATGTTTTTCCAGCTCCAGTGTTGCCCCCGGGGAAACCCAGAACATGGGCACAGCCAAATCAGGTTCTGTGCCACTGCTGGCTCAGAAATGAGACCAGAAATCCTAACTGAACATGTAAAATCTTCTAAATTAGCTCTGCATCCAGAAAACCCTCTGACATCTGTGCAGCTGCTGGTGCATGCGCGCTTTCCTTGGTCAGCTGGATTCCAGCTGCTGGGAATGCTGCAGCCCACCTAGAGCTGCTCTAGTTCTCCCACAGCGCCCTAATTTTCCCTACTTGGAAAGGTGGAGGATGGGGCTCTGCTGCTTTGCAATCTGTGCAGGCCGTTCACGAGCACATTTCTTGGATCAGATGTGCATGAAACTCGGTGCAGATGAAAGGGGACTGAAACAGTCCGGCAAATTCTACGTGGTAGCTCCTTTTCCATGGGGAGGACTCACTTGCCTACATTTACCCACAGTAAAGTCTGTGATTTAGTCATAAATACATTGGTGTCTCTTCTAACTGTGGTGTCTTTCAGCACTTGTACAACATCGAGTCGGAGATCGAGGAGTCGGACTATGATTCTGTCGATGGCAGCACCAGCGGGGCCTCCTCCGAGTGGGAGGATGAAAGCGACAGCTGGGAGACAGACAACGGCCTCATGGAAGATGAGCACCCCAGAATTGAGGACTTGGAGCCAGAGGAGCCAGCAGCAGAAGAGGTGAAAAAAGTAGAGGAACAAGTCCAGGGAGCTGTGGCTATGGCAGTTGCAGACCTTGCTGCAGATAAAGCTGGTAAGGATGGGGCTCCAAAGAGCTTCCGGGAGCTAAAAGAGGCCATTAAGATCCTGGAAAGCCTGAAAAATATGACTGTGGAGCAGCTTCTGACTGGCTCTCCCACGTCCCCAACTGTGGAGCTGGAAAAACCCACTCGGGAGAAGAAGTTCTTGGATGACATTAAAAAGCTACAGGAAAACCTAAAGAAAACCTTGGATAATGTGGCTATTGCAGAGGAGGAAAAGATGGAAGCCATGGTGGAGACGGAGAAGAAGGAAGAAAAAGCAGAGGCACAGACACCAGTGAGGTCAGAGTGGCCGAGTGAGACGCCAGTGCTCTGCCAGCAGAGTGGGGGCAAGCCCGGGGTCACCTTCACCAGCGCCAAGGGAGAGGTCTTCTCCGTGCTGGAATACGCTCCAGGTGAGTGTCTGTGTCAGGCCAGGTCCCTCTTTCTCCTTTTCCAAAGCTTTCTAGGCTTTTTAGGCTGGGCTGTTTCTAGGCTTTTTAGACTGGGCACTGGTCTAAAGAGCCCTTAGCCCATTTAACTAGGGAGAATGAATTAAAGGCAGCTTTTCTATAGCACAACTTGTTCTCGGGCTAAAGCTGGCTTTTAGGAGGCATCTCTGAATGCTGCCAGTATTTCTCAAGCCACAGAAACAGGTTTCCTTTTGGGAAAGAGCTTGGAAGGGCTTCTGAGATCAGCCACTTTCCATTGCAGATACTTCCTTTAAAGCTCCAGGGTTTGCTGAGGCTTTTCTGCAGGGCTGAGCTGCTTGAGAAGCTGAACAGGAGCAGCTGGTGCTCTTGTGCTGGGTGTCCTTGGTGGGTGAGCGTCCTTGTTCGCTTGCACCAACGTTAAGCAGCCAAAAATAAAAAAGCATCTGGTCTCATGGAGCATTGGCGACAGCAGAGCCCAAGGTGCTGCCGTTCAGGCCAGAGCGGAGGGGGAAAGGTGGCCAAATTTCTGAACCTGCAGATGTATCTATTCAGGTAGGAGCTGCCCTCAGGTTTTGCAGAGGGGAGGCTCCTCTGTGATGCATCATTGTCCTGGGTGTGGGGCGGGCTGCCTTGTGGGGTGATGTGGTGTGGAGCCATGAGAACAGGAGTTGCAGGTTGTGGCTGCTGCGCAGTGAAGGAAAAAAATAATTTCTAATTTAGTATCGCACCAGAGCAACTTTAATTGGTTTGGACTGACACCAAAGCAGTCAGGGTAGCTTGAGGAGTTGTGGTGCTTCCTGTTGATACAAGAGTCAAGGGTCTTCAAGGAGGTATTTCTGAAGCTTTCTTTGTTGGTATTCCCCACTCTTCTCTTCCCAATGATGACTTTAATAATTTGTGGGAAAACTTGCATTCAGAAAGCCTGTGGCAGTTCCCAAAGGCAGGCTTCAATCCCTTTCTGCTCCTTGCCCTGCAGATACCCACGCCTTCAAGAAAATGGAGTTCCAGCCCCCCGAAGCCAAGAAGTTCTTCAGCACCGTGCGGAAGGAGATGGCTCTCTTGGCCACCTCCCTGCCTGATGGCATCATGGTCAAAACCTTTGAGGACCGAATGGCAAGTGTTGGCACTCGAGTGCTCGTGTGTTGCTGTGCTCTGCTGTCTGGCTCACTGTAGAATTTCCTGTCCAGTTTTAATCCCTTGCATTGGAGCTGCATGAACGTGTGCAGCCTGTTAAATAAGGCTTTAATGACCATAAACGTCTGCCCTTGCAGACAAACCAGGGTGACAAGCAATGCAGCCCTCGCGGCAAGGAGCCCCCTTCAGCTCTCTGGCCTGCTGGGCTGTGTGTCCTGCTGAGCAGGAAGGGCAGGTGGGCAACCAGCAAAATATGATTAAACCAGTAGGCTGAGTAGTGGTGCTTGACCATCCTCCGAAGCTCTGCTTCAGACATAGAGGCTGGGTCTGCCATGAGACTGTGGTAGAAATGAAGCTTCTGAGCCAAAATGCCCTTAACTTGTCAGAGCTGACCCTGCAGGTCCACAGGGTTAGTCCCCACCTCCCTCTGCAAATTCAAGTTTACCATGGTAGGAGGACAGCTCATAGTGTCTTGTGTTTATGTTACTTTCCTCGGCAGGATCTCTTCTCAGCACTTATAAAAGGGCCCACGCGCACACCCTATGAAGACGGCCTCTTTCTCTTCGATATCCAGCTCCCCAACATCTACCCTGCTGTCCCACCTCTCTTCCGCTACCTCTCCCAGTGCAGTGGGAGACTGAATCCCAACCTGTACGACAACGGCAAAGTGTGTGTCAGCCTCCTGGGCACGTGGATAGGCAAGGTAATGCTGCCTTGGTTCCTCCATGGGAAAGGGCTGTCGTGCCACAGGGACAGCTTCAGAACAAGCCACTTCCTGCCAGGTCAAAAGTCCTGGGTCACCTCTGGTCTCAGATTGTGCCTGAAGTGGGTGAGGGTTAGGCTTTGGGCTGGTTTGGATCCTTGGTGTAGATAACTAGCATATTTTGGCTTTTTCTGGGGTTGACTTTGGCCATTGCCTGTCTCCTCTTGATGAAGAAGCCTGTGGACAGACCAGCCAGACTGTCGTGGTTGGAAAGAACTAGGAGGGAGAAGAGATGTGAACAAAACTATGACTTGTTCTGCCATGGTTAAGTCTCCATCACCCAGACTTTCCATGTGGCCTTCAGTGTGGCACAAAGGCCAGCGGGATGTGAGGAACAAGCAGAGACGGTGAAACGGTGCCTGTTGTGCATGGACAGATTGGGGTAGTTCTGGGGGAATTGGAGCTTGTGTCTGATGCAGCCAGGTTGCAGGCCCAAGCGGGTGCTGAGCATGGGGCTGGGCTAGCAGAAAGTGATGGAGGGTTGGGTTGGTGCAGCAGGGATACAAATGGGTCACGTTCCTGCTGTGAACTGCAAGGCTCGAAACTCCTGTCCGCGTGAGCCCAGCCTAGAGGCTGGGGCAGCGCTCGCGTGTCGAGTGAACGGGAGCTGCCTCAGCCCTTTGTGACTCATTTGTCTCTATTTCAGGGGACGGAAAGGTGGACTAGTAAATCCAGCCTCCTTCAAGTACTCATCTCCATCCAAGGTAAATCCTCTTGCAGAGCCTGCAGAACAGGAGGGGACAGGGGGAAGAAGAGGGGATGTGTGGGGTGGGGGCAAACGGGGTTGCTCTCAGCTTGCAGGACAAAGCAACATCCTCTCCGTGACTTCCCGGGTCAGTCCAAGCAGGTACAAGTGTTCCTTGTGCCCCCAGTCTTGGCTCCATCCTGGATCTCTGACACGGTGCTCTCCCTTCTCATGCAGCAGAGAACCACGGAGCTGGTTTGCTTGTTGTTCTGCCAAAGGTGAACCACTGTATCCTCAGCCAGTTGCTAGAATTAGGAGGTTCAAGTTGCTCTAAACTGTTTCCTTCACGGAACTGTTTTTGTCCTGAGTCAGCTGCCCATTCCACATTGGGAATCTCTTTTTTTGCACATGCTGCTGGCGTTTGCACTGCTTCAAAAGCTGAATAATTAGAGGTGTGTCTAGACCTGCCCGAGGGCTTCCTGCCTTAGGGTTTTGCTCTGCCACAATCTGGTTTGCAAGCAGGCAAGCGAAATGAAGCGTTTTCCCCCAAGGCCACCCTCTTATACAGGCAGCCCAGGAATGCGACTTGGGAAAACCTTTGACGCAGACCAAAGGCTCCTTCCTTGAATCAACAGGCTGCTCCTGGCCCTCTGGAGTCTCAGAGCCCACCTGTATCCTCCTTTTGAGAGATCCCACCATGAGAAACGCCTTCTTATTTACAAAGCTGAGGATCTAAAATTAGAAGGCGAAATGCTGAGTGCTTTACTAGTGACAAATCTACCCTCCCTCTGCTTGGGCTCTGAGAAACTCATGATCTCATCTCTGCCAGCAGTAATGCAGCTCGTGGCAGGCTGTCAGCAGCGTGGCTGCTATTGCTGCATACGTGTAGCTACATGAAGCCAGGAACAGGCAGGAGAAGGCTTGCTGTGGGTGACTTGTCACCAAACTCAGTGCATCTTGTTTGGTAAATTCACTGCATCTTGTTACTCCTCTGTCTGGGGACCTTTGCTAGGAATAGCAGTAGGATCCATACCACTTATGCTTAGTCCTCTAATGAAGAGGAGAGAAAAGTTGTATTTAAGGAAGAGAACGCTTTGGCTATGTTTAATTTATATCTGCCTTGTCATTTTCTGATGGTTTCTTTGCCAGAAGGGGAGGGAAGGGAGCTGTAAGACCTCTCTCCTTCCCTCTCTCTTGGCTTCCTGCACTCTGTTGCATGCACCTTCCACCATCCCGGTGGAAGCCTGTGCTTGCCACCAAGCATCTGGAATGCTGGTGCCTTGGCAGGGTCTAAGAGAACCCCAGCGCCGGCAGAAGGCCGCAGGCCTGTTTCCACCAGTGCTTCCCGTGTGGTATCAGTCCTGCAGATTCCCCCTTGTGCAGTTTGGCCTCTTGAGGCCAAAGCAGAGCTTCCCTGCAGTGCCTTCCCTGCGGCAGCCGTGGGCTGTTGGCGCCGCCGCGCTGGAGGTGAAGCTGGAGTGAGCGCCCGGGGCCGTGACCCTCGAACCTCAAACAAACCAAGGTCCAGCAGTTTCCACTGCGGATAACAATTCGGAGCAAAGTTCTAACCTGTTGCGCTCTTTCTCCTGGCAGGTCTTATCCTAGTGAACGAGCCCTATTACAACGAGGCAGGGTTTGACAGCGACCGTGGCCTCCAGGAGGGCTACGAGAACAGCCGCTGCTACAACGAGATGACCCTGATCCGCGTGGTGCAGTCCATGATGCAGCTGCTGCGCAGGCCCGTGGAAGTCTTCGAGCACGAGATCCGCGAGCACTTTCGCTGCAACGGTTGGCGCCTGGTGTCCCGCATCGAGTCCTGGCTGGAGACGAACGAGCTGGTGGAGCGCAGCCACGAACAGGCCAACGGGGCGGATTCCACCTCGCTGCTGGCGGCTTGCGGCGCCCTCGCCGACAGCCCGGGAGACAGTGCGGAGTTACTGGAGGACGGCAGCTCCGCGGAGCAGGGGGCGGCCGCCGAATTTTCCGACTCGGCCCTCGATGGGAAGGAGGAGCTGGATGAGTCGGAGTTCACCACCTCGACGCCCAACGCCGGTGATCTCCAGCAGTACTCGGACTCGGAGAGCACAGGCCAAGCCAGGGAGGCAGACCTGGCCAGAGACCGAACGGACGAGGGGAAGGCTGCCCAGGACTCTGCCTCGCAGCCTAGCGTGAAACCAAAGAAAAGGAGGAAGAGCTACAGGAGTTTCCTTCCGGAGGAGAGCGGTTATCCTGATATCGGCTTCCCCCTATTCCCTTTGTCCAAGGGGTTCATTAAAAGCATCCGTGGTGTCTTGCAGCAGTACCGGGCTGCCTTAGCAGGGGCCAATATCCCAGAGTGGACAGAGGACAAATAAATCATCAGGTTAGGGACAGGCAAGTGCAGGGGAGAAGGGAAAGCAGCAGAAAGGAATTTGGCAAACACTGTTACCAGTAAACTGGCTTGTCCTTCCAGCTTTTCTTCCTCAGCTTGGTTTGTTCCAAAGAAGTTGGTAGGCCTGATTGCTCCTCCAAGGAAAGGTTGTCTAAGCATGAATAACTCTTTGCCCCTGGCCCTTCTTCCTTCCCCCCTGTCCTGTGTACACGCTCCTCTTGCGAGTTTGATCCTGCAATGGTAAGATTTGAGACCTGCACAGACGCAGTCTTGCAGCCACATTCCCTCTGCACTTTCATCTTGGGGCACCTTTCCACACAAAGACTCTTCCCACCCAGCGCTACCCCAGCAGTTTATTGGGGTTCCAGCCAGGAGAAGTATCTGGAGATGAAGGGCAATGCACTCCCAATATATATATATATATATATATTTTCTGCATTACCATGGGTTTTATAAAGTCTGCCCCAGCTTATATGTACTTAGACATTGGATTGTGTTTGAAGTTGTCTCCACCCTACAGAGTTGCTGTAGTCTTAGTTGTTCACAGATAGCTACAAGGTTCTTGATGGGGACTTGATTTGCAGAGCGAGCGCCCTGCGCTAGGACGCGTTTGGCCCTGGTAGTGCTGCGGGGTTGCCATCTAGTCCTGTGTCTTCTGCTCTTTCCTCTGGAA
>NW_010583789.1:447014-475379 GCF_000705375.1 Tinamus guttatus | reverse complement strand
TCGGCCCGTGCTCCGGAGCCGGCTGTGCCGCTGAGTCGGGACAAGAGCCCCGGAGCGGTTTGGAGCCGCAAAGCGCCGCCCGCCCGAGGCCTGCCCGGTCCCTTCCCGCTCCGTCCCTTCCCGCTCCGTCCCCCGAGCGCTGGGGCCGCTGCGCTTCCCTGCGGCCGCTCAGATCTCCCCTTCGCACTTACCAATCCCAGTAAAGCAGCAGATCCCGGGAAGCAGCAGGGTTGCCCTCCTCCTCCTTCCCACCCCTTAAGGGGCGGCGATAGCGGCGGGGAGGAAGAAAAGGATGCCACGGAAGCTGTTGTTGCCTTATAAATCTGCGTTCCCCCCTTTCGGAGCTCCAAGGGCTTCGCATGACTCCTTGGCAATGAACGCGGCCAGAAGCGGCTACCGGGTCTTCTCGGCGAACTCCACGGCGGCCTGCACGGAGCTGGCCCGGCGGATCACGGAGTAAGTTCCTGCTCTTCCAACGTTCCCCCTCCCCGAGCCGCCCTCTTTGTCAGGAGGCCGGTTCGGAGCTGCCTCCGAAGGGTCTTCGCGTCTTCCCGTCTCCCAGCTGTGGCCGTGCCGCAAACCCCTTCGCCGAGGAGGCCTCAAACCCGCCGTGCTGAGCAGCTCTGTCCTTCCTTCCTTCTCCATGTGGCTGATCCCTCTGGATAACTCGCTAGGATTTGGTGGTGAAAATCTGGTTGTTCTCCCTTTCTTGTGCCTTTCACACTGATTTCAGTGCTAGAAAGGCTGGAATGCAGCTGGTGGCTGCTGGTGCTTGCAAGGGAGAAGGAGAAACTTGGCTAAGTGAGTACCAGGGAGCGTGTCCTTGGTTTGGGAGATGCTCAGAACTTTCCCCGCCGCTTTTTTGGCGGGGGATTTGCAACGTGATTTGCTCAAGAGCTTCCCTGTATGTTCAGAGCTGGTGCCTTGGCAGCACTTGCGCTAACCAAAGCTCGTTGCCGGATTGTCTCTGGGATCTGGTGGAATAGGTGGGCAGTCTATGCTTAGAAAAGCTTAATTTGGGGACAAAACCGTGTCCCTTGTGTCAGCCTACCCGTCTGGGCCGAGCGTGACCTTGCCCTGGCGGGGATGGAGACGTTGGCTCCCGTTAAACGACACGTGGGACAGTTGGCTGCAAAACTCCTGCATTTCAGTGCACAGAGCAGCAAAGCTGAGTTTGCCCCATCCCGATGCTGCCCTGGGGCTTCCCTTATGCTGCCTCTCGACTGCTCCCTCTATTAGGGGTCCTCAGTGCTTTTTCTTGGTGACACCGCAAGTAGCATCCTTGGTGCCACGTAGAGGCAGCTGTCCGCCCGTGTTCACCTCCGAGGGAATGTTTGAGTTGGAAACGAGTAAATTGGGCCTGAAAATAGGGGTGTTGGCGTTCCTACACTGCAGGGATGTTTTGGTAGTTGCCGGGCCACCTTAACCAGCGGCCTCTTGAGTCCTTAGCACAGCTAATGGTCCGCTGGGGTAGGAGCACGCAGGCGAGAGATGGGGAAGGGGGTCTGTGCCTCTGACAGGGGAAGGGGCTGCTTTGTGGGGTGGTTTTTCTCGCCTAGGCTTCCCTCCCTGTCATTTTGCCTCCTCTGATGCAGTTCTGGAGTTTTGCTGCAGTAGATGGAGGTGTCTTTGCAAAGGCCTGGCCTGCGGCGTCGACACGGAGCGTAGCTGAGTTCCGAGTCCTCGGGACGGAAGGGATAAGCAGCCCTCCCTTATCCTCTGCCTTTTGTCCCAGAAATAATCCATCATCTTTCAAAGCCACAGCGAGGAACAGCATGGAGCAGGCACGTGGCTGGCTGGGTGACACGCTGTGTCCATGCTCCGGCTTCTCCCTTGAGCGGTGGTAGGTGCGAGGTTGTAAAAACGTTTGGAATTTCTTCTTGGAATTTCTTCTCGGAATTTCCTCTTGGCTTCTGGGAGCCACCAGTATCCCCAGAGCTGATGAAGGACCCTGACCCGCTCTGGGGTGTTCAACGATGCTCTGAGAAGCGGCAGCAGAATCGTGGCTGTGAGCTCCTGGCCTGCCCCTCACAAGATAAACTTGGAAAGCTTTAGATTTAGTCTTGGCTTTGGCTGTAGCATCAATAAAGTTGGGTGCTTGCGTGATCATTTTGGCACAATAATGTGATTTATATCTGCTGCTTCAACTGGAGCTTAAATATCTGGAGCTTCCCTATCTGTAAATGGGAATAGTGACCGCTCAGGAATGGAAAGGCGCAGAGCATTTCCATGGGAGCAGGATGCAGAATCTGGAATCGTTAATACAGATTTTCCCAAAGTAGAAAGTCCTGAAAACCCAGTGGCATTTTCAGCTGTTTCTTGTGCTGCGGTTTTGCACTGACTTCCCCGCAGAGCTCAGGCTCCTTCGGCTGCTTTTTAACAAATCCCTTGTTTTTTCAGGTTGCAAAAGATGTGGGACTGCAGGCTTTCCCCGTGCCGCATCCCAGCACGTACTTTGCTGGGAAGGCCAGTTGCACCTTAAAGTAGAGTTGGAGCAGTCTTAGGAGGGTGAGTGTCATCTAATATTGTGCGGTTTTTTTAAAGTTTTTTTTATGAACTTTAGCCCAAGCAGTAAAAGAACTTTAAAACAACACGCAATATTAGGAGCAGGGCCCCTTGTGATGCTGCTCTGCCTGCAGGTCTGATGGAGCTGGTTGTCACGCCAGGGTAAGGGGAGCTGCAGGTGGGTTATTTTAGTGGCAGTGGCGCAAAGGGGTGCGGGACGGCGTGAGCAGGGTCTGAAGAGCTAAGCAAGCCCTAGGAATACCCCTCGGATCTGCTGGGATATTCAGTACATAACCAGATGGGCTAAAAGAACCCTCTGGAGGTTCCCTTCTTGAGTTAAAATCGATACTTGAGTTCTGCTGATTTATCCTCTTCAAAAAAATAAAATGAAACAAAAATCCTGAGGCTGGGGAGGAGCAAATTAAACAGCTTTCAGAAGTCTGTTCTGTGTCAGTCTCCTAGCCTTGTTTAGTGCAAGACTTCCAGATCTGCTGTTGATTCAGGCGCTGAGCATGGCATGCTGGCACACTTCCCATCGGGACAATTTGTTCTTCTGCAGGCTCCTCTGCTTAGAGGATGAGTGACTAAATGGTTGCTCTAACTTTTCTTTTGGGTTTTCAGAGCTTTTGTTTATGTTGGCTTTTGCCCGGGTGGGGACGTAATGCTGGCTTATGAGAACCCAATATGTTGAATATCCTGAACAATAAAGATGCTTAGTTTGAGGAGCACTGAAAAATAAACAAACCCTTATGTTCGCTTGTATCTTGTAAATTGATTGGGATTTTTTTTTAAAGTCTTTCCTGGATGGAAGGAAAACCTCTGCTGTAACGGGGACGCTTGGAACCTGGTTACAAGCTGCTTTTGCAAAGGTCGGGCATCCTTGTTGGGCGATGCGGAGCACAGGAGAGGATGGAGCAGGGAAATGGGATTGGGAATCGCATCACGGCAGCCTGGTGTTCCTGTTCTCCTGCCTGCAAATCGTCTCCTGCCTCCAGGAAGGAGCCTCGTGCTCCGGAAGGACAGCAGGGAGCACGGAACACGGGCAGACATGCCGGGCTGAAACTGCATCGTTCAAGTCACGCTGGGGAGAGGGACTGGGGCAAAGGGAGCTAAAAATATCAGAGCACTGTTGGACCAGAGCACCCTGCCTGCCAAAAGCCTCCTCTCCGTTCCCTTTCCGTTTCCCTTTCTTTTCCCTTCCTTTTCCAACCAGGAGGTCGGGAGCGATGCCGCGCCGTGCCCGCGGGCTGCGGGCTTCACTTAAGGATTTGCTGGAACGGAAGCAAAGCAGCCCGGCGCGCGGGGAGCCCAGGCTGGAGGTGAAGGCAAAATCAAGTCATGTCACAGCCGAGCTGAGGGCGAAGGACTTGCTGGTGGCAGTGAACGTGCTTTAACAGCGTGAAGTACTGCAGGCTCCTGCAGCCGCTTGAGTTTGGGCTCAGCTAAACAAAATCCCTGTCAAGTGGCTGTGCTTTGCCTCGGGAGCATGGTGGGGTGTGTTTTTGACAGTCTCCAGAGGAGCATTTTTAAGCCAGCTCTGATATAACCCCCTGCCTCTGCTAAAATAGCTGCAGCCTCCCTCTTCCTCGCTCCTTAAACTCTAGGTGGCTCCTGGGCTGGTGGGGTTTAGGCGGTGAATTTAAGACGGATCTGTTAAGCTGCGCTCATCCTCCTGGCACGCGCTGACACTGCGGCAGGCTGGATCATTCCTTCCAGGCGGTGTTTGCGGGGACGGATACTCCAGATCGATAGGAGTTTTTCCCTAGTCATTGCTTTGTGTAAAACCGTGCACGGATTTCTCTCCTGGAGGCTGTTAACCCCTGGTGGAGGCTGCTCGGTGCCCAGAGGAGAGCAGGGGACAAAGCTTGTCCTTTCGGCACCCCTGAGCAGGTAGAGTGGAACCAGGCGCTGAGGTGACATTGAAAACCTTCTAAAAGGTGGGAGACAGGTGCAGTAACAGCCCCTGGGTCCCCGCTGCATCCCGCTGTGGTCGATGGGACGAAGCTTTTGGGGTGGATCCCGGTTCGGAAGACGGGTGCCTTGAGAAACAAAAACAAGCCCAGGCTGCATTTTTGCCTCCTTTGCTTGGAGAAAGGAGCTTCCAGATGTGAACTTGTGCTCCCGTGTCCCCGCAGGGTCGGGCAACAAGTGGGATTTTGTAAATAGTGCAAAATCGGCCTCACCATTCCCCATCTTAAGTGTTTCTGTATCCACAGAAGCCCCGTGGTACTCGGATAATCCACCATGTAACAGGGCTTTTGTCAGTGAAGCTTCCTTTGCTCAGAGACATAATTTACCTGCAATACCCAAAACACCCTTTTTTTGCCAGAGGAACTCTGTCTCTGCTGGGTTCGGGGTCTGCATTACCTGTACCTGCAGCCTGGGTTGTTCTAGCGTTGACCTGCCCACGTCTGCAGCAGCAATTCCCAGCGCTCCCGTTGATGCTGCTCTGCTCTCACCCTGGAAGCCAAATGCAAACATCGTCTTTGCTGTCAGTTTAATTCCTCTCTGCCTAAATCAGCATTAGGAGCTTTTGCCAGAGGAGAGTGTGGAGCTAAAAGACCTGGGGATGGAGGGAAACAAAGGAGAGGCAACGGGAAGCAGGGATTTCTCTCTGTGCTGGGGTACAAGTGGTTGCTTGGAGCCTGGCTGCGGCTATTTGACTTCTGTGCAAATCCCCTTTTTGACACAAATCCCGTGCAACTGAGGACTTTGCAACAGGAGTTGCACATGCAGCCCCCCTCCTTTAAGAGCCGTGGATAAACTGAGGTCTCACGAGAAGTCCTCAAAGGCTGAAGTCTTGGTTGACTCGCAGCCCTCCGAAGTGGGGCTGGGGGCAGATGTGCCCCTTGGGGACCCGTGTGTGCTTTAGTGAGGCTGCCTGCTGCCCCGAGCCTGCACAACAGCCACAGGCACTTCCATCTCATACCCTTCCCTCTGCTGCCTCTCTTCCTACTTGCAGTCAACAGTGGGTGCAGACGTGGGATTTATTGCCCGACCAGAGCAATCTGCAATGCATTTCTCTGCGTTGTCAGCTTCTTGCTGCCTCTTCTGCCGTTATCTGTGTCCATGCTGATCCGCTTAGTGTCCCCCTTTCCATCAGGGAGCGAATTTGCCCTTTCTGCACTGTTGTTCCCGTAGCAGAGGACCCGCCGCGCTGCTGCACCGCACGGACAGCGCCGCGTCAGGCTCTCCTCCGCGCTGGCGCAGGGCAGGTCCTCGCTGGGTGTCCGAACCTCCCCGCTGTTCCTTTTCCACCACGTGGTGCTGAACGTGCCGTTTCCTGAGGGCCGCTTGGATGAGAGGCATCCGCATGGGCTGTTTTGAGGCTTTCCCTCCCGCCTTGGCTGCTTTTCTGCCCTGTGGTCCAGGACTGCTAAGGGCAGCCGGACGCTCCTTCGTGGGATCTTCTCCCCAGCAGGAAGCTCATGTGAAGCCAGAAGGTTTGTTCCTGCAAAGCGAGCCCAGGACGCGCCGTGCCGTCGTGGGAGAGCAACTCTGAGTCATTGACCATTTCTTCCCCCTTGCTGTTTTCATGCAGCATGTCTGTGATTCTCAAGCTTTAAGATCTTAACGTGGCGGGACCGGTGAGAGATGCCCAAGGAACGGTTTGGTGGCCCACGGGCCTGCACGCTGCCTGGCCAGTGCTGCAGCGGGTGGCCAAGCTAGCCAGGTTGCTGCTCTGTGGAAGCCACAGTGTGGCCTGCCCCGCTGCAGTCCCCCTGCTGCCACCGCAGCTCGTTTTGGTTCATAGCCTTGCTCATGGGTTCCCAAGTTTGTTCCCAAGCTCTGGAGAGGAGCTGGAGCAGCTCAGGTCCTGGCACGCTGTGCTTGCAGGCAGGACAGCACCGAGAGCACGCGCGTGTGCGCCAAGTAAGTGCTTAGTGGCAGATAAGCAAATATATCATCGCATTAGTGTGTTCCTTGTCGCAGTGACTCCAGGCACGTTTTCCAGTCCAGCTCCTCGACGGCTGAGTCCAAAAATTGGGGCCAGCAGCCTGCCAGCGTGGAGCTCTCCTGCTCGTTGCTCCTGGAAAAGCAAATCTCAGCCACGGCTCAGGTATGAGGCTGGGTCTGTGGCTCAGCACAGGGAAAGATCCTGCCTGCTCGTGCCTGGGGAAAGCTCCCCACAGACTTCCGTGCTTGCAGGAGTTGGGAAAAGGACCTGCACTCTGCCCTGGTGACCAGAAAACAGGCTCAGGGGACGGGGCCCCAACCTGCCGCCGGGTGCGTGGCCAACTGTGTAGAATGGCAAAGCCTGAATGAATTTGGGTTCTGCGGAGCTGCCTGCCTGCACCTACAGCACAGCGACTGCTCTTATTTAATGTTCTCCTTCAAAGGACACGATGAGGAGGGCTCCCAAAGGGCCTGGCCTTCAAAATCCAAGCCACCCGTTGCTGAAGGGCGGAGGAGCCGTGTCCGAGTCTCTGGTCCCCTCGGAAAATGCCTGTGGGCTGTGTCTGAGCTACCAGCAGCAGGGTACTTTTAGACAGCAAAAACACATCAAGATAAATATGCATGCAGCTGCTGTTCCCACACCGTGGGTTTTAACCGTGAGATTTTGAGGGTAAACTTGACTTTAAGACAGTTTCGTGGCCGTGTTGCCTTTACTAAGATGTTTGGCCAGAAGGTTTTCCTGCTGCTCGTGAAGATGCCCAAGTTGCTGCCTGTTTCTGTGAAGCTCCGGCAGACGCGTCCGCAGTCGGCAAAGGCAGAAGGTGATTTGGGCTGACACGAGCTGTGGCACCTCCCCTGGGCGTCAGATCATCCTCTTTCCGCACCCGGTCCCTGAAGTCCCCAGATGCCAGGAGGGGACTTGCCCCGTGCTCCGGCCAGCGGAATTGCAGCAACTTGTCCCGCAGGTCTCACGGATGCGGCGTCTCCCGGCCGAGGCTGCTAGTTAAAGCACGTTTGCCTCTAAATGCTGGTTCATGGATTCGTTGTATTACTCGGCAGAATGGTTAAGTACAGAAGTGTCACCTGCGGGAGTAGTCTGCCTTGTGGAGCCTTTTGAAATGCTTTTCAGAATGAATCCTCGTTACATAATGCAGAACTGGAAAAGAAAAGCAAAAAGGGAGGGGGCCGGAGTCTTTCAGATGAATGGTCTAGGCCTGATGTTTGGGAAGAGGAGGGAGCAACATGAAAAATCAGAAAAAATGAGGTTAAACTCTTCAATCAGCTGAGTTACCTCAGGAGGAAGGTTTTAAAGGAGGGAGAGTAAAACAAGTGAATCAGATGCCATTAATCAAGTCTCAATAGCTCGTTAATGTTTAGTTCCACACTGCAACAGCTCTACCCGAGGTGTTTTAGTCTCTTCAATCAGCTGAGTTACCTCAGGAAGAAGGTTTCAAAGGAGGGTGAGTAAAACAAGTGAATCAGATGCCGTTAATCAAGTCTCAATAGCTCGTTATTGTTTAGTTCTGCAGCCTTGATTTTGCAGCAAAGCTCCTTGGATCAGCTATGCTGGCTCTGGCGCACGGGGACGGATCCGCTGGATCCTGCTCCCGCTTCGGGCATAACCTTAGCTGGGAAGGATGTGCTTTGCTGTAACTCCAGAGAGGTGGGTTTAGATAAATCATAAAACACTGCCTGTTCTTAGTTCATCTGCTGCGTGCCCTAGGAGCACTTACCAGCCCCAAATAACGGAGTGGGGAATGACGGGAGCATCTGGGAAGGGTTTTGATGATTCCTGTGACCTCCTTGGTTGTTTGGGAAGGCTTAGAATGTACTCAAATGCCTTTGACTTCTAAACTGTTGTTGTTTGCCTGCTATAGCTGAAGTTTTGAGGTGTTTTCCTAAGAAAATCAGCTTGATGTGCTGGATTGTGCTGCCTGTCTCATGAAGCACAGGTTCCCATGCTGCTCTTGTCCAGATAGGGAGAAGTAAGAGCCCTTGGGATAACTTAATTCTCCCCTTCTTGCAGGATTTGTCCCGATCCAAGGGCCTGGTGGTTGGTTACAAGGGATGAACGCAGGTTAATGCTTCTTAGGGATGGAAAAGCAGGCAGGAGCAGGTTACATGGTGGGTGACCAGGTAGCCGTGCAGGAAGCACAAATGTAGGGACTGGCTTGAGGGCACACGAGCAAACAGCCGCTCTCTGTCCAGCCAAAGTGACCCAGGGGACCTCGGAGAAAAAGGGTCACTGTGGAAGGAGGGGACTTGGAGCTTGGCCGCTCCGTTACCGCGCTTGGCGCTCCGTTATTTTGCCCATCCACAGGAACCAGTCCAATCTCCGCTTTGGATTCAGAGCTTCTCACCTTGATTTTTACCTTCATTTTCTCCAGGCGTCTTGGTGTCGAGTTGGGGAAATCTGTGGTGTATCAGGAGACCAATGGAGGTAAGACAAATCCTTACTCCTTGCAGACCTCTCCGAGGTAATGTAAATACAAACCTGTCTAATGGGTGTGATGAGCCAGCAGGAACAAAAGGGGATTTTTATGCTTTCAGCCATCGTGTTGCTGCTGCTTCTGGCCATGCTAAGCTGCTGCATCCGACCTTGGACACGCAATTAGATGCGTTCCTCGTTTTCCCCGTTATCTTGTTTGCATGCCTCTCACTCAACTCTCCTCTAAAACAGACTCCCTCTTTGAATAGTAGCTGCTACAAAATCCTAAATGCTGTCGTGCTGAGCAAAACACTTGCAGGTTTTAAAGCAGCTGCCTCCTTTCTAAATGTTTGCCCAGCGACCTGGGCATAACCCCCTTCTCCCAGACCTCCCCTCGCCACAGGCAATCGCACAGCTTCCCTAGCAAGGCATCTGTCTTATTGCTTTAAGGAGCGCAGATCCCAGGACGTATTGATGAAATAAACCCCCCAAAGTGCCTCTTGGAGGTTCATCTTGTCTCTTTAAGCATAGCAGGTGTCTGTTTTCACATGTCTGTGCTGGGCTAAATGCAAGGTTATTGGCCAACAGAGTTCAGGGGCTAAATGTCACTGACCACTTTGAGATCTCTCTATTACCCTATTTGCAGAAGAGATTAAAAGCAGAAGCAGCTGCTACAGGTTAAAGTAAACATTGGAAACAGGAGCCTTTTGATCATTGAGGGGGATATGCTGGAGTGGTTATTTCCCCCCTGAGATCCTGTTGCCCCCAAATATGCGTTGCTGCCCATATGAGAGCCTTGAGTAGGCCTCACCTCCAATCTTTAAGTACTGCCACATGAGATACTGAGTGCTTTATATAGCAACAAAACTCCAGGTCGTGCATGTGGCTTTTCTCTTCCTCCCGCTGGGCTTGCATGGGCTCTGGGGAGTACTCCTGCAGTGCTGGGCTCATCATGAGGTTTTTTGGTACCGCTGTTGCCATTAGAGGCAGAGCGGGCCATGCGATACGTAAGCTGCCCTGGGAGCTTATGGCTATGATTGGGTTGGGTGCTGCGTTCACACGAGACTTGTGCCCTTTGGGGCTGGTTTTAAGTCAGGTCACCTGCTTCAAGGTCTGAAGTCCTTCTTCATCACTGCACAGCAAATCAGTCTCTTTTCAGCAGAGTCCTTTGAGGTTACTGCCCAGACAATTCTGGAGAAGGACCTGGGCGTCGTGGTGGGCGACAAGGTGACCACGAGGCAGCAGTTGCCCTCGTGGCCAAGAAGGCCAATGGGATCCTGGGGTGCATTAAGAAGAGCTGAGGGAGCTGGGCCTATTCAGCCTGGAGAAGAGAAGGCTGAGAGGGGATCTAATCAGTGTCTATAAGTAACTCAAGGGAGGCAGTGAGGAGGATGGTGCTGGTCTCTTTTCACTGGTGGCCACTGATAGGACTAGAGCAAATGGCCGGAAACTGCAGCACCAAAAGTTCCACAGGAACTTAAGGAAAAATTTCTTCCCAGTGAGGGTGCCAGAGCCCTGGAACAGGCTGCCCAGAGAGGTTGTGGAGTCTCCTTCTCTGGAGATCTTCAAACCCGCTTGGACGCAGTCCTGTGCCACGTGCTCTAGGTGACCCTGCGTGTGCAGGGGGTTGGACTAGATGATCTCTAGAGGTCCCTTCCAACCTTGAGCATTCTGTGATTCTATGACAATTCAACTTGGAATTCAGTAGCCTAGTAGGTATTTTTCTCCTTCAGTTTACACCTACCCATGCCGTATGACTGCATGGGAAACGAGGGGCTAGAAAGGCACCCAGAGCTGCTCTGCACTTTTAAGAGGCAGTGCGAAGCACGTTCATTAGAGACTTAAATTTCCATCCCAGATGAGTAGTGAAACGTCTTGACCATGGCAGCAAGTTGAGGAGTTACCTGTTTGAACCCTGTGTTGCTGATACTGTGTTGGACTCTCCAGCGTGTGAGGTGACCAAGGTGTGCACACAGGTGACGGAGGCAGGGCACAAAGGGGCTGGTGTCCCCTCTGGGTGAGTCCTAGACACTGTTGTGCTTCGGGTTGCTCGCTGGTGGATATGGTATCAGCAGCCTGCAGCACCCAGCACGTGGTATGGACTTCCCCTTAGAAAGTGAATAGTCTTCTGCACGTAAGATAACAGCTGCTCAGCCCCATTCTGCTTTGTAAATATAACTAATTTATATGTAATGCCAGCTCTTCACTTCCCCGGAGCTGCCTTTTGGAAAATCTGCTAGCTTTGGTGTGCAGTGGGTGTTTGTGCATACAGGGTCAAGGACAAGTCTTGCAGGTTTTTTCCCGACCGGTGGGCAAAATTGCTGCTAAATTATGGCTTAAATCACCTTAAACCTGACATTTGGGAGTAAACCCAACTGTTCTCTATCATTTTCAGAAACAAGAGTTGAAATAAAAGAATCAGTCCGAGGACAGGATATTTTCATTATACAGACGATCCCCAGGTGAGTGACCCATGGTTTAATCGTATAGCTGTGATATGCTTTGAATTTCTTGTTCAGCGGGTTGTCCCAATAGGTTTGTTTGCTCTTTGTTTGCTCTTTCCATAGTTGTCAATGCTTCGACTTACTTTCTAGATGCAGCGTAGTGTTAAGCTGTTAACATTCCCAGAGGATTGATTGTACCACAGCAAGCTGAGAAGCTGCCCATCGAACAGCTTCAGAGTGTCCCTTCAGACAAGAACAAGTCTGACCAATGGCTCTAAGTGAAAAGTCCCCGCTCGGTGCGTCGTCCCCGCTCGGTGCATCGGTGGCCTTGCAGGTTCAGTTGCTTAGTGACTGGCACTTCCATCTCACGATGGGTAATTTCCTCTGCTTCCCAATTCCCAAGCAGTAGAGCCAACAGCTATTGCCTTCCTGCAAGGTTGGGTTACCCTCCACTGCAGGGATGTGAAGCTGAACTCGCGAGGAAGCCCTTAGCTTCCTTCCCCTACTCCTATAATTCTCAAGAACATGATTCTTTCTTGTTTCTTGTGTGTGCCTGCTGGTTTTTAGTTTCAGTTGGTTTTAGTTTCACATTTAGCCTCCAAATAGGAGGGAAGAAAAGTGCTGCTAATAACTAGGCTAGGAGAGCTAAAAAGGCACCTGCTAACCCCCGGGAACTTCGCTTGTGCCTGGCTGAGGAGGAGTTTAAAGGGATTGTGCTAGATTTGGAGAGCTAAATTTGGTGCATGGAGTGGTGTTGTTTTTTCCCTTGAGTTATGGCCAAGTGGTCCATGCCAGTTAGTGGGAAGTGCAGAGGAAGCCCATTTATAAAAGGAGGTGCAAGTAGCGACGATGCCGTTCTCAAAGATGAGGGATTGATGGGGTCCAGTTTCCTGGATTAGCTTAAAAAAAGCTATTTATGCCTTTTAGCATAATTCTGCTCAGATTGTGGAGGTCCCTAGAACTAGTTAATACATATCAGAGCTCAAGCAGGTAGACAAATATGCTGGAAAAAGGAATTTTCCTAGCTTGCCTAAAAAATACAGCCGAATGAGAATTCAAGTTCAGTTGCTCTTGATAATGCTTGGCCTATTGATAAAGAAATCAATAAGAGCAGCTTCCTCCCTTCTAGAGTTCCTCTTGAAGGCTGGGACGTTTTCCTGGAAATCATCTCTCTCCAGGGAGATGCTGCAGGTTTTGCTTCCCACAGGAAGCTAGGAAATCTCTGCAAGATGAAAACCCTCTATTGCAGGTTTGTGTTTCAGGTGAGTGGTGCCATCCTGCTGTCCCATGCAAAAGAGTCCTCTGAAATAGCTTGTAACTGAGAGCATAAATATGCAACAGATATTTCAGAGAGAGAGAACTTCGTGTATTAGGAACCAGCAACAGTTTTGGAAGGGGAGAACCTCCATTGCTCTCAGCTTTTTAATTCCCTTGGTTTTCCACAATCTGAACCAAATGTTGCCAAGAAATTTGTCTTTCAGGAAAAAAAAATGTATAAGGGATCAAGACCCTCTGAGCAGCTACTGTTGTGCTGTGTAATCCCATATCCTCCAGCTGCAGCTGTGCCTTGCTGCACTGCTTAGAGAAAACAGGTTCAAGGACATCTCCCTTTTTTGCACTGGGTTTCAAGAACCTTGCAGGTGTTGCACAGACTCCAGTATAATGAACCAAAGAGCCTTTATAGAGCATCAGATGCAACTTATATACCAGAATATATACCGTATATATACTGTCCCAGATGCAATATCTTATTTGCCTAAAAGCATGCAGAGCAGTTACTAAATGAACCAATAGTCTAAAGGATTACGTCAACATTATCCAGTCACATCTCCGTCACACACCAGCCCTTGGTTGCAGTTCCCTTCTTTTTCTTGCTTTGTTCCTTATCTGTTGATAAGACATTCTGCACTGCTGTCCTTGTGTTAATTATCTACTAACGAGGCATCCCGTACTACTATCCTTGAAGTGGGCCTCATGCAGGAGTGTAAAAAGAGGAGCTGTTTTGGATCATGTTTGTCAAACCAGGGTCCTATGAAAATACAATTTCTGTGCTCAGTAGCACTTGAAAAAGCCAGTAGAATATTGAGACTCGTTAGGAAGGCAATAGAGAATGAAATAACCTTGTTATGCTGCAGTGCAAATGCACAGTTCTGCATCCCAAATGCACAGGGAGGGAGCGCAAAGACCTAGTCAGGTACTGCAAGTCCAAAGGGTGCATAGCAAAACTAAACCAGGCAAATATCATCCTGAACTGCTAATGTGTAGAATGGCATATGTATGGATAGTTTAGTACTGTTTAGCTTAGGAAAGAGAGGCTGGGAGATATTACACTAGAGGTTTTCCAAATCCTGAGTGTCCTAGGTGCAGGGTCAGGCTGAACTCAACCCTTTTTATGTTCCTGCATGTGTTAAACACACTACTCAGTGTTAATGTAGTCAGTGGACTATTCTGCAAAGCAGAAAAACAGAGGACTGGATGGTTTAAGTGAGAAGTAAAGAAATTAAAGGAAGTTAAAGAAAAGACTTTTGGTGCCACATGGGTTGGTACTTGTACCGTGGCTTTGCCAAGCCAGCTGCTCTGCCATGAGGATGCTGATCTCCAGGGATGGCTTGGACAAAGGTAGGGAGCAGGGAGAGCTCCAGCCTGAGGGAGAAGGGTTGTAAAGAGAGGACACGGGATACTGAGATGGCTCTACATACCGTGGCCATGAGCTGAGGGTGCCCTGGGCAGTGTTGAGCCCTCCAGAAGCAACACGTGCTCCCTGCTGCAAGAACAGAGCCGGAACAAGCAGCGTGAGATGGGCACGCTGTCCTGGGCACCCGCCTTGGGAGATGCTGTGGCTGGGCGTCCCTCCTGGCCGTTATTGTCCCCACTCAGTCCCTGCTCCGAGCCTGGCCCTGGATTCAGGTCAGTGGCCCTGGCAGAGGCATGAGGAGCCGCTCAGCGCGGCCAGGAGGGGCAGATCTGCTCAGCTCATCCCTGCCGGCACATCCAGCCCTGCGGAGCGCCCGCGCCAGCTGCCCTGCAGGAGTCAAACCCCTTCTCCCAGGAGCAGTTCTATTCTGCAGCCTTTTTCCCGCAGAGTCTTTTTAAAGAAATTTGAGATGCAGCGACATAAAATACTGAATTTCTGGGGTGACCTCTAAATGGGTTTAAAATTGGCTGCTTTGTTTCCATACAATACTGCGACTAGCATCTTTTTCTCTTCTCCCGGCCACGCTGGCACGGCTAAAACAGCCAGGGGAAGAAACAGGGCTTTGTTCGCCCGTTGTCCTGTGTGGCAGGGGGTTGTGTTTTATGTAATTCTTGGCCGGGCGTTTCGAGCACTAACAAAGCTCCCTGTGTGCAAACGGCATTGTGCGCGGGGCCGAGGGAGCCAGCGGGCGGACGGAGAGGCTCGGAGCGCTCCCGACCCGCCGCGGTTTCCCAAGGAAGGGGGAGCGCTGGGGGAATGGGAGCAGGCCGAGTCCGTCACGTGTCAGACCCAAGGGCTTGGGAAGCGCCGGCTCTGCCTCCCGGGGAGAGGCAGCCCCGGGGGGTCCCAGGGTGCCACCTTGGGGGCTTCCCAGCAGCTCTGCAGAGCTTTGGGTTGCTCCGTGTGCTCCTCTGCATGGAAAGCCAAGCAGGGATGTCTTTATTCCGGAGCCTTGCACGTCCCGCTGGCGTCTCCGCAGGTTCTTCAGGTTGAAGTGGTCTTGGTGCAGATCCATGTGCGACTCAGGGCTCCCTCAATGCTGGCTTTAAGGATCTAAAAGTTCAGCCTTTTTCCTCCCTTCCCAATAGAAATCCCAATGCAGATTAATGCTCTTCTAGTGAGGCACACCGGTCGTCATAGCATAAACCAGCTGAAGATGGAGCTTATTGCACGACTTCATCACTGTGATCTCTGTATTGTGTTCTGTCTGTGCTGCTTTTCCCTTCCTTTCCCCTCTCTCCCTTCCAAGAAAAGTCGTTTGGGACTTTGTGTGTTCTTGTTCCGTCCATCTCTGGATTAAATAGGGAGCAGGAAGATGTCAACTTCCACCAAAATGAAGTGCCTCTGTTTGTACAGCTCCAGAATACAGTGTTTCTTAAACAAGGAAAAGTGATATGCCTTAAGCTGTTAAAAATATTGTAGTAAATCTAATGTTAAAAAATGCCCTTTTTGTGTGTGTGAGTGGTGAGGGAGGGAAATAATCACAGAATAAAAAAATCAAAGTTTGCCACAGCTCTTGGGTGCTAGGATCACAACCTGTGCTTATAATAGTTGATCATAATGTGTTGTGGCCTATGGAAGGAGCTGGTGAGAATGGTATATATGGTGAATGGGGAGTGTATGTGTGTGCACACCCGGTGAATGGGTGTAGTTTGAAACAGCAGCACGTTGAAAAACTCCTGCTCGTCTTTAAAATATTCTTCAAATCTTCTAGAGATGTGAACACTGCGGTCATGGAGCTGCTGATTATGGCTTATGCCCTGAAGACCTCCTGCGCCAGGAACATCATTGGGGTCATCCCTTACTTCCCCTACAGCAAGCAGAGCAAGATGAGGAAGAGGGGCTCGATCGTCTGCAAGCTGCTGGCTTCCATGCTAGCCAAGGCAGGTGAGCACCACGCAGGGAGCCTGGGGGCAGGCCTGCTTTCTGTAGGGCCTCTGCTGCCAGGTGTCCCCAAAGGTGACTCTCCTTTGAGTCTTCTCTTAGATCTGGAGATTTCCAGGCAAGCATCCAAGTGACTTTGGGGGAAGTAATTGTCTTCAGCTACTCTTTATTTCTTTGTAGCTCTCACCTGATGATGTGGCCTAGAAGTGTCACATTGGTCTAGCAAGCAACTTTTATTTCATGTCTGTTTTTCCTTATCTCTTTGATACTTTTTACTTTACTGCTCTACATGGCTTCTATATGGTGTAGTAGTCTGACTACTAGATAAAATAGTCTGCAAAATCAAAATGTTCAAGGAACTCCAGCGGTGTGATAGGCTGCTTACCGAATTGTTATGTTTGTTTTGCTTAGGTTTAACGCACATTATCACTATGGACCTTCATCAAAAGGAAATCCAAGGCTTCTTCAGCTTTCCAGTAGACAACCTGAGAGCCTCCCCTTTCCTTCTGCAATATATACAGGAAGAAGTGAGGTTACTCTAGTTCTGTATGCATCAGTTTGTCCTAATGTACACCTGACGTAATGAGGTGCTGGTTTTGGCCCTGTGCTTAAGCAGAAATTGCACTGTCAGGCTGGATCAATTGTTCAGTCCATGGATCCCTTCTTCCAGGGCATCTACAGGGTGTTTCTCAAGGAAGAGGGAAAATGTTTTACCCAAATACCTTACATTGTGTGATGCCATGCTTGGGTAGAAGCTGCGTTCTTGCTCATGAGCAGATGAACTTGAGCCCTTAACCGAAACTTGCTCCCTGCAGTGCCAGTGCCATTTGAGGTGCTATTTATGCTTCTGCCTCTAATCACCTTTTAAGTCCTGTTAAATTGTCTCCCCTCGCCCTTCATTATGTAGTGGGTATCTGACTGACTTGAATAATTGACAGAGACTTTGTCTTTATTGAATCCAGATTCCAGACTACAGAAATGCAGTTATTGTAGCCAAATCTCCCGATGCAGCAAAAAGGTAAATAGATTCTTTTACTAGCTGGTTAACTATAATCTTGCTTGATGGGGTAAATGTCAGCAAAAATGTGGAGGGTGCCAGATGGATGAGGAATCAGGTCTGTAAGTCCTTTGTGGCTGGCAAGTGGGATGGCATCCCTAGTCTTGCAGGTGGACAACTGAATTTGGCAGTCCCAGCCCTGTGGGAGTAAACGCTGCAGTTCCTGCTGCTGCACATCTGGCTGGCTCAGTGGAGCATCAGGGTCTGACTTGCTGCACAAGCAGCACCTGAGCGTGTCAGAAAACATTTAGCATGGGGAAAAACACCAGGAGAGCCTTGCAGAGGAGCCACGGGGTAGAGTTGGCATATTGGGAGGAATAAAAAGCCCTTTTTGGTGAGCGTCTCGCTCAAGGGGACCCCTTTTACAGCCACAGAGGTGCAGTCTGTGCTTGCCCTGTTGGTTTTGGGAGAGGTCTGCTCTGCCAGATTGCAAGAACCTTCCTGACATGCTGTGGTTGTCCTGCAGGGCTCAGTCTTACGCCGAGAGATTGCGCCTGGGCCTAGCAGTGATACACGGGGAGGCCCAGTGTACGGAGCAGGACATGGATGATGGTCGTCACTCGCCTCCCATGGTCAAAAATGCAACTGTGCATCCTGGCCTGGAGCTGCCACGTAAGATTAAGTTTCTCTGCTTGTCTTTGGGCTACAAGGTGAAGTTTGATGGAAATTTGCCTTTGGTTTAGCTATATCATTACAAGCAACCTGGGAGCAGTTAGACCAGTGCAGCTTTTCTCTTGGGCAAAGCTGAAGTTAGCGAGTTGTAGGGGAAGGTACAAGGAGTGGTTGTTATTTAACTCTTTTTGCCAACGCGGAGAATCAGGGTTGTCCCCTCTGCTGTGCCCGCTCAGCAGTGTCAGCCTGTGCCTTAAAGTGCTCCATGGCAAAGCTCATGGAACAGGAAAGAGTGCAACGAGTGAGGGAACCACCGCTGCAGCAGGGTGGACCTGGCCTTCGTTTTCCCCTTGTAGCAGTAGCAGTTGTTGCTATTTGAAGTCTCCTTCATCTTGGGAGCTCGGTGGTAATGTTGCGACGTCGGCTTTGACACGATGTGGGGTTTGTGGCTAGTGTGAACAGGGTCTCTGGGAGTAATGCTGTGCTTCTCCCTGCTCTTGCAATCAGTAGATAAACTGCTTTTTGGGGGCACAGAGCAAAACAAAACAGGAAACCTGTACAGCATGGTCAAAACCAAGCCCTGCCTTGGGAAAGACTTAGCTTTCTAGGTAGATGGTGATAGAACAAAATGGATTCTGGGAGCAGTGAGCATGACTGAGCCCCGTGGAAAACACAGCGTGTTGCAGCACGTGGTGAGGAGCGATCCGCCGCCGTGCAGCTACCCTCGGTTTTACTGGTTGCGACTAGAGCTACCTATTAGCAGTGTCTTGTGTTTCAGAGTTCAACAGGAGCATCCTGGGCAAGTTGTGGCGAGGAAGGCAAGTGAGATTGCAGCCAACGTTGCCCAAGTCATTGCACACTGCAATGAACTCACTTGAACAGTGCTTACACAGCTGGTTAAATTCCTCTGGTGCCTTGGGGGGCAGGTGGGGCTTGGCAGGGAAGTTTGGAGCTTGCTGCTATTGCCTGCGTTCTCACAAGGGATTTGCTTCCTGCACTTCCAGCAAAAAAGGAATTTGCCTGGTTACTCTTGTCCTTTTTCTTCTTACTTCAGTCTTAAGAGACATTCTGCCCTCCAAAATATGCGATTTAACTGGTATTAGGGCGCTGATGCCACTGTCTTTATTTCCAGGCATGTCACTTGAAGGAAGCTCAAATGTGGGAGCCTGTGTTGCTGGAGAGCCCCATAAGTGGAAGCTCATATGAGATTTCGCCCCTTCCAACTGAGTTATGATTTCGTCAGAAAGACGTTTTCAGTCCTCAGTTATCCAGGCACGAATTAGTTCACTGTGTGTCACCACTCTCTTTATCTCCTGCAGAAACCCAACAGTCGACCTCGCGTTTTTGCGTGCCTGTGGCTCCGGTGTGAAGCAGCCCAACTGCTGCCTGGTCGCTGCCTGCCAGGGAGGGGATGCAGGGTGGATTATGGGGTGAGCTGGCCCAAAACTCTCCACAGAAACTTGTTTTTCTCTCCTGCTTTCTAACCTTTGGAGGCAGCTTGTTTTGAGTCAGCGCTGGGCTCTAAAAATACCACTGGGCTTATGGATGGCAGGGCTGCGAATCCCGTACTTTTCCTCCCCGTTATTCCTCCCTTTCTGTCCAATTCAATCGTTTGACAAGCGGAGCTGCTTCCCTACCCCAAATGTTGCTTCAGATGAAACCCTTGATCAGCTCTTCCTGCCTGTGCCCCAGCAGCAGCACCCCCCAATTTCTCAGGTTTGATGGCAGAGGGATCGGTGCGGAGCATCCCTCCTGGCTGAGGAGCTGCCGTTTTGGGGTCTCTGGTGGTGGCACTAGGGTTGGAAGGACAAGCCAGGGAGCGGAGCAGAGTCTGCAGGGATGGCTTCTGCTTCATGCAATTCCTCAGGAGCTTCCTGGCGAGTCGGCCGGGCGCCCGTGTCCTGGCATGCACCTTTCCTCCCTGTTCTACCTGGGATCACGTGCCTGTAATTACTGAGCGTTGCGTAGCGTGTCGGCTGGGATTTTGTCCAGGTAATGCAGCCGGGGCAATGTTCTGATCTGGGGGGCTTAAAACTAAAAAGGCCACAGGTGCTTCTGTTTGCTCTGAAAGTGCTGTACTGAAAGGGCAGCAATCGGAGCCTTTGCAACAGGATTCCCTCCAGGGAAAGAAGCAAAGAAGCAAAAAATCGGAATAACTGTAGGTCTGTTTCAAGTTCCCTGCCCTGCTCTCCCCTCTGCGTTTAGACTGGGAATTACAGATTTTATCTGTGCTGCTTGATCTATCTCTTGGCATAAAAGTTAGGCCTTGAGCGCTCTGTTGCTCATGGAGTCTGTTGCAAGTGCAAGTGATTTTGAGGCACATGGTACCTCTCAGCTCCGAAGTTAAGCCATTCCTTAATCCATTTGGCCCACTTAGTTAAACCACAGGTTGAAGTGCGTGGGGCTGCTCTTGCTTCATGCCAGGGATCTTCGGACCTTCAGCACGTGGCGCCGGGGTGTGTGTTGCTTGCAGCAGAGTGAAAGCACAGGTTGGGGTGGTGGTGTGTTATTTATGGTGTTTCTTTTTCTTCACGGCATTCTTAGTCTCATTTTATAAAAATGGTACTTGTTCTTTTTGAACATTTCTTCATTTTCTTTCTTTTTTAAGCTACAAATACCATCCGCATCTTTTCTGACTCTCCAGAAAATACTCTTACATAATCCAAGGGCTCATCCAAGGCAGAAATTCAGCTGTGGCTTTCTTCTGCTGTTGTCTTCTTGTCAAGAAATAGAGGGTTTGTGTCTGGGAGAAAAATGTTATTTTTTATTTGGAATCATTTTTTCAAGGCACCTTCTCCCAGCAGTCCTGACTTGCACGTATCAAGATGACCAAAGATCCTGCAGAACGAGAATGAGGCCTCGGGAGCGCTTGCACAAGCTCTCGTCGTGTTGGAGCCATCAAAGCTCTCTTGCATTTTGATGTGGTTTTGGGAAGATTCTTTTGCCTTGCAGTTCATGTGTGGTGGGTTATTTTTTTTTCCTTTATTTTTTCCTTTTCTTTACGGAGCAAATTGAACAAGAAAAAGGGAGCCCATCTCTTTAGGATATGGGTCGGGCGATGTGTTGCCTACCCTGCTTTAAAGATAAAGCAGCCTTGAAATACGACTTTTAAGCAGACAAAAGATGCAAAGCACAAAGCAGAGGCAAAGCACTGCTCGTGCTGGTAGTTGGGGTGGTAGCCTTTGAGTACAGTGAGGATTGTGTCCATGTCTCTTACGGAATATAAGGATACCTGTGCAGTGAAAATTCCTGTGTTTGCCAGTGAAATCGTGCTGAATTTCATCTCATTAAGATCTGTTCACCATCGCTATGGTTTTAATCACAGAGCCTAGCTCCAAGGAACGTTAATTTCTGTCGAAACAGAAATATGGAATGCCTTTCGTGGGTTTTTGGTAGGCTTAAGGAAAACTGGTCTGCGGAGCATGTCTTGGATGTGAAGACCAGCCTCAAATGTGGATCTTTGGATCTGTGGTCCTTGTAATCGCTCTCATCATGTCCCTCAGTGTGACTCACCCTCCTGTGCTTGGGCTACAGGCAGGTCCAGCCACGGATGAGTTGTGGGAATAGCCCTGGATCCTGCTGTGCAGGATGGGGAGTTTCATGCAGGGCTCTCGTGACCCAGGAGGACTGAAGTCAATGTCCAGACAGGCTTTTTGCTGGGCGATGGCATCTAATTTCATGCTGCTTCAGTATTATGTGGAAATAGGTTATTTTAAAGGAGGAGGAAAAAAAAAAAGCTTCGTAATATGTCCAAAATTCCTCAGCATTTGGAAGTTCTTGTATCCAGGATCATGGCAGGCTCTGAATTTAGGAGGAGAAGAGGTACAAAGTGCCCCACGAGGACATTTTGTTAACGCTCCCTTCAGACAGCATTGAAGTGCAGGGGTGCAGGTGCAGGGCAAAGTGTTGCAAAACATTAGATGTTTCCCTTCACTGCAGTGATTATCTCAGCCCAGACTATCAGCTGGTGAAATACATCTGCCCCCACTATCTCCTTGCCACACGGAGAGTTTTTGTACCGTGTTTGCTTTATAAACTCGTGCAATCTGGCAATTGAGAGGCTTGGCTTGTTGGCAGCAAGCCCCACCTGCTTGCCCAGACTGATGGCTGTTGGTTGGAGCTGAATCTGCATCTCAGGGCATCCTAGCTTGTCTATTTTTTTTTTCTTTTTTAATCATAGAATCATGTCACACGTGTAGTTTTTGCACGTGTCAGTTCAAAAGCAGACTTACCCAGCACAGGTCACCTGTGCGCGCTTCGGCTTCTAGGCGCTGCTCGTGTTGAGCTTGTAGCCCTGGGTTTGAACGGGATTTTGTCGTGCGCCTTGATTAATGCAGTTCAAAAGTTGCTTCTGCAACTCCCTCAAGTGATACTTGTCTGTGCAGGCAGCCTAAGGGCCTTGCACACTCTGAGGGATCCTTGCAAATTCTGCGATACGAGAGATAACCAACTGGAGTCCAAGTCTGAAATCAGTCCCGTGGCTTAGGGAGGCCACAGGATGGAAACCTGCCCTGTGGAGAGCTCAAACCCTTCGAGGGGTGTTGCAGGGAGCAGCCTGTTTGCTGCTCCCACTCGCAGGACGCCCTTTTCTCAAGTCCTGTTTCGGATATGACCGCAGAGGCAGAGAGCTGTTTCACTTAGTCCTGCACCCTCCTTGCTTGGGGGGCTCTTGGGTCTGCTGGTGTGGAGGAAACAGAGCGCTTTGTTTTTAAGTTGCAGGACTCATTTGGAAAGGAAAATGATGGTTAAAACAGGATTGGAGCTCTCGAGTGCATCTCGAGCCTGGTCCGTGCATGGCTGCAGGGCTCGGGTAGGCCAGGCCTGGCCTCTCGTGCTGACTGACCTGTTTTTCCTTCTTTAGTGATGATGGCCAAGGAGAAACCGCCGATAACTGTGGTGGGAGATGTCGGAGGAAGAATTGCCATCATTGTGGTACGAGTGCAATGGAGAGGAGGGGCTGGGGTGGCTTTTCTCAGCAGCTTCCTTCATAACTGCTCTATTCCGGAGGGCAGGAAGCACTGCTGGGGTGGGGTGGGAACATGGGGCAGCACTTTTACTGGGGACTTTGGCTGAATATTTCAACCTCCCATTGATGCTTCACGGTTTGTCCCTGTAAATCCCCAAATCTCCTTGCCCCTTGAATCCAGAGCAGCAAATCGAGGAAATGCAGAGACATCCCCTGACTTGTAGAAATCTTGCTGAGGTTCTCATCCTTGGGCTCGCCTCAGTGCAAGCCATCGATATACAGCTATTAGCCCCAAGGGAAAAAAAAAAAAAAAAGCCCTGCTGAAGATGAGCTCTATTTGCCTGTACTGGGGCTAAGTAATTTCCAAGACCCAATATCTTTGTATTGTGCACTCGGGGGAGGTTGTAGATAAGTGAAGAGGCACTCGCAGTCTTGGTTTGTGTGTGTGGCTGCCTCTTGCAGCCCAGCAGGAGCTGGGGTAGCCCGAGGGCTTCTGTCACGCGTGCGGCCACCGCTGCAGCCCCTGGCAATACCTCCCACCCCACAGGCGTGGCTCAGGCCTCATTCCCAGGCCGGGAATACCTCATTCCCAGGCCAGATGCTATTCCTGTCTCTTCCCAGGATGACATCATCGATGACGTGGAGAGCTTCGTAGCTGCTGCAGAGATCCTGAAGGAGAGAGGAGCCTACAAGATATTTGTGATGGCCACTCACGGGCTCCTGTCGGCCGACGCGCCACGGCTCATCGAGGAGTCCTCCATCGATGAGGTGCGCCAGGAGGAAGGGCTGGCGGGGGGCTCGGGGCCTGGCTGCTTGCCCGGAGCCTGAGGTCCTTCCCTGCTTTCCCTCCTCTGTCTGAAATGACTGGCTTCATCCGACACTTTTAGGTAGCCGGTTCCTCATAAAACCAGGGTGTGATTAATGCTTGTGCAGATCAGATGGGCTCCCCTCTGTTTTCTCCCTAACGCACCCACGTGGGTCGTGCCTGCCTGGACATGTCCCTTTGCATAGCCGAGCGCCTGTCACTGCTTTCTCACCAAACAGGCCTTCTCTCTGCCTCCCTCCTGCAGCTCCTGATGGACTCAAGCAGTGTTAGAACAGGATTGCAAACCTTGCCCTTAGTACCAAAACCTGTCAGATCCTGTGATCTAAACAGACCCATTGGCCACATGGAGGTGGCTCTTTCAAAACCTGTCAGATCCTGTGATCTAAATCTGATTGGCCACATGGAGGTGGCTCTTGCAGGGTGCGGGTTATGTCGGTCCCTTGGACACCTTGACAGCCCCTGGGGAGACCTGTTGTGTTTAATCTTTCTTGTAACATGCAAGGATTTCTTGCCCTCATCTTGGAATGTGAAATGCCAAACACACCTGATCTGTGGTTTTAATCTCGGGTTGCTGTTAAATGAGGATGAAGCCATGAGCAACACAACTAATGTTCTCCTCTCTGGTAATCGGCAGGTGGTAGTAACCAACACGGTCCCTCATGAGGTACAGAAGCTGCAGTGCCCCAAGATAAAGACTGTGGATATCAGTTTGATCCTCTCTGAAGCCATCCGACGAATCCACAACGGGGAGTCCATGGCCTATCTCTTCCGCAACATCACTGTTGATGACTAGGTCGGGCAATGCCCCTGTCCAGGCTCCCGTGAGAGAAGGAGATGTGCATGAAAAGGCAACACCGTAAATTATAGACGTAACACAACTGTTTATTCTTGTAGGGAGGGTGAAGGTTTTCAGGGACTTGAGCCATGAGATGCAACAGAAAAAAAAAGTCAACTCAACCAGCACTTTATAGGTGAACAGAAGTGGCCACTGGCTGTGGGGAGGATTATAGGCGTATACTTTAATTGAAAGAGAAATAAGAAGGCTTTAAATGTTTAAATTCCTTTATTTTTTGTAGTGTTGTCTCTTGCTCTCTTTAAAAAAAAAAAAAAAGAGAAAAAGGAAAACTACTGTCAGCTTCTGGGAGACCGGGAATGTTCATTTGCTGCATGTGAACCGCAGGAGGAAACAGCCTTTGGGTTTCTGTTTCTGCCTGTGACCTGCCTGAGCAACCGCAGAAGAAATGGCTTCCTTTCTGCTGCTGTTGGCAGAGCAGAGACGTGCCAGTTTGGAGGCCTCGACCCCCTTGTGCAGCACAGTGAGCGCTTTCTTCGGAGGCAGGGTAGCAGAACGTGCAGAAAGGGCAGCTCGGGGCAGCCGTGTGAAGGGCTGCTCGCGGCCTCGTGTCTAGGTCTTGGGGCGCGTTCACGGGCAGCTCTCAGCAGGGCAGGAGGTGGTGCTTCACGTGCTGCCCTTTGCGCTTGGTGAGCCTGGGAGCGTTACTGTGCCACGGTGGGAAGTCGCACGAGGATCTAGGTCCTCCCTTGAACGCTTCTCTGCACAGCAAAGCCAGGCAGGGTTGGAACAATATCCCCCTCTGGCACAACTGTGCTTTCCAAGACACTAACACTGAACCTGCAATAAAAAGCAAAGGATTTTTCATTTTCGGTGCTCCCTGTGACCCCTTTTGAGCCGTTGCTGTGGTGGTACCGTGCGGCTGTTGCTGTAAATAGGCTCACGTGGCAGCTTTGTGGCCCTCTTCTGCAGGGCGGCAGGACTCGCTGCTTGCTCTTTTCTCAAGTGACATTAATCCTTGGCTGGAGGGGACCCTGCAGAGAGCAGCAGACAGTGCTTGTGAATTGTGGTGGGCTCTGTGGTCGCCGGGATCGCATCAAGGTGAATTCCCCAAGCTGTGATCTTCACCTGTGATGAGACAGGCTAACACACTCCGGAAAATCCTATCATATTTTCCAGCGTGCTGGTGTGAACAAATCCTGCTGGAGGCAGTTGCTTAAGAGAACAGTGCTGATGGTGGGCTCTTCCTGGCAGGTATTTGCTTCACTCCATTCATCCTTCTGCCTGCATCCCTCTCTTCCGCTCCAGCATCTTAAATCCAAACAGTGCCAGGGGCAAGCAGTGATACTGTGAGAGCGGGAAGAGCCTCGAGCATTAGGCAAAGAAACATTCCTTGGCAGCACGGGAGTTCATCTTGCAGCACTAAGAGCTGTCTGCTGGCCAGTGAGTGTTCACGAAAGCCCAAAGCTAAGAGCAGCTGGGTCTTCTCTCATATTCAGCACTAATTTAAGCTAAATCCCAGGGCTAGAGCTGCTCTTTGGCCGCTGATGCCTTTATTGCATTTTCCAAGTATTACAAGTCTCAGCTGTGCTCCTTGATCACAATGCGGCTCCTGGCCTGAGGTGGTAACGTGTTGCTGTATTTTAAGTGTTATTGAACAGATTGACTAAAGCGTGTGAAATCCTTGCAAAAATGACCTCCTTGTTCTGAGCCAGTCCGGGACCTCACTGTTCATACAGGGAAACGGTGCCAAACATATGAAAGATGTTTTTCTAAGCCCCCTTCAAACTGCCTTGTCAGACCTGCCCGGAGCCGCGTTGGGGCTTCTCGGATGCTGCTGCTGTGCTCAGACTTGCTTTTCCAGGCTGGTATTTTGCTGGCAATTGCTGAAGCCCCGCACCAGCGAGCATGGGGCGTGCGGGTGTCCTGTGCCCAGGAGCTCCCAGCTGAGCTACTCCTGCTCTCGCTTCCCACCCCGTCCTGGCTGGAAGCCAAAAGGAAGCGGCAGAGCTGGAACCCGGCGTCCACGTCTCAAAATCCGTCACAACTGTTCAGGAAAACCCGGGACCTGTATCCACTAGACCCCAGTTCGTTACAAGGATGTAGCATCTGCCTGATACAGCCTAGCTGGGATCTAATGTGCTGCTATCTCAGCGTCAACTCTAATCTCTCCTTTTTCTGCCCTGAAATCCAGTCCTTGCTGTAACATTGTACTGAAGTGAGCCAGCCCTTTGCCATCTTAGGGGGTCTTGCAGCTTTTCCTGCCAGTCATATTTGCTTTCTAGAAAGCTTGAATGGTCCCTGTGCGTAAACTTAAACCTTTCCAACCAGCAGCTTTGCCAGATACCAGAGTAAAGGCTCAGGATCCCTCTTCAGAGCGTTAGCTGCTCGTCTTGGTGCCTATTCCCATCCTGTGACCTCTACTCCCTCCTCGAATTCAGTCTTCATAGCTTGAAGCACAGTCTGCACATACATATATACACCAGATCTACGTTCTTTATTTTTACTGCCTGAAAACTGTCTTGCAAAGGAGCAGCTTAATGTCTTCCGTTCGCTGCCTGTCCACCCTGATCCTTCTATGGAAATTGTCCTCGAGTGCCTCGCTGAAGAAGAGAGATGTTAATGCTCTAAATAATTGTGTGACGGTCTGACTTTGTGGTTTATAAGGGAAAAGAAGTTCTCGCTGATTATTTTTATAAGTATGTGTTTTGATGGATCGCTCAGGTTCAAAGGTCTTCCCAGTGTTGGAATATTTTACTTCCAAGGATTAGCTGGAAGCGTGTGTTTGTCTGCGTTTCCTTTCCCTGCTTATGTGGCATTTTGCTTCAGAGATGGGGCTGCCAAGGGCTCCGTGTTTCGGTGCAGTTAGCAGCAACCTTCCATCATTCCCACCTCTGCACCAGGGGGAGAGGGAAAAACTTGTGCTTTGGGTACCTCAAAAAAAAAAAGGAAAAAAAAGAAAAAGGAAAATATGGAAGTGCTTCTTCTCCGAGAGTTGTCTCCGCATGGAAAGTCTTGGGTGGGACTTGTCATTTGGATGCTGCTTTCTGCGCAGGGCTTACTTCTCCCTTGCAGCAGTCACTTGCCTTGCGAGGAAGCCGAGTCTCCCTCAGCCCAGGGCATTGCCAAGGCCATTGGAAGCGTTAACGCGGGAAGGGGAGCCCGTGGCCCATCTTCCAGGCCTCCATCCAAGCGTTTTGCTGCAGTTGTGAAGGCGGCTGCGTGGCTGAGGTGAGCGCGTGGCCTGCAGAAACCCCCCTGCCCTCTTGGCTCTCGTCTCTGGCGAAGGTGCCGGGAATGCCGTGGATGTGCGGTAGGAACATGTGGAGAGACTCCCAGCGTGGATGCAAATAAACGCTCCGGCTTCTCCGTTCAACGCCTCTGTGTGCGTAGCCGTGCTCTTGGGGACGGGCTGTGCATTTTTGGAGCTTTGAAGGGCATGAAGTTACCGCCATGGCCCAGGGCGAGGGTGGCTGTGGAGGAGCCCGGAGCGGGAGCCTGTGGATGTGGGAGCTGAACCCCAGTTTCTTGCTTGTCCCTTGCTCCTGTCCCTGCACCCTGCAGGCCTCCCCCAGCCGGGAGGAGGAGCAGTTTTGCTGGAAGAGCTGGGGCGATGCTGCTGGAGGCAGGATCGAGGTGGGAGCGGGAATGCTGGGGGGCGGCGGGTCCCCAGGGTGGGAACACAGGACTTTGCAGGGGCTGCTCCTGCGGGACCCCTTGGCCGCAGGGCTCACGGGTTCGAATGCACAGCAGAAGCGGGGGGCCCGGGGCACTGGCGGACGCTTTGGGCGCAGGTGCCCGGCAGGGGCCAGCCTGTCGCGAGGTGGCAGCAGGAGCCAGCGCCGGCAGCGGGGCTGGGACCTCCGGGCACAGGGAAAACTCATGGGAAAAGCGGGGCCTTGCAGGGTCGCCTGGCCCGGGGAGCGCCCCCTGCAGCCACCTTCCTGCAGGAGTGTCATAAGGGGCTGCAGACAGACGGGCTCGTTTGCAGGTGACTGTCGCCGCGGTGACAACCGTGTCCGGGAGGGTGCGCTGGCCAAACTGGGCTCTGCTGGCCGAGAAGTTTGAGGGAGGAGGATAATTACGGTATTTTTGCGTGCCGATAATTGCTGTATTTACGGGAAGGGGAGGGGCCGCCGTCGCGTAGCAACGAGGAACGCTACACGGTATCCCCGAGGGGGCGGGCGCGTAAACAAGGGCACGTGGGCAGCGGCCGCGGCCAATGGGACGGCGGGGAGCGGCCTGCGGGGGCCAATGG
>NW_010583789.1:365340-394033 GCF_000705375.1 Tinamus guttatus | reverse complement strand
CGAGGAGGCGTCGGCGCGGCGGAGGGAGATTGAGGACAAGCTCAAGCAGGTGGGGAGCCGCTGCTGGGGGTGCCGGGCCGGAGGCCCTGCTCGTCGCCCGGGAGTGAGGCTCGACCCGGGTTCCCTGCCCCGATGGGGCCTGCGGAGTCTCCCAGCGCCCGGGCGACTCGGAGCTTCTGCTCCCGCCCAGGCCTCATCTTCCCCGTGGGCCTCTGCCCTTGAGGGGGCAGTGTCCAAGCAGCCCCCATCACTGGGCCTCGGTGGCCTGAAACCTGCCCTCGGCCATCGCTTTGCTTTGGGCTCAAAAGGCCCCTGAAATCTGGTCCCTGCAAAATACCCCCATAAACCACTCAGGGAAAGGTGAGGCCTGAATCAGGGCACCTCTGTCCCCAAAGTGTTAACTTTATGCTGTGCTTTAACTGCAAAATGTGCTGTTAAGGTTTTGGGGTGTTGGGGCTTGCTAAAGTGTTGCAGGAAAGTGTGTGATCCTTAAAAACCTTCTTTCTCTTATAGTAGGTCTCTCACCTTGCATTAATTATCTGCTTTCTGTTAAGAGGTGTCATGTTAAAACATGGGCTTACCATCAGGTCAGTCATTGTTTGTTGTGGTGTTTAACAGGAATTATAAAAACCCAGATAAGCTGTTTGGTCTTCGACTTGTGTCTGTTAAACACTCAGTGTTCAGAATTGAAGAGTACTTCTTTTTTTCTTGCTAATAGGAAGAAGAAACCCTGTCCTTCATCAAAGAGAGCCTTGAGAAAAGCGACCAGCTCACAAAGAACATGGTAAGGAGAACTGTGAAGTTCAGCCCAAAAGTTGGGCCTGGAAGTGCTCTTATTTTGTGAGGATCCTTTCCAAGGCTCTCAGTGTGCACATCAGGGATGCACAGAGGAAGGCATCACTCGCTCTGCAGTTGCTTTAGCCTTAGCAAGAGGGTCAAAGCAGAAGGTTGGTGAATGTTCCAGTCTGGAACTTCTCTCCTGAGATGATCTGGGCTCAAATGAGCTCTTGGTCTCATCCTTTACAAGCTGCCCTCCCTTGTGGGAAGAGGTATTAATAGACCCCAAATTGGATTATGCAACAGCATCATGTTGTTGCTTCATAAAGGCAGGTTTTGTTTGGAGTTTATTTTAGGAGTGTTTTGTATAAGAGTAGAAAGTAATTATTATGCTCTCATTAGTGCTAGTGAGCCCTTAGCTAACAGTCTGTGTCCCGTTTTGAGCTCAGCAATTGAGGGAAGTCATAGAGGCACCACCTGAGAAGTTTGGAAAACACAGCATAGGAGCAAATCTTGACAGAACAGACAACTGGGCACCGAGATGTCTACTGAGGTTTTTCCCACCCTTTAGAAGTGCTATTGCAGTAACCTTTAAAAAAAATAAGTGTTGGTGGTGCAAGAGATGGTCAGAGTGGTCATTCCTATGCGTTTTTTTTTTGTTCATATTTCAGTTTTGGGTTTCTTGGTGTGGAGCAGAGTGGATGTTAGGTTCTGTGATTTTTTTTTTCCCTTGTTATTTAAGGTATATCCAAGCAGTTCCTGTGGATCTGTTTCCTACTTTCAGATAAAACTTTTTTGTTCTTTGTACTGTCTTGGTATGTTATTTGCCTTATTTCCCAGCAATCGATTCAAGATTGGTCCTGATTGATCATCTCAATGGCAGATTATCTGTTTTCCAAGTATTAATGGAAATTTGAATGTGGAAGGGGTTTAACAGTTAGCTGAAGGAGCCAAAGCAAATTAGTAAAAGAGCAAAATGACAAGCTGGGACCTGAAGGTCTCTGGTTGTCCTGCTGTTGCTGTTAACTTGCTGTATGGATCCATGTGGCAGAATGTCCTCAACTCTTTCTCTCTTGGCAAGTAGGTTTCTATCCTGTCCTCCTTTGAAAGTCGTTTGATGAAGCTGGAGAACTCGATCATCCCTGTCCATAAGCAGACAGAGAACTTGCAGCGCCTGCAGGAGAATGTGGAGAAGACCCTGTCCTGCCTGGATCATGTCATCAGTTACTACCATGTGGCTAAGGACACAGAGAAGATCATAAAAGAAGGGTGAGTTGAGCAGCTAGATCTTATGGGGGAGCCTCATCCCATTTTTGGGACAGAGCCCAGAACCAGCTCCCTCCATTTATCTTAGTGTTCATTGTATCTCTCCCACCCTCATTCCCAACCACCAATCTCCTAGGAAACTTATTGGCTAGACCTTCAGCAGTTTTCTGAGGACCTTTTTTTCAAAGATTCTTTGTGCCCTGTCAGTGTTGTCACCACATATGGGATAAAATGAGCTGTTCTTCATCTTTGATGGTGTGTCGTGGTGGCCCTTCCTCTGGGATGGGGTGTGCAGCTTCATTTAGCTCCCTGGTAGGGTCTGGCTGGGAGAGGAGGATAAGGTTGAGAGCTGTGGGCTGCTGAGTGACCAGTACTTCTGCACTTGCTGCAGGAGTTGGGTTTTCTGTTGTCGCACTGTGTGGAGGTGAAAGGAATCCCTTTATCTCCTAGTCGGAGAAAAGGGAGTTGAAGTTTTCCCTTCTGTCCTCATCCGGAGTCTTGTCTGGTCCTTTATTGATATCTTTATTTTCTTCCTTCTCTTCTTGGATCACCGTAGTTTTTTTGGTTTTTTTTTTTTTTTTTTTTTTTTTTCCCTAGTCCTACTGGGAGGTTAGAGGAGTATTTGAATTGCATGGACAAAATCCAGAAGGCGGTGGAATACTTCCAGGACAACAATCCAGACAGCCCAGAGCTGAATCGTGTGGTAGGTCCCACGTTTGAAATCTGGCAAGGGTGAAAGAGGGACAAACATTGCCCTGCACCTCGCCGTCCTGCTGCGAGTGGCTTACGGGCTTGTTGCCTGGCAAGGGAGGCGTTTGGGCTCGGCTGAAGGAATGGTTGCTTGGGCTTTTGCTGTGAACTCGGCAGCATTTCTGCTTGTGGCATTTTGCTCCTTTCGGGTTTTGTGCCAGTAGGACTTTTGAGGGCATCTTGCATGTGTTGGAGCTGATTGAACTTCCCTCTGAGTAGCTCTTGTCAGTCCTTTAACTGCTTGAGCAGAATAGGGAAGCTGTTTCAATCCCACTTGAGGCCTGAGCAACTCCCAGGCATTTTTTTGTGCTTAATTCACTTTAAAAGTCTCTTAGTTACAAGTGTTGTTGGAGCTTGAAGCATGTGGCTCTTCGCAGTAGTTAGGAGCACCGCAGAGTGATTGTTTTGACTCGTGAGTGACTGATGGCAGAAACCCTGCGTTTCTCTATCCTTCTGCTACTCTGTGCCAGAAATCCCTCTTTGAGAGGGGGAAGGAGTCGCTGGAATCGGAGTTTCGCAGCCTGATGACACGACACACGAAGCCAGTCCCACCCATTCTCATCCTGGACCTCATCAGTGGGGACGAGGAGATGGAGACCCAGGAGGAGATGTCTCTGGAGCACCTCCCGGAAAGTGTCCTGCATGATATCATCCGCATTTCTGGCTGGCTAGTGGAAAATGGCAGGAATCAAGGTTGGTAGCCTTGCGTGTTGCTCTCTTGTAGCTCTGCAGTGCTCTCCAATGGGTTATCCCAAGTAATTGAAAGCGAAAATGGAGTGTTGAGTTGTTTGTGGCACTGTACAACTGTGTTTGTGGATCGCGGGTGGCTTTATATTCCTTTATTGACTTTTTTTGGGAGTGAAAAACTCTGTGAACTCATCCCAGGAAATTTGTACTCTCCCATATGTGCAAATACTAGAACTATTCTCCATGTCAGTAATTTATCTTATTTCTGAGTGGGAAGTAAGATGCTTACTGAGTATGGCAATCATTCTTAAGAGCTGCTCTTTTTCATGATCCAAGGAGACAACTTAGTATATATTTATGTATCTTATTTATTTAGACCTTTTTTTATTCTACTTTCAGACAAGGAACACCAAAGCCAGTCCATTCTTGGTCATGGTGGGCAGTTTGTGTTTGGTGGGAGGGCTTGGTGAACACTGGCTGGGAAGAACGGCTGTTCTAGAAGAAAATAGGACCTGTCTAAGCTGTGGGTGTTTGGCATAGAAGGGTTTAGTCCTTGGCAGAGAAAATAAAAATAAAAAAGATGAGTATTGCTCGTCATGCACAGAGAAATAGATGATACCGTGTCCTGCTTGTTCCCCCAGCCCTGTCATTGCTTCACAGAAGGTGTCCAGCTTTGCCCCCTGGTTCTTGGTGGTCTGCAGTGTATTGCTTGTGGCTACATGAGGGACAGAGAGAGACCATAGCTCCTCAGGAGTGTGATAAATGTAACAAGGCACTTGTCAGCTTTGAGTTCAAAAGATGGCATGTCAGCACTGTGTCAGGACAGGAAAGGTTTCCTCAAGGAATGATGAGTTCCTAGTGGTTGTCTGATTCCGCTTCAGCCTTCGTGATCTTTTGAGATGTTAGTTAGCATGTCTGCTCCAGTTTCTCAGTTGTGACAAACGCTTGTCTCTTCTGTGCTAAGTTTGTGCTTTCCATTTAATCTGTATTCTGACTTTTTTCTGTTGCCTTTGGGGTTCTGCAGAACTCTGTGGAAGTCTATTTACTGCATAGTGCAGTGACGTTAGCAATTTGGTTCTGGAAAGGTCCTCTTGTCCCAGACTCTGTGCAAACATAAAGTGATGCTTCCCTTCCCAAAGAGATCTGGATGCCTAAAACAGAGCAAAGTCTTATTGGGGATCCCCCATCAATGCTGATAAGATCCTCTTGGGACACAGCATGCTTCAGGAAAGTCTTGTTTTGTTATACAGAGTGTTTGTTGGTTGCTTACAATCCTCTTTCTACCTTGTCTCCTTAGATTTCATGACCGTTTACTTCCAAATCCGATCTATTCAGTTAGACCGCTCCATCAAGGGTCTGAAAGATCATTTCCGTAAGAACAGCTCCTCCTCGGGGGTGCCCTACTCCCCTGCCATTCAGAACAAAAGGAAGGACACCCCCACCAAAAAGCCCCTCAAGAGGCCAGGTGAGTCCCTGGAGTGGGGGGACATTGTGCTGTTTATCATCTTGTCTGGGTAGCAAATACGCCTTCACAGGCCTTCTCACTGCTGAGCCAGCCCGCGGGACTGGAAGGCACTTTCAGGGTAGGAATTTGGAGAAAAGCACCTCTTCTCTGCACTGGATTCAGCACTGAGGTTATGGCCCATTCTGTCTTGATTTGTCAAAGTTGTCACATCTGTTTTCCGTGCGGATGTAAAGGGAGGAGAGCACCTGTGAACTGGGGGAGAAGAGGCTGTTAATGGCACCAGTAAAGAGACCTGTGAGGGCTACAAATTAATATGATTGGGCACATGTCAATGGGAACATATTCGTCATGAAACATAGTGCCACTGCAGTTGGAAAACGTGGATCTGATAAAACACAGCAGTTTAAATGCTAGTTTAGAGTAAATTGCTATCTCACTAGAAAGCCAAGAACTCATCAGGAGTTGAAATGGAAACTAGGTGCTTATGAACATTATATACAAAGTCGTTGTTAATCATACTTTGGAAAGTTGTTTCCTAAGTTATTTAAAAAGTTATTAAAACTTGTGCCTCTCTGAAAGAGATAGGAATGTGACACTCCTCCTCACAGCAGAGTTTTACTGCTTTCTCTGCAGCTGTGGGGCTGGTCACTCCAATGTGCTGCTCCATCTGGAGTGATGCAGCCAAATTTGTCCTGAAATTCATTCTCTGAAACTTACCATCTAGTGGGAGCATGGCCATGAGGAGAGCCAGCAAAAGGTGGCACTTGCCTCCCATAGCAGCACAGTGATGTTGTCCCTCTGTGTGCCACAGCACCCTGTGGTCACCCATGTAATGGTGACAGAAGCCAGAAAAATCTAGGGTTTGCCTGGCAAGTATTTCTTCCCTCCCCAGGATTTTTCCCTTGTTGTCTAAATAGCTTTACCAGATTCAGGGAAAAAAATTAACTTGAGACGCAGGTAGGTGTGGGGAATGGATGGGATGGGGTGAGGGAGGAAAAGAAATATCCATTTTAATTGTGTTGTGTTTATTTTTATACCCCGATGTGAATGCAGTCCTCATCCCAGGTAATGTGTGTCTATGTGTGCGTGTCCTGGCCCTGGTGCTCGCTCTTTACTTCTGTGTGCAGGGAGGCTTTGTGGGGGCCCTCCTTGCTAAAGCAGGGGGTGTGCCTGGGATATTTGGAAAGGGAGATCTGCCTGAGGAAGGCCGGGGTATCCAGAGCTGGCTTCTCTGGGCTTTTTTAATCAATCTGTGCCCCTGCTGCTGTGCCCTGGAGCTGTTCCTGAGAGCTGATGTACCAAATGATTCTGGAGTGTGGTGAATCTGTTTTAAAGATTTCTTTTTTTTTCCAGCCATTAGAAATTTACCTGGCAAACAGATATCTTACCCCACACTTAGCCTTCCTCTAGGGTTTGAGAGGTGGTTATTTCCCAAAGAATTAGCCCTCAGTATTAGAAGGCCTGTAGAGGGCAATATCCTCCTGCCAAGCAGAATTAGTGGACTGCAGATGGATAGAAAGCAATATTTAATGCTGCTGCAAAGCATGAAGCAGATGTTGGGCAAGGGCCACTGTTGAGCTCAGCACAAACAAGATGAATCCAGTAGGTAACATTTTTTCTGTGGTTCCATAGTTTTCGATGGGAAGGATGCCAGGTGGGGATCTGTTGTAGTTGAGTTTTTGGCACAAGTTAGCTGCAGTCATGGGAAACTCAAGTGGCAGATTCTGGCAGAGGATTTGGTCTGCAGTTCACAGTTACTGCCTGACACTGAAAAGATCTCAGGAATTTGACTGCTGTGAAGTGGTCAGAATAGAAACATGTCCCCTGCACTCTAAGTTAGTCGGAGGTAGAGAGTTCCATGGGTAATTTTTACTTTATTTTTTAAAAAAGGCTTTTTTTTTTCCCAAATGAGCTTCAGATCCTGGTTGTTCCTGTAGAGAGCGCAGAGGGGAGCCCACATGTTTAGAAAGCACAATCATCTGTTCTCTCTGACCAGGGCTCTTCCAGTATGGATGCATGTGGGCATCCCAAATTGCTTTTGATTATAGTGTCTCAGCTCTAGATTCTCTAGGAGATCTCGCCTTCTTCCTGCTCAGGTTACTCTGAGTTTGTGAGAGCAGGCACAGCATAGTCTGAATGCTCTTACAGAGCTCAAAATATATGAAGGGAGACGTGTGTCATGATCCATTGGGGTATTGTCAATCTCGAGTGACTAATTAATCTCCAATTTCCTGGGACTAAGGAGAGAGAACCAGCCTGGTTTTGGTGAAGGGTGGCAGCAGTTAAACTTCATGCACCAGCCATCTCATGCAGGTACTAAATTGTTCAAAAGAGAGATGAAATATAGGCAGAAAAAACAGTCTCTGAGGGGAGATTGCTTTGTCTTTCTGCAGTTCCATCAGCTTTCAAGGACAACTCCCAAGGGGAAGGTCTAAACTTCTGCACTCTGGCATGGTGGCCTTCTTGGTAGCAGTATTTATCTAGTGGCATTTGATTCTCCTGATTTTAACCTTTCTTTAAATATAAACAAAGACTTTTTTTTTTTCCTGTACTGTTGCTTCAGTACTTAATTATTTCCCAAAACTTTATTTTATACAAGGGGTTCCCCAAGGGTTCCAACAAGTTGAGTTCTTTTTCCTTCAAGGAAGGAAATTATTCTTCCTTAAGGAAGAATATCCCAGCGCACACCCCGATAAGCACTTTACCTGTTGCAAAGGATAAATAACAAACTAAATCTGCTGTGCTACAATATTTTTACCCACAAAACAAAGTGCAAGGGTAATAGTATTGGAGGAGAAGGTGAGTTATTTGGGACAAGGCAACAAGGCAGAAATCTGCAGGCACCACGTTGGATCCTGGGGAATAGGCTCCATGTCCATGTATAGTTTCTGAACACCCTTGTCTCCATCATTGTTTCATCTGTTGGTTTACCCTGTGTTTTTCCCCCGTTATTACAACATGCAGTTGCAGGTCTGTAAGTGCTGGAGATGTAAGTGCTTTTAAAGCAAGGTCGTCTCCTGTTCACTGAAACTTGCCAAGGCAAATTGGACTAGTAGGGAAATCTGGGGTTTTTCTTCTTCAGTTTTGGCTTGAAATGTTAGCCATCTGTCTGCAAGTACAAGTGTTTTCAGATTCCAAAATTTTCTATTGCAAACATCTGTCCATGAAATAATAAGGGAAAATTATTCCCTTTTTCCCATGATGCCTGCAGATCCAGTGCTCTTCTGTTGGCTTGAGAGCAGCAGGTAGCTCAAAGCTGGCTCAATTGCTAGGAGCTTGTGAGGGACCAAGCCATAAGAAGCCATTAGGGGCACCCAGTCTGGCTACTTAAGCCCAAAAAACCAGAGAACTTCAGCCAGGTTTGGTCAGACTCCTGCAGCCAGTGCTCAGGAGAAGAGGATACCTTGTCCTGTTTAATTTGGAAGCGGCCTAGTGGAGTAGAGAAACAGGAGAAGGAATGGGAGAACTGCCTCACGTGCCTTAAAACCTAAAAAACAGTTTATTTAACAATCGGGCTACAGGAGTGAAAGTGTTGGGAGAATTTTTTTGGCTCTTATCAAGATGCAGGTGAGCCCCTTTACTGCTAATTTACTGCTCCAGTTTATGGAGCAATGAGGTGCTGCTTGAGGGAAGGCTGGGGCAGAGAGCCTGTTCCTGCTTCCCATGTTGATCCCTGCTGAGCTGGACGGAGATGCTTCCATTAGGAGCTGAAATGTCAGCCCATTTGGTTTGGGAGCTGCCTAATAGGGGAAAACAATTGTAGAGCAGAGGTGTTTGGTTTCCACTCGAATCCATGACAGCCTCATCCCAGCGCTGAGTACCGGGGATACAGCAGCACGGAGGTGATGCCTGGAAACCCCTGGGGTGTCTGGTGTAAACGCAGGTCACTGCCTGTGCAAACACAACGCAGCAGCAGAAGTGCAGCTCTGCTTGGAGAAGAAACTCTCAGGGCAGGCTGTGGAGAAACACACTGCATACCTGTGAAATGACATCCTGTTGACAACAGCAGCAGTTGTCCCATCCGCTTGTTTTTCAGGTTTTCAATACAATTTACTTTTTTATGCTTAAAAGCAAATGGAAAATTGAAAGAAACCTGCTAGGAGAGCAGTCTGTGGGTCAAGCTGCTGCGTATCAGCTAAGCTACAGCAGCAGCAGTAATGAAGGGCTTAAAGCCCATCTGCAGAGCTTGCAATGGCCCTGCTCGTGGCTGCTACTTGGCTTGGAGGCATGTTCTGTTGTAGCTGAGAGCTCAAGGTTAGTTACTAAGGTTTCTCTGAAAGCAGCTAAGAGTAAAGTAGAAGCGCTGGGTGTGAAAAGCATCAGGAAACTTGAAAGAAGTTGCATTGCTCTCAAAGTTGATTATGAGCCTTCCCCTTCCCAGCTGTGGTATAGAGGGGAAAGTTCCCTGCCAGACAGATGTTCCTTAAGGGCCTGGGGGGACCTGGTATTTTCTGTCATATTTTTCTTTACGGGATGAAGTTCTTTCCCAACAGCAGGTCACTATTCTGCAGTGTGTACTTAGACTTCCCCTCAGGACAGCAGTCCCCAGCCTTGGGACAGACCACACTTGCTTCCAGGCTGTGCTATAGCTGACAGCGTTGCTGCTGGAAGTCTGGGTTTGTGCACGTTTGAAGCTTTTATTACCTCTAAACAGAACACTTCCTAATTTGGGCTGCATCACTTTTATTTTAGACCCCTTTTTTTGTTTGCTCAATCCATTCCTATTTCATCTGGGTTTCTTATACAAACTCCTTGTACCTTCTCCAAACTTTCCTTTCTCTGTTGCGCAGGCAGCATCAAGGCTCTGCTGTGGGAAGTCTCCGTGTGCTTGTGATCATTGTAGCTTTTTGCATGACCACTAACTTCATTTAACATGGAAACAGTGCTTATTTTTCAGTTGTCAAATTAATGCTTTGTTTTTGTGCTTCCTAGCTGCATATCCAGCATCAGCTTTTGTTCATTTCTGTCTTTTGTTTAAGTAAAATTTTTTTAACTTGAGTGTCTTTTTTTTTCCCCATGGTTTTATGTGATTTCCAGTTCCTTAGAAGTGATTTAGAGTAGGGTGGAGAGCTAGACATGGTGGGCAGACTCCATCTGTTATTCCTATGATGGAAATTACTGCTGCAATTGCTTTCTTGAGCCCTGAGGTTATCCCCCTCCCATTGCTTTCCGTAAAGCCAGAGGTTATTCCTCGTCTTGGCTCTTGGGTGCCTGATGGATCTACATTGAGCATGCTCAGAAAACACCCCCCAGAAGGGACATGTTCTCCTGCAGAGCTAGCCAAGCCTGGGATGGTGGCTCTGGGAGCAGGCAGTGTTTTGTGGCTGGCAAGAAGATTGCGCATAGCACAAAGTCCTGCTTCTGCATCCCTGGGAAGGCACTAGGCCTTGTGTGCTTGGGTGTATGGTGCTCGCCTAAACAGAGCCGTTGCAGGGAAGGAGGTTTGGTGCTTTCCTCCTCCGATTACATCTTCTCAGCCAGCCATAGCGCCTCACCAAGTGCTCCCTGAGCCTGTAGCATTGATTGGAATTTGTGCCCTCGCTCAAAGAAGGAAAACATCCTGGAAATGTCCCTGCATTGGCATACTTGGACATACATTTGGGACTCGTGTTCCTGTGCTGAGCATGCTCATCGGTGCCCAGTGTCCTCTCCCTGGGCAGGGTGGCTATTGCTGGTGGAGGGCTGGTGTTCTGGTTTTGTTTTCTTTCACTCACTTTCTAGGTCTTCTTGTCTCTTCTCTCTGGCTCTGGTGACAGGCACGATCCGGAAGGCTCAGAACCTTCTGAAACAGTACTCTCAGCATGGTCTAGATGGGAAAAAGGGGGCCTCTAACCTCATTCCTATGGAAGGTAATCACAGCTCTAGCTTACTTCACCCTTGAGCTTCTCTGTGTATCAGCCTTGCTTTTCCAGGTGGAGCTTCCATTAGCCCAGTGCTCAGTGGAAAGCATAAGCCAGAGCAGCCCTGGGGAACCAGGGAGACGCTGGAGGCCCACATCACTTCTCTGAACTGAGTGGTTGAATTTTGAAGCATTTGCACACAAATAAAGGAATCTTGCCCTAAAGCAGCTAAACAACCACAGCCACCCGGGCTAATGGAAGCTCTGTTCTGCTCTGGTGACATCTGCCTTTGGTGTTTTTGTTCTTTTTCCCTTTTGCTTGGACTTTGAGACCTTCAGTTTCCAAGTGACCTTTCCAAACCTGATGCAGAAGTGTCAGACCACACCTAGCCCCATGTGGCACTGCCTCTACATCATCCGTTTAATTTCCTAAACCATCAGGATACCTTCTGCTCGGAAAGCTTGTACCAGGTAGGGAAAAAGAGAGGTTGCTGGCTTCAAAGCATTGCTAAGACCTTTTTGCCTCCTGCTATAGCTTCATCTGATATAAATCTCCTCAGTGCCTATATCATAATCTACTGAATCCTGGATGGTGACAGTCACTCAGCGGTGCTGAGCTGGACAAGGGCTTTATGTTTGGCCTTGTAAGAGTCACAGATACAAATTGGACTTCTGGAACTTGCTATCCGCTTCAGAGCTCATGCCAAGAGTTTCAAGGGACATCTGTGACAGGGCAAAAATGATCTGTTTACACTTCTCATCGGGTTTCGAAAGGTTGCAGCTGCTACACAACTCAACAGAGGGCTTTGGTTAGGGAGTGTCCCCAGGATTGTGTAGAAAAATGTCCATCAGACCAAATGAGCCAAGCTTGAAGTGGCTTCCAGCCAGTGCGAGCATCCGTGCTGTAACCACCCTGGATAAATTGCGCCTTCTGTTTGTGCCGGCTGCCATCTCACTAGGTCATGAGCATGATTTACGAGTTAAACACCTTTCCGATGCCCTGAGCGACAAGCATGGGCCGGCCGCTGGTAAGTACCACGTTGTCACTTCGTAACAAGCTGGCTAACATCCCTTCTTTTCAGCATGTTTCACAGTAGTAGCCAGTGGCCGTTCATCCACGCGGGCAGTCCTGAAGCATGGGCCTTCCCTGGCTGTAAAGTTCTGGCTCTTCTCAACAGAATTCACTCCTACTAATCACACACACTCCACGTCCTCAAGCAGGGACCCCAGCGTCGCCAAACCCAAGGCTGGCAGCCACCACACTGAGGGGTTCTTTCCTGTAGGCAGCTACTGGCTTGTTTGGTTCTGAGATGAAGCAGTTAGGGTGGCATCACGTGTGACAGACCTCCCCTCTGTAGGGCTTGTTCTAAAGATCTTGAGACAGTTTTGAGCGTCAGCTGCCGACCGTAAGTTTTTGAAGGATCATCCTGAGGGGCCTGCGAGCAGAGCAAAGATTTTGTTCTTTCTCCATCAAAAGTTGTAGATCCTGCTGGGAGGAAGAAAGCAGCACAGCCCATTGCTTAGAGAAGGGCCTCTCTCTGCCCATTTTTGTTGCTCTGCAGTGGTTGCTGCTGACCTCTGAATAACAAGGATGCGAGTCCTTTTGTGTCCATCCTGCTGACGCATCCAGCTAGTGGTTGGCATGAGTTAGTGTGTGTCCTTCTGTCTTGCCAGCATTTCTCATGCCAACCAGGTGAGTTTCTTGCTGGAGCGTGGATGTCTGACACGCTTGGAGACCAGGACTGGAATTTTTGCATTTGCCTGCAGTGCTGCATGGCACATCCATAGCGGTGCCGATACGCCTGCTCTGCAGGATTTAAATGCTCACCCACCTGCTTTTCATCCTTGGTTAGGACCTGGTGGAAGAGGCTGCCTTCCAGGAGAGCCTGGATTTTCCCAGAAATATTGATGCAAAGTGGCAGTGCTCATCTGCACGATAGATGGAGATAGGGAATTCTAAAAATACAACCATAGATATTGAATAATTCACCGCAAGACTTCCCTATTTTAGTACTCCTTGATTAAATTTAGGCTTTGTCCCAGAAATAGAGCTCCAGCCCTGCCTCTGTCATGATGGTGGAAACTGCTGGTGATGTCCTGATGTGCCCGTTTGCCAAACTGCTGATGTCTTTGTGCCTCCTGTGGGGTTTGTGCAGCTTTCCATGGATAAACCCAGGGGACGGGCCTGATGAGAAGATAGTTCATGGTCTTACACCAGAGTGGGTGCCAAAGCAGCAATGCCTGTTCTAGAAGAAACTTGCGTTCCTTGGGTAAACCAAGGCCCTGGAGCGAGCAGAACTGCTGGAAGCTCCGTGTGAATTTGGCTGGTTCTTAAAGCTGTCTTGCCCCCCACAGGGAGAGATGACGTGTTCGACATCGAAATTGATGCGTACATCCACTGTGTTAGTGCCTTTGTCAAACTGGCCCAGAGTGAATACCAGCTCCTGACAGAAATCGTCCCAGAGCACCACCAGAAGAAGACCTTCGATTCCCTCATCCAGGTCAGTTACACCTTTCATCTTGGCCACTCTTGTGAAGGATCTGGGCAAATCTTTTTCCTTCCTCTTTGCTGTGAGGACGTGATTTCAACCACCTGCTGTGGGCATCCAAGAGCACCATTTCTGCTAGGGTTATCCTGTAGAAACTGTTTGTAAACTGGGACAGTGACCCTGGAGAGAAACTTCTCCGAGTCCCTCACGTTCCAATGCTGGGTACCACTGATGACCTGTCAGCTAAATTGACATCCTTACCAGGTCTCCTGTTGCTGTATTTACACTACCTGAGCAAAGCTCATGCTGCTGCTTTCTGACAGGCTGACTCTGTTGCAGGAGTCATTGGATAACTTGATCATGGAGGGGGATAATATTGTCTCAGCAGCCCGGAAAGCCATCATACGGCACGACTACTCAGCTGTGCTCACCATCTTCCCTGTCCTCAAGCACCTCAAGCAGATGAAGCCAGAATTTGACCAGGTCTTGCAGGTGAGTGTGCTGGAGTTGGGGAGGGCCCTATGGCCCAGGCTGCCTTAGCGCTTAGTGAACGTCTCGGTTCTCAGGAGCTTTGAACAAAGCTGACCCTGTCCCCCAGTATGGGCTGGGAGTGACACAGATGCAACGTGCTGAGGTGCTGGGCCAGCCTGTGTCTCTCAGCAGCAGCTTTCTCCAGTTGAAGTGACAAGCTGCTCACGGACTATCTGGGTGTATCCATGCCCTCTAAGGTGTTTCATCTCTGAAAATGTTAAGCTTAGTTTAGACAAAGCTTGCTGATACCTAGAAGATCATCTGCACTGAGGAGAAGTCTAGCAAGTTCCTACACAGTTCTTACAGGTAATAAATAATAGCATCCAGGCTTAGTGAGGCTTCTCTTCACTTGCTTCCAGCTGAAGCTCATGACTCATAGACCAGCCGTCCTATATTAAGTGCTGCTAAAGGGGAACAATGTTTTCCTTTCCTAGCTGGCCCATGAATGCAGGCTTTCTTCTGGCACGACACTGAAGTGCTGGGGTAGGTGGTAGGTGCCAAAGTGGGATACTGATTATTCATTTTCTCTGATCTGCTGTGGGACTGTTCCAGGGAACTGCAGCAGGCACAAAGAACAAGCTGCCAGGGCTGATCACCTCGATGGAGACCACAGGTGCAAAGGCACTGGAAGAGTTTGCAGACAACATTAAGGTAGGGTTCCCCTTGTTCTCTCTAGCAAAGCCAGCGGGTTTGGAAGAGGATTTATTTATTTGTTTTTCCCATGAGCAGGGCCCCTAGTTCAGCTTCTTATTTTCAACAAGACCATGTTTTATCTGATTTTTAAGCAGGGCTATGCTTGCTGGATACCAATTGGTAATACAGGAGGAAAATCCTTGCTTTGTGCCCCTGTTTTCAAGTATGCCTACAATTAAACAAGATGCCTTACACCCCCAACAGGCATATTACAAATAAGTATACACACACTTCCAGGTCTCTGCAGACATAAAGTCAATGTCTGAGACTTTAATCCTGTTTAAAACAGAAAGGAAAACTGCTGAGTGCAAAAGTTTTGCTAGGCTCACTTCAAACTGCCTCAGCATAAGGCTGGGGGCAGCGAATGCACTGCCCAGGCTGTGAGCTGAACTCCTGGCAGTGACGTGCAGAACAAGGCCCCTGTAGTCCTGAGCAGCTGGTCCTTAGGAGCTGTGGGTTCTGGGTGCCAGGAGGTGGCACTGTGTGTGCTGGCTCCGAGGATACTCTGTAAATAAGCCTGCATTCACTTGCACCATTTATTTTACATGCAATTTTTTTCCTTCTTACATATTTGCTCCACGTCTTTTTTTCTCTTTGTTCCGTCTTAGAATGATCCAGATAAGGAATATAACATGCCAAAAGATGGGACTGTTCATGAACTCACCAGCAACGTATGTGAGAATGATTTGAACTATCCCTTCTTTAAAATCCCTTCTTCAGAGGCTACTTTTGACAAGAGTAGTAGAGGAATTTCTTGCCTTCATTTAAGGTATATTGATTTTGAAAGGGGGATTAAGTGGCCTGCACTAGGACAATAGCTAGTTACCCTTGCTAAGCACTATGTGACTGGGTGAGTAGAAACCAAACACTTCAGGAGAGTGTTGTCATCTACTTCTTGAAGGCTTTTGGGTATGGTGGGACATGATTCTTCATAGTCCTTCCTAGCAGAGCACAGGAGACCCAGTGCCAGCTGCTGTTAACTTCTCCATGTCTCTTCCAGGCCATCCTCTTCCTACAGCAGCTGTTGGATTTCCAGGAGACAGCAGGTGCCATGCTGGCATCTCAAGGTACATGCATGGAGCTTGTTAAGGCATGCAGTTCCTTCCCCAAATTGTATGAACATCTTCCCTTAAAAAAAAAAAAAAACAAACAAACTTCCACATGCACTGTGAGCACGTCCTCCTCCTGTCCTTTGCCCTGTGGTTTGTCTTGCCCCCCAATCTTCCCTGACCATGTAGATGGTTCCCTGGAGATCGCCAAGGGATGCAGTGTGTTTCCCTGCTGGCCATATTCCCATCAGGTACTTTTCAAGGATGTTTGTCGCTAAAGTGCACTGTAGTATCAAGAGAGGTACCTCAGCCATTTAACCTCAAAACAGTCATGGGAGATTGGTCTTGTCCCAGTCTCATATGGGAGTGAGATCATCTGTCATAAGGCCTGATTAAAAGTAGGCTTTATATTATATCTTTTTATCTTGGTCATATAACCAACCAACATATTATATCTTTTTATATTGGTCATATAACAAAATGTCAGAGATGTGGTCAAGCTATTTTCTTTTTAATTGTGGCTAATTGTCCCATTAGGTACAGAGGGATCATGCTGAGTAAAAGCTTGAGGTGGGGGAGATGCCTCCTTGTAGACTGTTCAATTATTTAAGTGTGAGGTCAGTGTAATCATAACAGATTTGGTAACTGAAGCTGACATTTAGTACCTCAGAGCCATGCAGGAGGTGACCTGAAGTCCAAGTGTTATAAATCCTGCTCTTTTCATCTCTGATTTGGACTTTGGTGCCAGATGCTCCTTGCTCTGTGCCAGTGGAGTTTTCTTGTGCAAAACCAGCTCTGTTGCTTGCTCCAAAAGATAGGCCTGCTGCGGCCCAGGACACTGACAGGGGACAAAGCTGTTTGGTGCGTTACATCTCCATCCAAGTTATGCACTGAATACTGAGGGCTGTGGAGCAGCAGGGCCTAATGTCACTCTAGGCCAAGCCTAATGTCACTCTAGGCCAGCCGAGCCCAGAGGGAGAGACTTCTGACCAAGGCATCTGCTTTGGGATGGTGAATTGCCCTGTGAGTGCTATTCTACTGGCATTTTCTGGTCACTAGGACACATGGATCAGCTTCCCAGAAAGGTACAGGGTGACTCTCCTCAAGGAGCAGCTGAACGGCTCCTGTGGAGTGAGAGGAGGCTTCCCCTTGTCTTGAAATGGAGTTTCAACTGACTTGACGTGAGGCATCTCACTGTATAAGCAATGACATGTGAATGTCTTCAGCAGGGGAAGGAGGTTGTAGACCTGGCCTTTCTTATCATCTCCAGCCCCATCTGTGGCCTTGGAGGACTCCTGCCTGCTCGTCCGTGTGGCTGTCTGGCTGCTCTGTGTTAATATCTGCTTTGTTCTTGAAGGGATGGTGGTCTCTAACCTGTCTTTTTGCGCTTTGCATTTCTTTCTCTTCTCCCTTTTCTCTCTGCTCTGCCTTAATCTTTGTAGTTCTTGGGGACACATACAATATTCCTTTAGACCCCAGAGGTAAGCAAACTTACCTACACGTACCTGTTCATATTGCCACGCACTCTGGTGATGTATTTTATTATTTCTTCGTCCTGTATGAGCGGGAAATAAATCAACACATAATTGAGAAGTACGAAGGGTAAGTAGATGTTGCCAGCGGTCTGCAGAGATTAGGGAGGACTTGTCACCTGCGGGCCATGAGGGATGTCCCATGAAGTGAGAGAGACTGAAGACCCTCTCTGCATCACACCTTGTGCTATATATGCCCAGCTCCCAGCAACAGGAGCCTCAGCCTTTCCCATGGGGTGCTTATGAACTGGGACCACCCCAGCTAGGCCCAGCTGCCAAATCCCTTGGCCAGGGAGGAGGGGATATCTGCTGCACGTGTCCTCCGGGACCCAAAGCCACGAGCTCTCGAGGGCAGGAAGCCATCCTTCACTTGCAGACAGAGAACCTGTGCCAGCCGGCCTGGCTCCTACGCTGGCACGGTCCCTTGTGTCGATCCAGGCAGGCCCTGATCAGCAACCATAGGGACGGCTGAAGCTTCCCAGAGCCCTCCAGCTTGTTTCAGTTATTGCTGTGTGTCTGCAGCTGGCTGCTTCAGCTCATCTGCTTTCTAATTGCCAATTTCAGCTGCTTCAAAAGCCCTTTTCAAGTGGGACAAAATGATGGGGAGGATGTGTTTAATGGCCCAATTTCTGATCAAGAGGCTGTCCTCTGAGCCATTTGAAGGAAAGATTTCTACCAGAGTGTCCAGCACTTGATGCAGATACAGGGATCATGGGGTGCAGAACTTTTCCAGCCTTCCCCTGGATAATCTGCTGACAGTCAACATTGAAGGAAGGAGCTAATTTTGCTATTGGCAGGAGCTCTGCACTAAACCCATAGCAACAAGGAAGTGGCTTGTTAGAATAAAGACAGGCTGACCACAGATGTACTCCCCTTCTCCGTGACATTTTAACTGGTGTAAGACTCTTTGCTTTTCAGAGACCAGCTCTTCAGCTAGTAGCTACAGTTCAGAGTTCAGCAGACGGTTACTGAGCACCTATATCTGTGAGTACTGTGCTACCTGCCCCTGTCTGCCCCTCTGTTGTTCTGCACTTGGCACGTTCTTGGGTGAAGAATGAGCTGTGTCTCTTGCTGGCTGTGTCCAAGCTGGAATCTGATGGGAGGGATGGAGTTAAAAGCTTGGCCTGCAAACTTGGGACAAGACAAAGTAGCAGTTCCCTGTGCTGCAGAGCTCTTATCCCTCAACTCCTTGGAGACCCGACTCTGTCTTGTACGTGGACTGAGTCTGATTGCCCATATCGGACCTTTCAAGCCCAACATCTGTTGGCTTTTTATGTACCCGTGACTGTAACTTCGTCCGTGTGTGCAGCTGGGATTATGTGCCTTTTCTTTGCTGTCAGTTCAAGCAGATTCCAGGGTGATGCTAGAGTGCCACAGTACTGCAGGGCGCTGGGTTTGGGTTGGCAGTAATAACAAAACTCCGGGCAAATCTCCTGTCATGTGTTTCCTGTTTAAGGCAAAGTGCTGGGGAACTTGCAGCTTAACCTTCTTAGTAAATCCAAGGTTTATGAAGACCCAGCCTTGAGTGCCATTTTTCTGCATAACAACTACAACTACATCCTGAAATCTCTGGAGAAGTAAGTGTGTATCTGGGTAAACTTCCCTGAAGTCCAGCCAGATTCAATGTCATTCACGTGGGGTGGAAGATAAAAGCAGCAGAGATGCCTTGGGTTGCAGGGAATCTTGATCTCAGGAGGATGGTGGGCATGACTTTGGAAAGTAGCTTGGAGTAGCCTTCCTTTCCTGGCTTGTCCTTTTCAAGGCCTTCTTTATGGTAAACAGTGCAAAAAAAATCGTTCTGATAGAGCTCGAAATATAGCCATCCCGATAGTGGCCTTGAGGAGGCACAAGAGCAAAAGATCTTTCTGATAGGGCTTGAAATATGTCCAGCCTTCATAGCGGCCTTGAGGAGGCACAAGAGCCAGCTGTTCTCAGCTTCTGCTTTTTCTTTCAGGTCTGAGCTGATCCAGTTGGTGGCTGTGACGCAGAAAACAGCAGAGAGATCCTACCGGGAGCTCATTGAACAGCAGATCCAGACTTACCAGCGCAGGTCAGGTAGCGTCGCGTGTTCTTCCCTTTCCTTTTTCTGCAATTTGAGAGCTCCTTGGAAGATTCATGCCCTGTGCTGCTAGTGGTGGGAGGGATTAGCTAAAACAGAACAGCCTGTGTCGTGATTTCCAAGTGATTAATGTAACTGGGAAAGCAGTTGCTGTGGACTGGTGTAAATGTGTGTTCTCTGTAGTGCCGTTTGGGTTGTGAGTGGAGACATGTTCTGGTGAGTAACCCCTTCTCTCTGCCTTTTTCCCAACTCATTTCAATTGTAGCTGGTTGAAGGTGACAGATTACATTCTGGAGAGAAACCTGCCTGTCTTTCAACCAGGAGTGAAGGTGAGAAGATAGGCAGGATGGTTTTGAGATGATAGAAATGGTCAGAATTATTTCCCTTCTTGTATTCAGAAATCCCCAGAGATCTTCTCTTTCTTATACCAGTAAATACTGAGCCTAGGACAAGATGGAGAGCAGCATTGTCTTCTAATCTCCCCTGCCCCAGATTCATGCAAGTCTTTTCATCTCTGCCTCCATTCACATCTTCTTACCTGAACAAATGCTGCTATTTTAGGTTTGCAAAATCCTGAACTCTTCCCTCAGGGTCCAAGGCATAAAGAAGTCTATTTTTATGTCTATTCTGGCTGAAAATTACTCTCTTTAAGCCTACTTCAGATGAAAGCCAGCCAGTGAATTTAGGATGTGCTGCTCAGTGCAGCTTTCTCTTATCTCTGCTTTAGCAGAGGCAATTTGGTCCAAGCAGGTAGGGAGGCATCACTTAGATTCGGTAGGGAGTTGGGGAGCAAATGGTGAATTTCTTCAAAATTTATTTCTGGAAGATTAAGAGAAATCCTTTCCCTTCTTGTTGCAGCTAAAGGATAAAGAAAGGCAGATGATAAAGGAGCGCTTTAAGGTGAGAAGCCCATGAATGGCAGGAGAACATCCCCTTGGTGGTCAGTACAGTCTAACAGGGTCAATGGTGGAGGGAAAGTTCATGGGGAGACTTCGAGTATGAGAATGGTCACTGTGTTCCATTTTAAACAGGGTTTTAATGATGGCCTGGAGGAGTTGTGCAAGATCCAGAAGGCCTGGGCCATTCCAGATGTGGAGCAACGGGACAAAATCCGACGGGCACAGAAAACAATTGTGAAAGAAACCTATGGTGCCTTCTTGAACAGGTGACAAGCCTTTACAAAATTAGCATCTCTAACATTCACTGAGCTCTTTGGGGTCTAGAGTAGCCAGGCAGAGCTGTAACATGCCCTGAAGCCCTGTATCATGCTAGAACATCCCCAAACTGTATTACCCAGAGCTGTGGGTATCTGCAGCCACCCCGATGCTCGCTCAGTGCAAAATGAGTGTTCCAGCTACCACAATGCTCTGAGCCACCCTGGGGTGTTTGTGTAAACCTCATGAGACCAATTGCAACTAGATCACTTGCTGCCTCCTAGATACCCTGTCAGGGTCAAGCGGGACGTGCCGGAGTGGAGCTGTTTCCTCTGGCAGAGGAAGAACACAGGAGGGAGCAGCCTTCCTCCCTATGGAGAATGTGAGGCAGAGGGTGTCTCTCGCTCAGTTCCTACTGCTTGTCACTCAGCGGTTGTCTCATTTGCAGGTATGGCAACGTGCCCTTCACCAAGAACCCTGAGAAGTACATCAAATACCAGGTTGACCAGGTGGGCGAGATGATTGAGAAGCTTTTTGACACGTCAGCGTAAATCCAGCTGTCTTGTACCCTCTAGCTGCCAAGTATGAGGCAGCATTTTCTCAGCAACCTTTGGGACTCCCTTTTCTTCTCCCCTGCCCCATTGTTGTGGGCAGGGTGTTATACTTGTATTTATCAGATTTATAAACATGTGGAAACGCTCTCCTGGATGCTCTTGCCTTCTTCCATGGGTCCTGAGCAAAGACCCCCGACGCCCACTAGAGCAGTGTCTTGGGATCTCATATTTGCACAGCTTCAGCCCTGTGTGTACGTGTTCCTGCTCTGGTACATAAGCGAGATGGGTGAGTATGGAGATCCAGGTAAACACAGACCTTCCCCTCAGAGCAGGAGGCTCCAAGCATGTTCCTGATACATTACGAGAACCTCAGTTTCATGGAATTCCCAAGAACGATGGGCCAGGAGTAACAGTGGGAAAACTTAGTTCAGTGTTGGGGTCAGATACTGATTCTGGGGTTTCATAAGTGGTGGAATGTGGTGGCACAAGTGCATCCCCTTCCTATAACCCATGGGCACCACATGAGAAACAAATGCTGCTCTTGTGGGGACAACATCAGCCAAAGGCATGTGCTGAAGTGATCGCAGCAGACGACTACTGTAGCTGGACTCGTCCATCTTCGTGCTAAGACCGTTCAGAGCTGTGGAGCCTTTGCATGTTCCTGCGGTCTCCAGCCAGACACCTCCTGTTCCCATCTCACCAGCTCTTGCAGCTTGCTGTATTGTGGAGTCGTCTCCATTATTTGTGTATGGTAACACTTGAAAGAGAGGGTTTCCATAGAGCTGGAAGCATTCACAATAGCTGCTACTCTGTAATTTGGAGCAAATCCATTATTCACCTGTGCTCGCAGGAACAAATGTGTATTGGTGTCTAATTAGCCCAGCAGTGAAGTGGCCGTTGTGCCACCACCCAGGGCACCACAAGCAGCACGGGGAGGTGGTGAGGGCAGGGGGATGAGGCAAACCTTGGTGTGAAATGGGGTGAGAACAGGATGACAAATGCTGGAGAACTGTTTTAACTGTTCTGCTGTTCTGCATCCATCAATATTGTCTTTTCGTGGCAGAAGAGGCTGCTCTCCCTGGTGAGCGAGGCAGAGTTGGGAGGTGGAGCCTTTAACCCTGATAAGGTTGGAGCTGTATATCCTAGGAATGATTTGTTCCAGGTGGTTTTGGTACCTGGTGGGTAAGGCAGGCCAGCTGGCGAAAGGCAGAGACGTAGCCTGTCTTGCCCGGTGTCGTGCAGTAGTTGCATGTTAGAGCCAGGTGGAAAACGCAGGTCCTGCAATGGCAGATGCAGCCACTGTCTGCTGGCTGCCTCTGCAACTGTTTTCCAGGTAGTTCCTGCCCTTTTTGTCTTGTTCTGTCAGAACTGTAGGGACAACAATTATTCCCAGCCAGGTCCCCTGCTGTGATCCACTGCTCTTCAGCCTGGACCTTGATGTGATCTGAGACTCTACCCTCTAAGTAGTATAAAAAACACCTGAAAAAAAAAAAGCATCATTTTTGACAGGCTGATTCAGCCCAGATCTGCTCCACTGTGATCTTTAAATCTGTCCCACCTGCAGGGCTGTTCTTCACTCGTCTGGTTTGTTGTGCAGGCTGGTAGTCCTGGTCTGAGTGCTGTGCTCTGCGGGGATCCTCCCTTCTGCTTTCTCACCTCAGGTGCAGAGGATTCCCAAGACTCCTGTTCTAGCAGTTGGCTTTGTTGCTGGTTTGGGGTTTTTATTATTATTATTTTGTTTTTGTTTTGTTCTGTTTTCCTTTCCTTTCCTCTGCTAGTTTTGAGAGCTTCTCAAAGGCTGGCAGCCTCTGGACAGAGTGTTTAGGTATAAGCAAAAGCATTCCTGGCTTGTGTTCCATAGTGCGCTGAGTGTCCTGGATACACACGCTGACATTGTCCAGACGGAGCTGGATTTCATCTTTATGGATCTGTCTCCACTGCAGCAGCAATCTGATCTGATTTTTCTCCCTCCAGAAGAGCGTGTGGAATTTGTTGACATCCTCAGGATGAGGCTATAAAACATACTTTATTATAGCTTATTCTAGCACAAGGCGATTCTCCGAGAGCAGTTCCAGCCCAAGGAAGGGGAGGGAAGCGGGCAGCTTATCAGAGCACCTAGAGCCTTTCTGGAGCACCTGAGCTTTAGAGCAAAGGTTGGTGTTGTCCTTGAGGCCCTTGGGCTGACCAGAGATTTGATGCAACAGCAGCTGACCATGATCCTTCAGGTCACCCAAAACACTTTCTGCTCGAAGCGTGTGCATATGTGCAATGGATAAGTCAAGAAGGTAGGGGAAAAGCCAGAGCAATGTAAGGTCCATCCGCGTGCCTGGGCTGACTGTACCCCACCAGGGAGGCTGGTCTGTGGCTAGAGAGGCTCCGGCCCAGCTCAGCTTGGAGATGGGGAAAAGCAGTTGGAGAAGGAAGATGCAAAATGCTCTGGACCCTCTTTCTACCCTGGTGCTGCCATGACCTTGTTCGAGGGAACAAGATGGGTCTTGAGGGCCCAGTTCAACATCCCTCGTGGTGGGGAGGGGGCCGCGGTGCTGACAGAGGTGGTGGTCACCCTGCAGAGGAGGTGGCTTCCGTCGCTGTCGGAAGGAGCCGGGCCCGCCCCGCCGGCCCCGTCCCGCTGCCGAAGGTGCTTCGGGCGCCAGCGCCGCGAGGACGGCACCCGCTGCTCCTTGGCTTTTTATGGTAAGGAATGTCTGGGCTGCGTCCCACCGGAGCGCGCGGGGCCCCTGCTCGCTCCCACCACGCGCGCAAGCGCCTCGTCCCCTTGCCCTGGGCGAGGAGCAGCCTCCTGTGTGCCCCAGTGTTTTGACACCCTCTTTGCTCTCTCTCACAGGTCCCCGGCCCAGCTGCTGCTGGGGCCAGCACGGCCGCGGCGCATCTGCCTCTCGGCCTTCGCTGTTTTGGGGCCAGAACCCCCTTTTTCCTACTCCTGTTGCCTGAGGCCTGCGGCCTGGCACAGGCACCAGGATGGGACCTTGATCCGGGGTCCCTGCAGCCCCTTGGGTTGCCGTCCCCAGGGCTGGAGCCTCAAAGGCCTCAGCCTCGGCTCTCATCCCCCCTTCTTCATCCTCCCCGCGATGCCTTGGGAAGCTCCTGCCCCCTGTGCAGCTGCTTTCTGCCAACCTTGACGTTTCTCTCAAATGACTCCCTTCCTCCCCGAGCAGTTGGGCTTGATGGAAACCGAATTCAGCCTATTTATTTTCCTTTCCCATGTGCATCTGCTTCTGTTAAACTTTAATGGCACCCCTGGGCCTGTCAGTAAGGTTTAAAGCAGGAAGATGGAGGGGAGAGCCGGCCGCACACATATCGCGGCCACGCGACGTCCCTGCGTCCCGCTGTGTTTGTGCTGCCCACCAGGCTCTCGGGCTCTGCCTCCCTCAGGGAAGGGCTTTTTCCCCCCGTTTCCATGTTGGCAGCAAAACCCCGTGGCCTCCAAGGGCTCCTGGTGTCAGAAGCTGGCCCTGAAGGAGATAGTACTGGGCTGATGGGAAGAGGGAGCAAGGGGAAAGAAGGGACGGGGCAAGGGGCTGGCTTGACGCTTGCTTTGCTTTGAGGAGCGTGGTGGCAGCCACGTCCTGCCCTCCTTACTATAAAAAGGGGGCTTCACATTCTTGGCTGGTCTCCCATCAGCAGCCTCCTGCTCCCTGCCTCAGTTTCCCCTGTCCTGGGTTGGAAAGAGCCTCGGCAGGAGAAGGGGGAGGATGAGGGGCAGCCCAGCCCAAACACCCCAGAGCGGGGGTAAGACTCGCTGTCTGCAACTACGTTTCTTCCTCCTCTTTTTCCTCCGTGTGGTCTGGTCCTTCCGTGGGGCTCCTGGAAGGCTGCTCCTGCTGCACTGTGTCTGGAAGGTGCTGTCAGGCTCTTCCCGGAGGCGCCCCGGCGTCCTGGCACTTGTGCGGTTTGTTCCTGAACCCGCTCGGTCCCATCCAAGCGCATTTTCCTTGCCCGAGCGCCTCCGCGCTTCTCCTCGCCAGCTGGGCTCGCAGGGCACGGAGAGATGGCTATGGACAGGTCTCTGTGGCACTGCCTCTTCCCACCAGCCTCGTTGCTGCAGGAACGTGGCTGCAATGAAATCTTGGAAAACCAAGGCACGAGGAGCCGTTCCAGGAGCTGCGGTAAATCCACGTGTGTCCCAGGGAGAGGATGGGGCAGCTGGTGGTGGCAGCAGAGGTGGTGCCCACGCGCGGTGCGGGACGGGCAGGGGCCTCCTTGGCGGCTCAGCGTCACGGTGCAGGATGGGCCCTGGGGGTGACTTTGAGCCCCCCTCCAGGGCCTGCATGGGGTTTACACTTGCGGGCTGCCTCTCAGACCTGCGACTTGGTTATTTTTGCATTGTTTTGAGCACTACAAACAGTTGAGCCGTGAAGCAACAACCTCTCCTCCCTCAGCCTCGTGCACAGGGCAGACTGGGGGCTGTTGCCTGCTCCTCGGCACTTCCCTGGGGACAAGAGGGTCCCCTCGGGCCAGGCACTTGCAGGCAGCTGTGAAGGAGCAACAAGCCTGGGGCGAGTCGGGGACCTGGCAGCAGGGCCCGTGGGGTGTCACGAGCACCGCAGGGTCTCTGCACCCTCTGGGGAGCCGGTTGCTCCAGGGGTGAGCAGAGCCCCCCGGTTTGGCCAGGGGCAGAGCAGGGCCCCGGTCACCGGGCAGAGCAGCAGCCACCGCTGTGAGATCTTGTCCATCTCCACGCGGAGCTGGATGAGGGAAGCCGGAGATGAGGCCGTTCTGCTGTGCCTGATGAAACATTTTCCACAGCTGCATAAGGTCCGGCAGAAGAGAGAGATATAAGATATAAGTAATAGCGCTGTTTACAGACTCACTCTCTGGGACTTCTGCTGAGAGCGAGCCTAGACTAAATATAATTGTCACTGATAGGAGGCGGGGGCCGATTTATGGTCCTCCGTGCGAGGAGAGGGACATCTGGTTAGAGAAACGCTCAGCAGAGGAAAGCGAGCGGCAGCCAGCGAGCGCCGCGCGGGGTGACAGGGCAGCCGAGGGTCACATGAGCATTTGGGGCCACCTCACACGGGGACGTGGCCACGGGTCAGCGGTTATGGGGATGGGGAGCAGAACTGTCCCTCACTGCCAGCGCTGGGGTTGTGCTCGGACATAACCCGCTGCCTCCACGACTGCCCCTTATCCGAGTTCCTACTGCCCTCCCCAGCCCTGCTATGGATGCAGCCCCAGCGGAGAGGAAACGGGAGCTGCGGCCCCAAGGCACTCGGACACGGGAGGGGGACGTCGTCTTTATTGAGGCTCCCCCAAAGGCCATGGATTCCCCTGGCTCTCCTGTATCCCCTGCCCAGTGTCACCCGAGCCCCTGCCGCTGGCTGCATCCAAGGAGCCCTGCTCCGTTCTGCTTCCCGCACGGGAACAGCCTCCATCCCTGGCCGCTCTGCAGCGACCTCGGCAGAGCCTCGGCCGTGTGGGAAGGTCGGAGCCATAGGCAGCAACAAGTGATTCCACCCGAAAATCGACTCAGGGTTTTGATCTCAGCACAAGGTCAGGGGAAACAAATCCTGCACTTGGATCCTCAGGCGTTTACTCAGCTGAGCGCTTGGAAAGCAGCATCGCTTGAGCAGTTTGGGAGCCTTTGAAAGGGAAAAAGGTGGAAATGGATGCGTTAAATACAGCGTAGCCCGTGCCCAGGCTTGGGAACGCTGCGAAGCCGGGGGAGGCAGCTCTGCTAGGAGACGCTGAAGGTGAGGAAGGAGCCGGGCACTTTTCGCTGCTGTCCCGCTGCCTCCTGCCAGCGCTGGGGCCGGCCCGGCAGGGCTTCGCTCGGGCGCGTGGCCTCGCTGGACTCTGCCTCCAGCGCGCTCGCCGTGTTCGTCCCCTGCACCGCGTGCACCTCGCTGGCTGCCTTCCCACGCAGGAGACAGATGAAGATCTTCTTGAAGCCCTTGCGGAAGTGCTTGGAGACCAGCGCGTAGACAATGGGGTTCACGCAGGAGTTGGCGTAGGAGATGAGGTGGGAGAGGATGCGGAGCGCGTAGGTGACGTGATTGAGGGGGAAATACCCAAACCAAACGCAGAGGATGACCAGGTGGTGGGGCAGCCAACAGAGGCAGAACAGGACAGCTACAATGATGATCATCCTGGTCACCTTCCGCTTGGCTTTTTTGGACTCTGACATGTCTTGGAGAGGGTCCACAGACCTCCAGAGGTAGCGGATAGTCCGCATGTACGTGAGACTCAGGATCAGCACGGGAATGACGTAGCTGAAGACAAACGTGCAGATGTCCATGACCTTGCGCCGGGAGATCTCCCAGATGGGGTGGCACACAGTCAGGTTGGCCACCTCAAACTGCTGGTAGTAACTGAGGTAAGGGCCCGAGAAAATGAGGGAAAAAGCCCAGATGAGGCAACTTAGGGCGTTCCGGGATGTCCTCAGCTCGCGGGAGTGCAGGGGATAGCGAATGGCCAGGGACCTGTGTGGAGGAGGAGAGATGCAGCTGCAGCTCCGCCCCAGTGCGAGCCTCTGCGCTGGGAGCTGCCTCCAGGAGGGCATAAGGATTTTAGCTCCCCTGGGCTCATTCTGTGTCTAAGGGTCCCCCTGCTCAGATGATGATGGCCTCAGGGTGGTGGCCTGGAGCCCAAGTAAACTGGGAGCTCGGGGAAAGGCCAGGGCAGCAGTTTGAGAGCCATCCCAGGGGGTCAGCACCACTCCACTCCCATCTGTGCTCCGGGAAGAAGACAGGGCTGGTCCCCTTCTGTCCTGCTCCCTTTGTAAAACGCCAGCTCTGCAGCCGGTCCTTAGCTGAGCTCGCACATGCGGCAGCGGGGATCAGCGTCCGGGTGCGTTTTAGCGCCCCGCTTCCCTCAGCAGCTCTCAGGGATGAGGACGGGGCCACACGGAGCCAGCTCTGCCCAGGGCTGCCCCGGCTCTCTCCAGGGGACATCTGCGGGGTCCCTTTGCACTGTGCCAGCCCTGGAGCACCCCAAGGAGCAGCTCTAGGGGCTCCTGGCTCTTCCTGGGGGTGTCAGTGCCGGGACAGCCCTTGCAGAAGCAGCGCAGGGCAGGTGCAGGCAGCAGCACCCGCTCACAGCTCTGCCCAGCCTGGGCAGTCACTGCCACCAGGGACGCAGCCCAGGGAGAAACCGACTTCCCACTAACTAGCGGGGATGGGGGGACAAGAGCTGTCCCCTCTAACCCACCTCTGCGTCCCCTCCTTCTCTTGGCTCTCCTGCTCCACCACGGCCTCTCCGCGCGACCCCGCGAGCCGGGGCTGCCGCTTGCTGCGCCAGGATGGAGCAGGGACAAAGCTCTGCAGCTCTCTGGTTTCCTGCCCAATCCTGAGAGGGAGCCGCAATCCCCCTGCTTCGGAGCAGGCTGCGAGCTCCTGCCGGGGGACCGCACAGCCCTCCCCAGCCTGGCAGCGCTTCCCAGTATGAGAGCTCGGAGCTCAAGTGACCCCAAGAAACGCTCCCCATTCCCTTGTGCGTCCTAAGAGGTGCCCTGCTCCCCTTGACCCCATCCCAGCAAGCTGGGGAGTTCCAGGCGCACAAGGAGTCCCCCCCGCTTCCTACCTGTCCACGGAGACGGTGGCCAGGGTGAAGCTGCTCGCGTACATGGTGAGGAAGATGAAGAAGTGGACGGCCTTGCAGAGGAAGGGCCCGAACACCCAGCCGTCCAGCGTGTAGATGGTGGCTTGGAAGGGGACGCAGAAGAGGATGAAGCAGAGGTCAGCCACCCCCAGGTTGAGGATGAAGAGGTTGGTGGTGTTGTTGACCTGCCCGTTGCGCAGCAGCACAGCCAGCACCAGGCAGTTGCCCACGGTGCCCACGAGGAAGATGAGCAGGTAGAGCAGCGGCACCACCAGCGCCTCGGGCTGC
>NW_010583789.1:350613-361998 GCF_000705375.1 Tinamus guttatus | reverse complement strand
TAATCCAGCACAGCAGCTTGATGTAGCTCTGTGCAACTTACATGGAGACTTTTAGGTGTATTTTCTTCTCTCATCCTTTTGCAACTTAACTTTTACGTGTATTTTCTGCCCCTCTCTCCCCCCTCCCCAAAATACCCAAGAAAGCAAATCCCCCACTTCAGCTGAAAATCTTCCATTGCGAGCTTGAGAAGTCTGTATTTTTTTTTGCCCTTCTGTAGTTATATGAGTGTTCCATTTCACACATTTCATGATACACTTTGGTATTGCTTAAAGGGGAAATCTCTAGATTTAATTAAATAGTGTTCAGAGCCTTCTTGCTTTTGATGGAGATTATCTCCCCCAGAATAAAAACTCAGGCCTGTGAACTGAGCTGGTAATGTCTGTTAAGTTTACTAGAATGAAGTGTGTTTTTTTTTTTTTTTGGTAGAGCAGCTAAGTGAATAAATTGGGCTCAATGTGCAGAGCAGTCATCAAATATGCTAAGGAATGAGTGGACGGGGTAGAAACTATAGAGTAAAAGATGATATAGCAAATTGCAGGGCAGTGCATTCTGCTAGGGGGCACTTGTTGCAGTAACATGCAGTAAAATTTGAACTGGGTTAAAGTTGTAGTAGAAAATAACAGCTCTTTTTTGTGATGTCCCAGGTTTTCAGGAAGCAGTTCTTTATCAGAGCGCTGCGTCAGGAAGGCGACGCTGGCTCTGCTCTGCTGCTGCCCCGAGAAGTGGCACATCTGGGGAGAAGGGCTCCCCGGTGCTCCCGCTGTGCCCGTGTAATTGTGCCACGAGCTGGGGACGGCCTCTTTGCGAGCGGGGGGGGCCGTAGTGTAACCAGGGCAGTCGGTTTTACTGGCCTAGATGCTTGTGCTTGTGTCACTCTGCTCCTTGTGCACAAACAAGCTCTACTGACAGGACTGTAAGAGATGTTTGTAGCGCTTCTTTAGTCTTGCCTGTGCTCTGTAACAGAAAGCAGAGAAACGAGTTCTTTTAACATCAATTTTCTCTGCTTTGGGTTTTTATGAGCCTTTTGGGTGCCTTTACCAAGCTCTGTTCAAAGTCCTTTAGTTTAACAAAGCATGTAAAGTTCTTTTCATGGTTTTGGGGTAAAATGAACCGAAAACGGGCTGTGCCATTGATGTTTCTTAACTCGAGTTGCAGTCCTTCAGATTGTGAAGGAGTCCCAGCAGCAGCATGGCTTGCGGCACGGTGACTTCCAGCGGTACAGGTCAGTGAGCCGCGGCGGTGCGCGGAGCTCCTCTGCTGTGCGACCCGGCGGGCACCAACTCACTCAAGACATAAACCCACAGGCAGCAGAACCTCTCTGTCAAATAAATTTGTTGTGACAAATTGCTTCTTATGGAGTAATGCATGTTTTTTCTCCTTATTGGACAAAATGTGCTGTGACTGGTTTAGGAAGATTGAAAAATAGCTCGTTTCTCTATTGTTTGTTAACACCGTACTGTAATCACTGTTTTCTTCCAGAATTATTTTTTCAGTAAACACACGTAAGGCAATTGGGCCATAAGGAGAATATCACTGGTGGGGTTTTTTTCTTGTGTGTGTGTGTGCTTTTTTTTTTTTTTTCCCCCCCTCATATCCCATATATGGAGTTTTTAGTTGTTAAATGTTGTATGTCACCGCTTCTAGTGCTTATCTTTTTCTGGTTGCAGAGAATAGTATAGAGAAGTAAAATTGTTCTTTGGCCAAACTGACTGTCACCTTTCTTTTCCCTAGGGGTTATTGCTCCCGCAGGCTAAGGCGGCTCCGAAAAACTCTCAACTTCAAGATGGGAAACAGGCATAAGTTCACTGGGAAGAAAGTAACAGAAGAGATTCTTTCAGACAACAGGTACTGCCACTAAATAGAATCAAGCATTTAATAGGTTCATGAATTGCTGTTTTCTTTTCTGTAGTTTTTTTCCATGTGGGCATCCGGGGAATACTTTTGTGTACAATGTACTCGTAAATGTTTCTCTCCAGAGATGTGTGTTGTTGGTATTAATAAAAGATCAAAGTTCTGGCTGCAGTATTAGGAGAAGAGGGACTACTGAGGTCCTGCTTTATTGTTTGAATGAGTGGGAGAAGAGGGAGCAGCAGCCTGTTTCCTCTTCCACTTATCGTGGCTATTAAAGTGGCTCTTGTCATAATCAGCAAAGATTAGTTCGTTAATACAGAAAGGAAATGCTTATTCAGACCTGCTGCAAGGTAGCCAGCTGATAGCTGAGGTGCTGTAACCAGCAAGAATGAGATCAGAGATGTAATCTGTTTGTTAACAAAAATACTGGGTTACAAGTTTTAGTTAGTTCTTCAGCATTTGGCAGAATGCTTGTCTGCTGGAGCGCACGGAGCGTAGGCTGAGTCCCAGGCTTCTTTCCTAGCTTTTAGAAACATGTGTCTGCAATTTCATATTCTTTCCTTGTGGGGAGGAGGGGAAAAAAAAAAAAAGCGATTCTGTCTTCCCCTGTATTATTAAAAAGTTAGATGCATTATGGCATTAACTGTGAGGAAAACAGACTTGTTTACCTATACCAGCTAGTTGGGAACTAAAATCTGTGTCTTTGAAAGTTTTCTGATGTTGCAGAGTGAAATTGAAGTGTCTTTGACATTTGAGTAGTTACATAATACAGCCTTAGGTGCTTGTAACATGTCAACGTTACCATATCAGTGCTAACATTAAGAGCATCTTTGTCTATATCTACATCTTTGGCATCTACAAAGCTGACGTTTTGTTACCAAACACTTTGTATCACGTGGTACGGAACTAAAAGGGATGTGGAAGTCGTTTTTTGAGCATCAGCGTATCTCGGTGACCTTCCTGTGCCCTGCAGGTATTTGCTGTTGATTCTGATGGATGCAGAGAGAGCCTGGAGTTATGCCATGCAGCTTAAGCAGGAAGCCAACACGGAGCCACGCAAACGGTTTCACCTGCTGTCCCGCCTGCGCAAAGCGGTGAAACACGCCGAGGAGCTGGAGCGCCTGTGCGAGAGCAACCGGGTGGATGCCAAAACAAAGCTGGAAGCTCAGGTACCCTCTCCTGTTTGGACCTTCCTTTGCAGCAAGAACTGAATGAGAAACCTTGGGATTTTAGGTGAACACGTAATTCTCACCTAGCTGTAGGTGATTAAATTGGCTGATTCTTGGCCTGGCTCATGACGTTCTCTGCGTAGTTTGGGTTCATTGTTGGTGCTGCTGGAATTGCAAAAGTAACCAGTGGCCCAAACCAAGATTAAGACCTGGCAGCTAGAATTTGTTTAAGCTGTCAAGTGACCATTCTTTTTTAAAAAAGCAATAGGCTTTGTTAAAGTGAAAAGAATTAGAATATTGCAAAATAATGCGACACAGCCTAAAAAACTATGCTCATCTATGAAGAACAGCTGTTTTACTCGTTTAATATGCTGATATAGCTAATTAGAACACAAAGTTTGTGACAGAAAACAGTTTTGTTTTGACACCTCTGTGAACAGAGACTACAGTGTTAATGGAAGAATAAAACTTTCATTTTGTAATTCCTTGTTGACAGGGAGAGGGAAAAAAAGCTTCTTGCTATCAGTGGACTGAACTGTTGGTTTCTTCTCATTGGAAATGTAGAAATGTCACTTAGAATAGTGAGCTAAAGCCAAATTGTTTTCAGTGAGCAGTCCAGACAGAAAGGTCGAGTTTAATCATGTCCCCTGGACTCCAGAGCAGTTTTCATGGAAAAGTTAGGCAGTCGGTCCTGCAGTGATGAACGCGTTTGCCCTTGCTGTGTGTGCAGGCATACATGGCTTACCTCACAGGAATGCTTCGTTTTGAACACCAGGAGTGGAAGGCAGCCATGGAGGCTTTCAACAAGTGCAAGTGAGTACCCTCACGCTACCTTCATTTAGCAAAGAGAACTAGATCAGTCTAATGAATATTATGTACTGTGTACATCATAACTCTGGAAGCTGCTTGGTTAACTGTGCTGAATGGGCAGCATTACTGAAGAAATCCATTCCTCACACAATACAGACAGAACCTCTTCCTTTAAAACCACACGTACTGCAGGATTCTTCTGTATCCTTTGCTGCAGGACCATATATGAGAAACTGGCCAATGCTTTCACAGAGGAACAAGCTGTGCTGTATAACCAGCGTGTGGAAGAGATCTCTCCCAACATTCGCTACTGTGCTTACAATATTGGTAAGGGGAGTACTTCAGCTCCAGAAAAAAAGCCATGTTTGCTTATAGGAAAAGAATATCGACTTGATGATTAAATACTGGTGTGAAGTGATGTTGGAGCGAGTCTTTAGTGGTACTTTGGGTAAATACGACATATTTTATATCAGTTTAGCAGTGAAGAAAGTACACTGTGCAACACTGCATGTGTGTTTTTGTGTAAAATGACTAAATATCTGTTTGTGATTACTGTGCTTGTAAATTCAGAAAGGAATTGCAGTTTCATGCCACTTGCCCCCAGATGTCTAGTACATAAAATCTAGTCGATAGATTTCTATATCAAAGTGATTATTGAATTTAGGTAGAAATGGAATTTTGATTTGTTAATTTTTTTCAGGTGATCAGTCTGCTATCAGTGAACTGATGCAGATGAGGCTGAGGTCTGGTGGCACAGAAGGTCTTCTTGCAGAGAAACTGGAGGTAACTTATTGAATGTTTCAGTTTGAAGCATGCAAATATTATTTCCGTGAGCATAAATGCTACTGCAACGTGGCATTCAGGAGACCAATACCTATCAGAAAAGAGTGAGTCCTTGCTCTATGCAAAACCACACTTCCAGAAAAAGCTCTTTGATTCCCATCCCCCCCACCAAAAAAAAAAAAAAAGTCAAATCTAATGTGAGCTTAAAAGGTCTGGTTTGGAAACCTTTAATTTCAGGCTCATCATGTCAGTTCCTTGTCTGCAGGCGCTGATTACCCAAACTCGAGCAAAGCAGGCAGCTACCATGAGCGAGGTGGAGTGGAGGGGCAGAACTGTCCCTGTGAAGATAGACAAAGTGAGGATCTTCTTACTGGGGCTGGCTGACAACGAAGCAGCCATCGTCCAGGTAACCTGGGAACAGTCTCCAGTGCTCTAATAATCCTGTTGCTTTTGGTGTGTGGATAAATGCACAATAGCAGACCAAGTGGTTTTAAATAATCTTTCTCAAACTTGGTGTCCAAAGGCTGGAAGGAGAAGTGGGAATATTGTCTGTAACCCAGAGCTTGAGTGGCACTTAGGGTTTGCTCCCACAGTTTACCAACAAGTGTTAATTTGAGATGTGCTCTGCTAAACCACTGGGTATTTTTGCTCCTTTGAACACCCTGTTCTACCCAAAAGTGCCAAGCTTCAGTGGCAGAGTGATAGTTGTTATTATTTCTAATTTTCACTTCAAAATGATTAACAATTTGAAGATTAACTGCTTTTGAATGACTTTTGTATCCTGTTTTTGCATCCTTAAGTATCTCACCCAAGCGTTTCAACTTCAGAGCAACCAAAAGAAGATCTCTATTGCTTACGTTTCTTTCTGCAGTGGAAAGCAGTTTTGCCAGACAGAGCAGCTGCTGTGAGCTTTGTAGCATTCTTCTGTTGACTTATGCAAAACTTCAAAAGCAGGAAGATGATTGCTAAACGTCAGGAGCTAAATTCATCTCAAGTGTAACGGACAGTTCCGAAATGCTTGCAGTGGGCACCCACAACACGTGTAATGGAATTGTGTTGCAGCCGGGGTTTTCATATGGCACTTTTGCCTTGGGAATGGAGTGCACACAGTGCCTTCTCCTTCCCAGTGGCTGTGTACAGAGCCTTTGCTGTTTGAAAAAGGCAGCTGAAGGATCTTTATTAACTATTGGTGCCACTAAAGGCGGGCCCTTTGCAGCTTCAAAAACTGTTTATCACCTGGAAAAAGCTAAATAACAATAAATATCAATTTAAATGATACCATTTATCTTCATAGGATTATAATATTAAGTGAACAAGAGCTGAAATAGTGTTAAGTAAGTTAACCTAAGTAAGATGTGTCTGGGTGGAAACATTAATGATACCAGCCTGACCAGAAATGTTAGGTTACCTTTTTTGTTGTTGTTTTATTTCTTTAAATAAAGAGTGATGTAGGTAGTATGACAGTATGGCCAGCAGGTGGAAGTGCAGCTTAGAGTTCAGTGTTCCCTCATTTCATTTCTTTCCTATGAGGCTAATGCTTGGGCTTTTCAGTTTAGTTGCCCTCCTTGTTCCACAAAGCAGTGGCAGGAATACAATCTGGATTTGTTTCCATCTTGCTTTGTGCTCCTAGAAGCCCTGATTCAATGGAGAGAATTTGTGTGACACTAGCTCCTAACCAGTAGTGATGAGACTGAGCATCGAAGCAGCAGTATGATGCACAAATCCATATTTTCAATTACTTATGTGAACCCCCTGGAAGGCTTAAATTTAGAATGTGACTTGAGGGGCCGCATTGACTTTAGCCAGGTAAAAGTGAGAAGGTTAAAGTGCTCCTATTTGATATCCCCTTGAGGATTCTGTGATCTGCAGTAATTAGGACTGCACCAAAACTGAGTAATAACTTTCTGAAATGATACAGTGTTCCAAAACAAAGGAAAAAAAATGGGCTATGTTTTGATCTGAGGTTCCTTGGTAGCTCTAAGAGCAAACCTGAACTATTCTCTCAGTACACTTTATCACTGACTGTAGCTCTTGTATTTCAGTTTTATGATCTGGTATCAGCCAAATCAGAACACATACATATTTACGCCCAGAGAATCAGTTTAACCTTAGGAGTTCTTGGCTAGAAAGGAAAGCCTTTGTTTTATTGCGTGGCCCAGCCCTTTCTCTGTTTGTGCTTGACTGATGATCTAGTTATGTCTGTTTTCATTTTTGTGCATACAGTGAAATTGCTGTGCTCCTCTGGGTGAGGCTGAGAATGTTGCCAGACTCGTCTCTGGTTATTCTCAGTAGTTAGTCCCACCTTAAAAATATGTGCAACAAATTAAAAAAACAAAAAAACAAAAACACTTTCATCTTGGATCAAGATACCTAGGGCTCTATGAGGGAGTAAAAATAACATTCCTTAATAAAAAAGAAAAAGGAGAGGCTTTGTAGGGTAATGCTCAGCAGCTTTTTACAGACGTTCCAAATCCTAGAGGAAGAGATTGCAGAGCTCTAGTTTTCTACATTTTTTCACTGGTCTGGGAAATGGCAAGTTAGTTGCAGCAAATGTTTATCCCATGTTGTTATAAGATATGGAAGTCAAATGACACAAGGCTAATGTGTTTAATTCTTTCCAGATTAACTCCTTCTCCATTTGGTAATGTTGGGATTTGTTTCTGGGCAAATTTCTCTTGCAGAATTAGTAAGAATATTATGATCCCTGCCTGGTTATCTTCTCACTCAGCTGAATTGAAAGTGGAGTTTGATTTTGGGTGAATTGTTTAATTAGGTACATGATAGACCAGTCCATTAGGCAAAGAGCAGGCTTCAACTTGTTTTTAAAAGGTATTTTCAAACTCTGCTATGGGGGCAGAAGGCCAAAAATTGCTTAATTTTTTGACGAAACTTGTCGTGACAGCAGAAGCTGCTCAGTAACTCCTGCTACTGAAATGCAGATTTACTTGAAAAAAAAAATAATAAAAAGTGCCTAGGACAGGCAAATTGTTAAAAAAAATAAAATAAAAATAAAAAAGTGCCTAGGACAGGCAAATTTTTGCCACTGTGAGCATTACTAGAGTGGGAGTGTAGAACAGATAATCATCTAGATGTTCTTACCACACTAGAAATGCCATCACAGGAGCAGGTTGCATTGGTAGTTTACCAGGTCAATAACGCTCAGCTCTTCCTCTGCTGTGGCCTTCCCACAGTGTGATCCAACCTCAGGTGTTCTCTAAGCAACGTGGGTGCCATCCTGGAAGGGAAAGGAGTCACTAAGAAGGTGACGGGGGGTATCAATGACATGAGCTGCCTGGATGAGGCCCTCAGTGCTGCTGTAGTCTCTGTGCTGAGCAGATTTCCCTGCCATTTCTGACAATTTGCCCCCTAGAATGTATGGCAAAAAGGTTCAGGTTGGAGTTCTACTTACCTACAGACCTTAAGGCAGTACACCAAATTTCTCTCCAATTAATCTCCTGTGTTAATTCTTGCATCGTGGGATGTGAAATGCAAAAATGTGAGAGGTGTTTTTGACTTTCCTTTGCTCCTAGGCAGAAAACGAGGAAACGAAGGAACGTTTGTTTGAATCTCTGCTCAGCGAGTGTAGGGATGCCATTCAGGCTGTTCGGGAAGATCTGAAACCAGACCAGGTGAGTATCAAGTGTCAGTGTTTCTACTTTCAATAGCACAGTGGCTTTTTGGGACTGCTTTTTGTTGTTGTTAAGCTTGGTTAACAGTAGAAATGGCTTTGGGGTTTTCTTTATTAAAAATCTCCAGGAGTTGATCATCTCTACTTGATTCTCTCCAGAACTGGAATGGGTGAATAACTATGTAGAAACCCTCACCCTTTTACTGAGAATCCTGATCCTGGCTTTATTCAGACTTGGTGTTTTCTGATGTTTTCTTCCCTCAGCTGCTAGTCTAAGTAAATTATGTGCTATTTTGTCCAATTTTTGCAGAAGCAACGGGAGCACTCTCTGGAAATGGATTCTGGGAAGGTGTCCAACATTCAGTACTTACACAGGTAATAAGCAAACACAGCTGCCTTTACTCGTGCAAAGAAGTTATGCTCTTCTGAGAGGTTCAGTCACCTTACACTGTGTAGATCTTTTCTGTGTGTGTTTCTGTGCTGGGCCTCTCAGCTCTCAAAGAACAGCTGCACAGATAAGGATCTGATTCATGCAGCTTAAAAACATTTTACTTAAGACTCTTATGTTGGTTTTTCAGATTTTTTTTTCCTGTAATAATGTCAGCTTGGCCAGAAGGGAGGGCTCTGTCAGAGCAAAGAGTAATATCTGAGTAGTTCTGACAGTCCGTTAATGGTATCTTTTTAGTTACTTGACTTATATCAAGCTGTCGACCGCCATCAAGCGCAATGAGAGCATGGCAAAGTCTCTGCAGAAGGCCCTGCTGCAGCAGCAGCGCTCAGAGGAGGATGGCAAGCGCACGCCGCGGCCTCAGGACCTCATTCGTCTCTATGATATCATCCTGCAGGTAATGCCAGGGGAAGCAAGTCTAGTTGTTTCTGGCTGGGAAACTTGAGTATGAAAAGGTATCCGATAAAATACCGCAGGTGAATGGAACGTGAGTTTGGAAGAGCAGCCTGGTAGCTACAGGAGCCTTGTGGAAGGTGTTTGACATCTACGTAGAGCATGAGAGAATGTGTTTAGTTGTGAGCAGAAGATACTGCTAGGGCTAGTAACCTTGATTTTATACTGTGCCATGTTTTTTTTCCTGACCATTCTCTGCAGCATCCTAGTAGCTGCCATGATTTCTCCTGGCCAATGAGAATGGCAGCTAAAAGTACTTAAAATTAGTTCTTTATAAGCAGTTTCTCCATTTCTCACATAAATGTTGAATTAACTGTGGGAGCTGTGGCTGGAGCGGTTGTAAATGGGAAGGAATTAATTCATGAAGGAATTAATTCATACGAAATCCAAGGAGTCTTTGTCCTATTGGCTGTTTGTCAGGAAGTCTGGCCTGGGGTCAATCTTGTACAAGTTTCCATGAGTGTCCTTCAGAAGGTTAGCGTACTGACAACTAGCAAACAGGCAACTGCTTCCATGAGAGTCTGCTATTGACTGTTAAGAGGGGCAGCTTTCTCTTATTTCATCAGATTCCAGAGGAAAGCAGAGCTTGCCTGAATTCATTGTTTTGACTCTTTTGCACAGAACCTTGTGGAACTGACACAGCTTCCTGGCCTAGAAGAGGACAAGAACTTCCAAAAAGAGATTGGACTGAAGACACTGGTATACAAAGCTTACAGGTGACTGAGAACAGCCAGGTTGTGCTTAGCAGACATTAAGTCTTCAAAGGTTATTAGCCCTCAGCTGTAGGGGCTGTGCAGAGCTTAAAGGCAGTTTCCTTTGTCCTGTGAATTGAAGGGGAATGTTAAGGGGACGCTGGCCAGTGCTGCCTGTCCCCCATTATCAGTGTTGGCATTCACAAAGGTGTGGGCAAAGAATCTGGCTGAGTCGAGGATCAACTGCCTCCCGTTGCAGGTGTTTCTTCATCGCACAGTCCTACGTCCTGGTGAAGAAGTGGAGTGAAGCTCTTGTTCTCTATGAGAGGGTGCTGAAATATGCTGGTCAAGTCCAGTCAGAAGCTGGAGCTTATAAGAACAGCTTGAAGGTAGGAACTCAGCGCATCGTGTAGAGCTGCAGTCAGTGAAGAAACTCTTGAGCCAGTATTGGCAGTTAGATACCAAGCCATTGTGATTCAAGTTGGATATTTGAGTAGCAAGAAGAGTAAAACCAGTGTGACTTCTTGATATTTTTATATTACAGACTTCTTTAATGATTTGCAAATGCTACAACTGGCCACTTGCTTTGCAGGAGAGGCAGACTTGCTGTAACAACGCTCGAATACTTTTCCATGTTTTTCACATCTGTATTTTCTGTCATGCTGTTTCTGTGGTGCCTGAAGGACTAAAGAATAGATTCTCCTCTGTGGGAAGGCTTGCTGGCACTTAATCCTTACCCTGTCAGATTTTAACTTTGCGCTAACTCTTTAAAAATCTAGCACCTTTTAAGTTCTCAAATAATTGCTTTTAATACTCTAGGACCTGCCTGATGTTCAAGATCTGATCACTCAAGTCAATGCAGAGAAATATTCCTTGCAAGCAGCAGCTATATTAGGTGAGTTGCACAATCGTACAAGAGGTCTAACCTCTTGCATAACATCCCTCCAGCTATTTCATTTTTTTCATTTCATTTCTGAAATACTAAATATTTTTTCCACATTACTTTGATATATGTAGGCTGTAGAAAACACAGTCTTTGCCTTTTCTAGCTGTGTGTAGTGCAGATGGGAAACCATTGACTAGGCACTTTGATCTCATTCTGTGGTCTCTAAGCATGTGGAGGACAAGAAGGTGTTTGGGAGTAGTCAGCAGGGATTCACCACAGGGAAGTCATGCTTAACCAACCTGAGAGCCTTCTGTGATGGAATGACCAGCTGGGTAGATGAGGGGAGAGCGGTGGGTGTCATCTGTCTGGACCTCAGCAGGACTTTTGACACCGTCCCTCACAACATCCTCCTGGGCAAGCTCCTCAGTGTGGGATAGACGAGTGCACAGTGAGGTGGATTAGGAACTGGTTGGATGGCAGAGCTCAGAGGGTGGTGATCAGCAGCGCAGAGTCTGGTTGGAGGCCTGTAGCTAGTGGTGTCCCCCAAGGGTCAGTCCTGTTCAATTTATTCATCAATGACCTGGATGAAGGCACGGGGTGCTCCCTCAGCAAGTTTGCTGATGATACCAAACTGGGAGGAGTAGCTGATACCCCAGAGGGCTGT
>NW_010583789.1:310698-339967 GCF_000705375.1 Tinamus guttatus | reverse complement strand
GCCTTCTGTTTATCTGAAACCCAGTGGGGTGTTGACAGCAGATGGTCCGTGCTGTGATTTCAGAGAGCTGTGGACCTGGGCAGCCCCACGGCACAGCCTGGACAGGATTCCCAGGATCTGCAGGGAGCCCCGGTTGTTGTTGTGCCGTCCAGCTGGGACACCAACCCTGTGCTCCAGAGGGGAAGGAGCTGCCCAGAGCCAAAGCCTCCCCAGAGACCTGCCTTGGTCACAGGCCCTAGTGGCTTTGCTGCCTGAGCTTGTCCCTGAGCCTGGGTGGCAGTGAAGGAGATCTCGTGAAGCTGCAGCCGCTGAGCCGAGCTTTGCTGGGAGCCCTCGCTATCCCGCTGGGAGCCAGGACCAGCCTGAGTCAAGCCAAAAGGTTATCGAACTGCAAAAATAAACTGTGCACTAGTGATTCCCAACCTAATGCTGCTGCTTTGCAAAGCTCCAGGGTTACATCAGCACTGCGACTCCTGCTGCCTCTCGAGCAGAGAGCATCAGAAGGTGCTTTAAAATGTGTCTTGGCAGTCACAGCAGCTCTCCAAGTCATGTTTTCAGACTTTACCACCCGCGAAGGTTGTGCTCTCTGCCCCTCTACCAGGAATTGCTGCGGCTGGGCGCACCGAAACCCTCCGGAGCCAGGGCGAGGTCTCCCGCTCTCCCTCTGGGGCGCTGCTCTTTCCCCCCGCCCCAAACTGGTTTTTCGGGTAGTTTTTCATAAACGCCTCTCTCGGCTTCTGCTCACCTGCGCTCGGGGAGGAGCCTGTTGGGAGCCGCTCTTGAGCACTGCCGGCCCTGCCCTCGCGCCCGTCGGAGCGGCGCGCGCAGCCGCGACTGCGCTGCAGAGACCGCTGGGGTCTGCGCCAACATGTTCAAGGCGGCGGGCAAGGGCTCCCCGCGAACCAGCTCCCCGAGCAGAGCTTCTCCCGCCAAGCCTAGCAAGTAAGTGCAGCTCCTCGTCTCCCTGAGCCCAGGGCTCTTCTAGCGGCAGAGCCTGGCGTGATGCTACCCCGGGAATGGGGATCCCAACGGAGACGCTCAGTCCGGTGCCGCCCTGGCCTCAGAGGGCTGAGATGGGCAACGGGTGGGTTTGTCGGCAGGGTGTTTGCTCTGATCAGGGTTGGTGATGGCAGACTGGTTCTCTGCTGGCTAAACAGCTCATCTGGCTCTTTCAGGCCCATCTCAGGTAGCACCAAAGGGGTCTGAGAGCCGTGTCCTCCCCCAAAGAGAGTCACTGAGCTCTAGGGGGCAATGGATGTGACGGGACCAGGAGGAGAGGAGATGATTCGCCCGGGCCGAAGGTGTCCCCGAAGAGAGGGAGGTCTCCTCCCTTCTCTGAGCTGCAGTTTCCATCTCAGGATTATTTTTCCCCTTTCCTTCAGCAATTTTGCCCTTTGCGGCGTCAAGGGGACGGTTCTGCAGGAATCCCTGTGCCCAGCCAGGGTGAAAGGCTGAGGAAGCTGCCAGGGCACAAGGTCTGCAGCAGAAGAGGGGGCATCGGCTGTGTCGCTCGCGGCCACCAGCCCCGGATGCCCTGTGTGCCGACACCGGGGAGGATGCGGCCCGCGCTGGCACTCACTGCGGTTTATAGGGGTCAAGCCCTGTGTTGGCACCCACCTGCCGAGGGTGGTGGCTGCTCTGGGCCAGCAGGACTCCAGCCTCTGGCTAGAAAGGGGCTCTCGGCAAAGGCTGCGCTTTTCCACATTTGATCCTTTGCCCCATTGGACAAGGCCTTTGTCTGAGCCCAGCAGAAGTGAGATGCTCCCCTAGAAACCCTGGAGCTTGCCTGGGTTAGCCTGGGTTTTCAGTCCTTCCAACACACCTATCCAGCTCCCCCAGCCCATGTCGTGTCTTGGCTTCCACAACTGGGCTATAAACTTCAAGCTGAGCTTTGTGGCGCTCTGTAGTCCTGGCTGTGCTGAGGGGATCTTTGGGGCCACACGCTTTCCCAGCAGGAGCCTCTTGAGATAAACAGAGTCCAACCACATCCAGGTGAGACCTTTCCATGCAGGCTGGAGGTTAGAGACAGACGTGCAGCAATTGCTTCTCCAGTTGTGCTTGTTTTAGATGGTTCTGACCACCAGAAAAGGGCTAATTTTCTTGGCCACAGCCTGGGGCCTGGTCATCATCATCCTGCCCAGATTAGCTAAGGAAATGAAGGAGAATTAATTGTCTCAGCACCAGGTGTCAACATGCGCTCTGCAAATGGCTGCAAGCAAATTCTGATCACCCACAGGTGTTCCTGGCCCCCTCAGGAAATATATCCTGAAGAGTTCATAGCAAGTAAAGGTTTGGCCCTGGAAGGAACCTTGCTTTGCCCCTCCCTAGGATAGGACATGCTAGTGGGGATGAAAGGGAAAATTCTGGGGAGGATGGGATTGCCTCAGATTTGGCTGGACTGGCTGCCCTGGGATGATCTTTGCAAGGACTGTGGGTGGTTTTGGAGGTAGTTGGCAAAAGCTGGGAATTAATTGTCTCCTGGGATCGCTGAATGCCTTCGCTGGGAGGATGGGCGCAGGCTCAAAGGCCTCATGTGAGTGCTACACCCATTTCCAGCACGGAGGGAGGCTCAGGGTGATGGATCAGAGCGTGCAAGGACTCCTGTGTGTCAGGGGAAAAGCACCCAGCTTTGAGGTCCATCCTGCAGCTGGACAAAGTCAGAGACTTCTTTGGAGGAAGGAATGGGGGAGCTGGACTTGGATAGGGGCGCAGTCCTGCTTGGACATGCTCTGGCAGATGTGGCTTAGAGCGAGTGGACTGTCCTGTTTCTTCTAAGAGGTACCGTCTCTCTGTGTACACTTCACTGTCTTGGGGACAGAAAGTGGTATGAGAAATACCAGTTAATAACGATGTTAATAGTGCTCTACCTCCTCTAGGCATACAATAGCCCTAGGGAGGAAGGTCAACTAGGATTATCTTGAGGAGGAAGAGGAGCTCTGCTAATCTGTCCTCAGTTATCTCTCAGCAAGACCTGCGGCTGATTCAGGCCTTCCCTGTAGACATCTCTCTCCTTTCAGACCACCCCTTCTCAGAGCTTCAGCCCTGCTTGAGCATCCACACTGTCTTCTGCAGACTCTACAGTTCTTCAGCTGCTTACAGGGTTGGCATGTCCCTTTCCCAGCCCAGCTTCTGCTGGATAGAGGGTCTTGAGGGTCTCTCTCCCGCAGCCCAACAAGGCTTGCACAAGGGCCTCCTGGTTCTCCACTCCCCAGCCGTACTGAGAAGCTCCTCTGCTCTCTGGAGGTGATGGTTTCTGAGAAGCACCGCTTCTTTCCTGAGGATCAAGTTCTTCCCAATGTCATCCTCATTTCTAACCTCGGTGTGCCGTGCACTGCAGAGGCAGGCCAAGGTGAGGATGGACAAGGCTGACCCCAATGCTCCTAGATGGCCAGCTCTGCCTCCTTGGTTTAAGCACGAGCATCAAAGGCATTGCTTCTGTCTTGTGACCAGGTGCTTGCTGAGGTCTTTTCAGACCAGTGTTTTCATTGTGGCTTGGCCTAAAGAAGGGTGAAGCATGGATCCCTCTTCATGAACCAAGATGGTGTGTCCCAATGTTCCCTGCAGCCAAAAACCTTTTTTTTTTTTCTTTCTTTTTTTTTTTTTAATTGTCAGTCTATCCTCCCTGGGAAGGCTAGATCTCAAGTTTTCCCTGGCTGGAAGTGACACAAACGTATCCCCAGTCCCATCAGAACAGACCTTGGGCTGGGTATCCCATCCAAACTCTTCCCATGGGGCAGCTGAATTCAGCCAGCCCCCTTGAGCAGGAGCAGGCTCTTCCGCAGCCCATCGTGGCAGGCATCCGTCCCCCGGGATGCTGGCCAGCCCGTGACTCACTCTCTCCTCCCTCGCAGGAAAGCTGGGTGGTGCTCAGGTATTTGCTCATGGGACACCACCTCATTCCTGGCGCGTCAGGGATGAGTGGGAGATTGTGTAACCCCCTGGGGAGGTGGGACCTCTTGGTGTTTCCATTCAGGTTCAAAGGGGACGATGTGCTGGCTCTGTGGTGCTCCCTTCAGGCCACCCTGCTGTGCTTTGGACCTGGGGCCATCCTTCATTTCCATGAGCATTGCAGCTTATCCCAGGAAGGCAGAGATGGGATATAGAAGGCAGATCGTACCAGATAGTGATACTTTATTGATGATGACACCCTACTTAGTCTCCCTGTTCCCAGGGTCCCTGCAAAAGGGGGCACTGTCCGAGCACAGCGGTTCTCTCCTTCCCTTTGCTGACCTTGCATCTTGCACGCGGGGAAGGTGAGGTCTGGCCGGGAGACGCTGCTCACCCAAAGCCCCAGAGGGAGTTGGAAGCTGCTGCCTTGCAGGCCTGTGCCACCCTCTTGGGAAATCAGGAATGAGGGAGGAGTCGGAGAAAGGGATCAGGTGGATGCTGTGAGCAGGAGCACTACGGCTGCCTCACCTTTGGGGTAACAAGGGCTTGGCAATGATCAGCGTGAGCTGAGCTGAGTGGAAACTGTCTTCTGTGGATCCAAGCCCTTCACCAAGGGAGACCGTACCACTACCTGGTGCTTCACAGTCACGTGGGGCTGTAATGGATGAACACTTCGGTGTCTGCTCTAGCCCTTGATATGAGCCATAGAATAACTAGAGCTCTGGAGGGCAGTTAAATGCTGTTAATGGACATGATTTCTTCCTCCTGTTGCTCTTGTCGCTCTGCGTCAGTCCAGCAATGGGCACATCTGCAGATAGGTGGGTGCACGCGCTTTGTCCATGTAGTTTATTTTTGATGTGGCTTTGGCCAGGCCTGGCTCTCTGTGCCAGTACATCTGCAGCTGCAGGGATGTCTCATCCGTTTTGGGTGAAACACAGCTCTACCGTGTGGAGGAGCATCCCCCTGATCCTTTGCTGAATTCAGGAGCTGGAGGAGAAATGCCATGGTTGAAAGGTGGATGTGGATGGCTCAGCAGCAGAATAGCAGCATTGCTGCCAGTCAAACTTTTTGCTCCTTATCTCAGACCCTAAAGCCAGCACTTAAGCTCAGCTCAGCTTCTGCCAAGCTTTGCCCCACCAGAAGCAATCCAGAGCCATAAATCCGTGGGTCCATCCCTGCTCCTGCATCCTGGCATGCTGCATGCTCCCTGCCTGGAGGGTGAGGTCAGCTCTGTCCCCACGGGCAGGCACTATTAAAAGCCACAGAACATAAGGGCAGAGGTGGCACTACTGTTTGTGCTTCCTTAGCCGCTGGGCACTTTGAGACTGCAGCTGCCCAGCAGGACTCTGAGCACTTATCTATGCTAGAGGTGATGGAATAAGTATCATGGTGGTACCAAGCAGCTGTGACAGCACTGAGGTGAGGTACAGTAGGATGGGGACAGGTGCTGTTGAGGACAAGTAGAGAACCTTCACTGGGCTCTAGGATGGCTGTAGTTCTGCTATTGCCACGGGAAGTTTGTCCTCTGAGCCCAAGAGGCAGCATGACTACCACAGCCAACAGTCTGTGTGGCAGTGTGGCAGCCAAGACCACAGTGCCTGGAGGTATTCCCTGGACTCTTTGCCACGACAGGAGGTGGTGGCTCAACTGCAGAGCACCTACCATCAAACAAGACCACGTTGTGGCCATTTTGCATCAAGCTGAGGGGTCATCTAGCCCACCTCTGCCAGCAGCCAAGGGCAGGGACCAGTCCAGCTGAGGGAACAGCCTCTAAACAGGGCAAGCATATTGTGCTACCTCCACAGGATGCACTCTCAGCCTCCAGCTCTCTGGGGCTTTAGGACTTCCCAACCCAGATGGCATCTGTGTATCTGGGAGTCCTCCAGGGTTTCCATTTGTCCCTCCACTGTTTTTTGAACCAGCACAAACTTTACAGCATTTGCAGCAGCCCTTGCTCAGGAGTTCTGCAGAAGAAGTGCCCAGGCTCTCTGAATGTGCTGCCCGTTGCCTTCAGCCTACTGAAGGTAATACCCAGGCATCACCTGCTTGTCTGCGCATGGCGGATGCGCATCTATGCGTTCGGCCACAGCTTGGACTTCTTTAGAGCCTGAGAAAATGTGGGGTAAAGGCCTGAAGAGACAGATTTGTTTCAGGCCCTGGGCAGTCATGAGGAGTGTGGTCATTGCCTTTACCCACCTGGCTGCTTTGCTGTCCTCTCTCTCAGGTCCTCAACCAATGAACTGGCTGTGCTCATCTCCCGCATGCAGGCGAATGCTGACCAGGTGGAGAAGGACATCCTGGAGACACAGTCCAAACTCAAGCAGGTGAGTTGTGGTGAAGAGCAGTGAGCAGATGAAGGACTTTAGCAAGGGGATAACTTAAAAACCAGTGCTCAGGACAACAGATCAGCTGCCTGCTCTGTGCACCAGGTTGTCAGTGCAGGTCTAAGAGCTGTCTGGAAACTGGGGAGGAACAGAGTACCCCACATCTGGGCCTGTGTATTGGAGCCTCTCAAACACTAGTCTTCATGTTTTATGGTCGTTGTTCAAACCTTCTGTTTCCTACAGCCTGGGCTATATCACCTACATCTGTACTGCAACAGCATGGCCCTATATTGGCCCTATAGCTCCCAGTAGACCCAGATGCAGGCATCCAGCTTGACCAGTGCGATGCCCTGGGGCAGATGCTGAAGCAAGTGCTGCATGGGGATCTTTTCCCCAGCTGTGTCCTTGTGTCAGGATTCCTCTGCAGTTGGATCCTTCTGAGTGTTGAACATTCAGGCCCTCCACATTAGCTAGGGAGAGTGTTGAAATGTCTGTGTGGGCCAACCAGGCTTTTTTTTTTTTGAAAGACCTCTTCCTGGACGTGGACCGTGCCAAGAGGCTGAAGCACCCCCAGGCTATTGAGATAGAGAAAGAGTGAGTGTGGCTGGGGGGCTGGCACCATCAGGGCCCTGACAAATTGGGAAGCCCAAGATAGATTGAGGTTCTAAGCTGACGCCAGTCATTGCCATGTATAAGTTGTTTCATCCTTTTCCTCTTGTATTCTAGCCTCAATGCCGTCATCAGGGATCACTGTCACACCTGGATTTTGGTCTTTGTTGTCTGTACACAGCTGGTACTAAAGAGCTCCTGACCTTAACTGGGACCTCTTGTGGAAACTTCTAGATGAATGCTGAGCTAAATGGTGTGCCACACTCATGATCTGTGTGCCTAGGGCAAATGTACTTTTCTTGGAAGGGAGGCCGGTCCTAATACAAGCACAGAGAGTCATTTGGCTGTTTGAAGGGGAGAACTTTGGTTGGCCTCTAGCGCTTTGCCCCCTCACTGCTTTGCTATCCAGCCCTTCTGGATGGAAATGAGGAAGGGAGAATTGTTTCCTGGATGGGAAGGGATACCCCAATCTCCCAGCAGTTATTCCCATCTTTCTTCTGAGATGGAATGTCTGAGACATTCTTAGAAATTGAGAGTACCAGGCTACATCCCTCCATTGCTGAAGGAGGGCAGTGTCACAAAGAGACAACGATTTAGTCTTACAGGTGAAATTTGGACTCCACAAACCCTACCTGGTCTCTCTCCCTTCCAAACTGACACAGACACATGTGCCTTTCCTTCTTGCAGCATCCAGCAGCTCCATGACCGTGTGACACAGCAGTGTGCAGAGTACCGGGGCCTCTATGAAAAGCTGAATATCCCTGATGTGGGGCCGAGGGTAGACTGGGTCAGGATCCTGGATCAGAAGATGGTAACAGTAGATGTATTTACATGTATCTCATAACTTCTACAGGGCCAGAAAGTGCCTGCCATTGACAGAAAAAGAAAAGGGCAGAAGAGATTAGGGATCTTTCTGCCTCCTTTCCCTCCAACTAAAACACCATGGCTGAGCACGCTGTTGTCCGAGCTGGGCGATCGTTCATCTTTGACTCTGCCAGGCGCTGTAGGCCTCAGCAACAGGCACATGGTAGAACTAATTCTGAGTGCTCTGGGGAGGAGGAGAAGGTTTTTCCTCCCACCTGCTAAAGCCATCAAGAGGACCTTTAGATTGACCTGTTCAGATTAAGAGCTACCAGGGATTGAGTAGGTGGAGACACTGTGGATTGAAAGCTTGGAGAAGTGATGGTCTTCAAGAACTTTATGGCCATAAATCCTATGACTTAATACTGTAAGTTCTTGGGTATATTGGGTGCCTGGTTTGGAATCAACTTGGGTTCCCTTGAAAGCTTGATGATAACTGTGTGTATCCACTGCATGTTGTCACTGGAAATGCAGCTGGCTCATCTTAGATTTGTAGGCTGGAGCGAGGGCTGCCTGGGTTTAGATGGCCTGGCTGAATAAATGGTAGCCTACAGAAATCACAGTAAATAACTGCAAAATCCCTTCCCTTCCTGTCCTCCTGGAATAGTATCAGACCCTTTTATGTTCTGCCTGCACTCACCCTGGTCTCTACCTAAAATAAGACCTCTTGCATTAATCTTTGCATAACTCTCTTTGTACAGAAACAAATCAACACAGGACAGTATGGCCCCAGTGTGCCAGAGCTGGAAAAGCAAATAGCAGAGCACAACATCCTCCAGAAGGAGATTGAGGCCTATGGCCTCCAAATCAAGAACCTCCGCTCCGGGGTAAGACGTCCCTCTATCTCCTCTAACTCTTGCTAGGACAGAGCTATCCAGACAGAGGCCAGGGGACTGGTTCTTGTGAAGTGCTTCCCTTCAGCTTACCAGCACCCGTCACAGCTGGGTTTTTGGTAACAGCTCTTATCTCTTTTTCTTTACCCCTTGGTCCCGGATGTGTTGCAACTCAGGATGTGGCAGATCTGAAGAGCCAGTACAAGGACTTGCTGGTAAGGTTCTCAGTGGCTTTCTGGACAGTGAGGATAGGACAGGGGGACTCTTTTAATACCCAGATCAGGGCAGGAGCTATCTCTAGTGTTGCACACTGAAGTTGTCCCTCATTTTCTTTCCCTTCATCCTCACCCGCCTTGAATTGGATGTTAATAAAAAGCATGATTGCTGCTCTCATGGCAATGCTGAGAGTGAGATCTGGGCCTCTTGCCTATGTGAATCATCACTCTGGAATTGCCTATGTATCCATGAGCAAAGGGTTACAGATACCTGCAGCAGGAAACCCTGTTCCAGTCCACAGGATGTTCCAAATCTGCATTGCTAACTATGAGGTTTGCACCAGTCCCTAACAAGGCCTCCAGAGAGGCAATGAGCTGTTGGAGCAAAGGAGATGGCCAAGACAAAGGTCTTGGGTTTATCCAGCTGAGCCCATAAAGATTATTGCTGAAGAAGGGCATTTGTGAGAAGTATTTCAGAGTTGAGGCTGTTCTCATACACCCTGAGGCACCAGCCAGCACCTGAGATTCTGGTTAGACAAACACATCCTGTTTGTGAAGGAGAGAGAAAGAATGACGGTCCCATCAGATAAGAACAAGTGGCGGCAGATGCCTCCTAAAGCTCTCTGGGAATCTCCTGGCGGATGCACAATACAAGCAGTGTCTTGAGGAAGAGGAGATGTAGGGAGGCAATGGGCTGCTTGGTCTGCACGCTTCAGTTTCTAGGCACCAATATCCTCTCTCTCATGCAATTGGACAGAAAGCCTCCATCTGGCGAGGGCAGAGCCTGGGCAGCCTGTACCAGCACCTCCAGGGCTGTGCCAAGGAGCTGGGCTACCTCGCAGGCCAGCAGAAGAAGATCCTGAAGCAGGACTGGAGCGACCAAATGACGGATGCCCAGGCAGTGCGTCGGGAGTACGAGGTGAGCGTCAGGGAGGGCAGAGTGCCCCACGTGCCCATAGACCATGGGGAAAGGAGGTCTTCAGGAAGCCTTTTCTCTGCCATGTGGGGTTGGTGCCCAAGGGCACATTGCTCTGTGCTCGCCACTCACTCTCACTGCAGGGAGGTTTTTCTTCCCCTTCAGAATTTCAAATCCAACGAGCTGCTTAACCAGGAGGAGTTTGTGAACAACCTGCAGGACGATGGTGACAGGATGATTGAACTGAAGCACCCAGCTGTCAAGCCTATCCAGGTAGAGAAAAGGGGTGTCCTCCAAAACCTTGTAAGAGAAGGGAAGTTCTTTACATAATCTGTGAGTCAAGAGACAAAAAATAGGTTGGAGGTAAGATTCCTTGAGAAATGGTGGCTGTTCTGTGTGAGTCACGTCCCTGAAGAGCCGATGTCCTTGCTTGTGTCCAGGATCAAGCAGTGCCTGGGAATAGCTCTGCTGCTGCTCAACAAAAGCCTTTACCTCCCATCTGATCGTGGGGTGGTAGGACTAGCCACATCCCACTGAGAGGCGCTTTGTCCTCCCACAGACTCACCAGGAAGCCTTGAAGAACGAGTGGCAGAATTTCCTGAATCTCTGCATTTGCCAGGAGAGTCACCTGAAAAGCGTGGAGAGCTATAAGAAGGTAAAGAGCAGAGGGGAGAGCATAGGCCTTGGTGTAGCTGTGTCAGGCTGGAGTGGGTAGCCTGGCTCCAATGAAGGGATTGGGATGAGAGATCTTTCATTTGCACCCGGTCAGGATATTTTGGTGAGATATATCTGAGCACAGTCCTTTAGTGCTGCGATGAAGGACTGAGAGGGGCATAACTGAGGGTTATTACCTGGGAAATGTCTGTTGGTTGAAATCAGTATTGCTGTGGTTAAGGCATTGTGCAAGCATAAGCTTTGAGGGGTCTGTTGGCTTTTGTGAGTCCCAGGCATATTGTGGTGGGAACCTTGAGACCTCCATGGAGGCAGGGAGACAGCAATGTCTTCCCATCCCTGACAGTTTTCCTGCCCACATGTCTAGTTCCAGGATGATGCTGAAGCTGTGAGCGACTCCCTGAAGAAGATGAGCTCTGACTTGGACACCAAATACAGCAACTTCGACAAAGACAGCCCTGGAGTGGTGTCAGATCTGCTGCTGCAGCTGGAGGTGAGGTCTTCGGGGTCCCTGGCACTCACTAGGCTTAAGGGAGATCTTACGTCTCATACATATACCAAACATTACTGCATCTCTCTGTAAATAAGAACAGGGAAAGAGATGAGGTTGGTAAATAATCCTTCCGGGAAAGCACATCCCAGGGAACAAAGAAATCTGACCCCAGGGGTGGGATGCAGACAGGAAAGGAATGTTTTCCAGGGAGAGAAGGGAGGGACACGTTCAGTATGGTATCTTCTCATATGTGTAATGCATCTCAGGCAGGCTGTTCCTTCAAGGGCAGATCTGCCATGAGTGAATGAAACAGAGGAGGCTGTGGAAAATGAAGAGGGGGAAGAAGAGGACATGGAGAGTTAAAGAACAGAGAAATTCCTGACTCCACCCTGGCAGTGACCACCGAAGGATGGACAACTGCCTCCAGAATACTTGCAACAGTGTGAACTGTTGGTGCCAAACCTGCTCACAACAACTGTCTTCCCTGCTTTGTCTAGAATGAGGAGAAGGTGGTAAAGCAGGCAGAGAAGAGCATCACTGACCTGAAGAGAAGGAGTAAAGAGATCAGCCCACTGAAACTGCGCAGGATGCGTTCCTCCCAGCCCCTCACCTTGGATACCCTGTGCGACTGGGATGCTGGAGAGGTGAGGACCCAGCCAGTGGTTACCCTCAGAAGAGATGGGCATTTGGATTCCTCTTTTCATTGGTCTAGCCATGTTTTGCTCCAAGGTGGGAGGAATCCAGTGCAAAGCTCCTCCAAGCCAAGTGTGGGAGATGACAACTCTCCTGGGTGTCTCGTGGCTTCCCAGGGTGGAGACGGACATCCCACTAATATCTGTCTAGAGATGGTTTCTGCGGTGGAACCAAAGTACCTGTAGACTTGCAAAGGCCACAATCCCCTGCCAAACCTAAGAGCCTGGCTCTGTCAGTTCCCTGGGAGTCCCTTCTTGTGCAGCAGGAGCCTCGCTGGTGCTAGGAAGTGCAACTGGCCCAGCACAGGAAAGCCAAGACTCTGACTGGGTTTTCTGTCTCTGTTCCAGGTGCAGTTGACCAGGGGTGACAAATACATCTTGAAAGATAACAGCAACCAGGAGATGTGGGTGGTGCAAAGCAGCACTGGCATTGTCCACGAGGCACCTGCTGCTTGCTTTGCCATCCCTCCGCCAGACCCTGAGTCCATGGACAAGGTCAATAGGTGAGTCTGCAATGGAGAACTTGGCTTGCAGGACATTCGCACTTACTCTTTGGTCATAGGCAGCCCGACTGCCACAAGCTTCAGAGAGCTGGAACAGGCCTCTTGGCTCACCAGAGCTAAGCAGTCTAGGGCCAAATACTCAGTACCATGTTGTTTCCCCGCTGAAGAGGGATTTTTCATGATTATCTCATGAAGTTTCCTGCCATTCCTCAGCAGCACTGCTTAGTCCTTGCAGTCACAGATTTCCAGCAGTCGGGCTTGACTCCTTTACCTAAGCATGTGACTTGCATAGATTTGACTAAATCCATTTCAGAATCAATTTAGGGCTTGAGACTTGCCAAACAGGCCAGAACTATCTCCTGACAGTTGAGCTCTGATATCTGTTCCCAGGCAGACCCAGCTGGAGACTGGAATATGGGCTTTTTTAACCACCGTGGAGGTTCACTGTGTGGTTCCTCAGTTTCTGTGGTTCCCATGGAACGTGGTGGTAACGCAGCAATCTGGCATCACCACAATCATGTCCTTAGGTGCTTGGATAAACAGGACTGCATATGTGCTGGGATAAGCTCAGAGTCAGCAGTAACTGGGCATGCCCGTGACGGGCAGGAGTGACTCCTGGTTCCACCAGCCTTCTTTCAGCCCAGAGATTTTGGTACTTCTGGAGCCTCCTGTTCTCAGCTCTAGTTTCATTAGGAAGAGAATCATCCTTGCCAAAAAAAAAAAAAAAATCCAGCATTTCCAGGACAACAGCCAGAGCAGCAACGAGTTATACCTGCCTTCCCCTAAGCTGCTAAGTGCCACAGTGATGAGAACTACGCTGTAGCTTCTGGCAAGAGCTGGGAACCGCTGGCTCCATTGGAAGGAATTAGCTGCTAGCACCAGTCACATGTTTTTGCTGCTCTCCCCTTTCTGAAGGGAAATTTCTGAGTTACAAAAGGCTGCAAATGCTCAGGCTACTGCTGCCCTTGGGGACTCCTTCCCCGCAGAGGCACGAAGCTGTTGCAGGCTGGGCTCTGTCAAGGCTTGCTCGGTGCAGCAGGTTTGGGGCTGATGCTTCTCCCCTTTGCTCACAGGCTGGAGGGGGAGTTGAACACCGTGAAGCAGAAGCGCGCGGCGGTGCAGAACACCCTGAGGCACAGCCCCAAGGAGCTGGTTAGACCCAGTCATCAGGGTATGTCGCGGCGGCTCTTCATCACACCCACCCCATGGCAAACCCGTGCGCTTCCTCTGCGCTTGCTCTGCTGCCCGTGGTGAGCAGAGCTCCTAGACCCGGCTGCAAGGAGAGCACATGCAGGCAGAGGTACCTGCAGGTCGCTGTGAGAATTCCCTGTGTCCTGCCGAAAAGAGCAGCAGATGGGATACCCCAGTTCAGGGTGCTGCCAAGGACTCACTTGATTCTGGGCAATTCATTGCCCCTCAGAGAGCTCTGAGATTGACCACCTCCTCCATCAGCAGCTGCAGAGCATCTGCAACCCTCCTTTGGTCCCCCTCAGTTTTTCTTCTTCCTTAGCTGGGACTCATAGGATAAGGAGGCAGCAGTGGCTACATACCAGCCCCTGGCTAGCTGCACAGTGCCCACAGCGGTGGATCAGGGCTGTCATGAAAGGAAGATGGAGCTGGACCATATCTGCCAGATCTCAGGGGAGAAGGCCACATACTAAGACTGATATGTCAAATGAGTAACGGGACTTACCTAATCCGTGTCTTGCTGCAGCTCCATCTAGAAGCGCACCCATCGCCCAGGATGATCCCCAAGCTGACCAGCTTCTCGGCAGGCTGGATAGTATTGGCAAGGACCTGGTCCAGGTAGAGAAAGAGGTCTTGAATCGACTGAGATCTCCAGTGAACTATGGCGATCCCACAGATGACCTTGCCAGGAGGATCAAACAACAACAGGTAGGTGTTTCTTAGGGTAGCTCAATGGTAGGATAAGTTTAGTGGTGCTGTGTCCTTGGGCCAGAACACAACTGATGTAGCACATGGGAGATAATGGTGCTATGAAGGGGAAAACCTTGCTGCAGTTGCAGGGGTTTTGGGCTGGCTTGAGCCCTCAAAGTGGGACTGGATCCTAGAAAAATGCAGACTCCTTCCTTTTTCTGTGCAGCAAGGGTGTCTGTTCCTTTCCAGAGCTGTGGACAAGCTTGCTACTCTTGGAGGTTCCTCAGCCTTGTCATGGGGGTGCTATTCCCCCCTCACCTTCAAATCTATAGCATGAAAGACACAAGATAGAGGGAACTGTCTCACTAATGGGGAGTACAGTCCAGTAGGTGTGACAGAGTGAGGAAAATAAGTGTCCTGGATCCCTCCTTGTCTCTGAGCTAAAGTCTGAGTCCATAGCTGTTCAGCTCTTTAGATCTTCATCAGCCCTGGCAGAAGGATGGACTCAAGCAGCTAGATTTCTTCATCTCTCTTCATTCTGATATATTCTCTATGCCTTGCCATTGCCAGACAGTCATGGTCTGGATGGGGCTGTGCCTATAGGGCCCACACCTTATGAGAGGACTTCTGCACCCTTTGCCCCACAGCTAAATCCCCTATGGGGGGGGACACATTTCTATAAGAGCACTGCTGTGGCTGTGTTTGGTGACTCTGCTCCCGTCTAATGTGCCAGGAAACAACCAAGAAACTTGAGAACCTGGGGGCTACCAAGGATGCCTTGCAGAAGGAGTGTGAGAGCTACCTTTCCAAGAAACCCACCAGCACGTCAGCCTCCCAGCTTCCTGTCACACTGAATGCCCTCAGGATCAAATACAATGATGTCAAGATGCTCTCCAACCTGTATAGCGAGAAGTGAGTGATGATGGTGGGGCCTGGTGGGGATGAGGAAGGAAGACCTTGAAGACAGATGTCTGAGCAATGCTGTGCGTGTTGGAGCACAACACATCTGACTGAGCAGCATAACTGCATTGTGGCTGCTGCTGCTTTGCTATGTCGCAGGAATCCCTAATGTTAAATAAGCCTAGAATCAGAGAGAAAGGGGAAAGAATGGGGTCTTCTATAACTAACCTTTCCTTCTCTTCCTCAGGGCCAAGGCTTCCCTAAACCTGGAGACTCAGATTGAGAACACAGACAAGATCATCAGCACGTTTGAGGCCAAGCTGGCTCAGGATAGCATCATTCCTGCCTCCCCCAATGCCCTGCAGGATCGGGCGAATGACCTGCAGGTAGGGGAGCATCAGGTCCTTCATCAGGGATGAGAGATCTCTGAGCTCAGGTGGAAATGGATGGAGGAGCTGGACTTTGCTTGTTTGAGCACTCCAAGACACCAGGGATGATGCCTTTCCAAGGATATCAACTTGTTCCTTGAAGGCTCTGCCTTGATGTTGCAAGCTATCCTGGATTCGCTAGCTGGGAAAAGTCTGTCTCCCAGAGAACTTTTAGGGTTCCTAGCATAGGCTATAACCCCCCACAACATCTAGCCCAATTGCCTGCTCTTTCTCCTGTGCATTTGCTGTTACTCTGCCCCTCACCCATCCCTCCTTTCTCTCCCGCTCCCAATCTCCCTGCCCCATCATCAGCTCCTGCCTTGGCTCGCAGAAATCCTTTTAGCCTTTCCCAAAACCTCTTCCCTTCTGCTCCATGCACCATCCAACCCAACTTGCTTTCCACCTTCTTTATTGAATTTCTCTTCCACACCATATTGCCTCTTCCATGTTGCAAATCCATCTTTGAGAGCTTGACTTCTGCATGGTCAAGGATAGTCCTAAGAAGGGTGTTTCTGGTTAAGCACTTTGACTGGTGCAAACCTGAAGGTGTCTTGTTCTGCAGAAGATGAAGCGGGAGCTGGTGGCCCAAGAAGACTGTGTGCTGAAGCTGAACCGGGGTCTCAAGGATGCCGAGCACAGCTGCAGTGCTGTGCAGAACAACTTCCAGGAGTATTGCCCTGACTTTCCCCGGCAGAGGCGGGAGGTGCAGGTTCTCAATGATCGCTACCATGCTGTCGCAGACCAGCTGGATCAGCGGTGAGGAACTGTGGAGTCTTCTACACATGCAGAGTCATGACTTCTTCGTGGCTAACATGGACAAGCTTTAGAATCAGTGCCCCCAGAGGATGTTTTTCATCACAGGACCCTGATCCAAACATCCCTACTGTTGTACTGGGCACCCCACCCAGGCAGTGGTGTGCAGTGCCCGCTTTCCTATGCACAGCACAGCCTTGTCAGAGTTGCCCAAGAGCTGCAGAAGACCAAGGTTAAGTGGCTGAGTCGTGGCTCCTGCCTGACCCAGCTGTCCTACTGTGGGAAACCCCAGTGCTTTAGCACTGTTCACAGGCAATGCTAGTTATCGCCTGCCTTTTCCTTTCAATTCTCTCATCTCCTGAGTTCTGTTCATGCTGCAATAACAAACCTGATGAACAGAGATGTTCTTCCTACTCAATGCCAGATGTCCCTTCTTGTTTTTTATCTTCATGTTTGCAGTGGTAACATTCACCATAGTGACTTTGTAGAAACTCGCACGCACATCTTTTCCCCTGAATTTTCCTGTTTCTCTCCATGCTGTGCAGAGAGAAGACCCTCAGAAATATCCACCTTGCCTACCAGCAGTTCCAAAACTCTAATGAGAACCTGATGTTTTGGATGAACAACCTACCCAAGCACCAAGTCAAGACCACGGATGGGCCAAGCCAGATCAGTTACAAGCTGCAGGCACAGAAGGTCTGTTCCAGGGCAAACATCACAACCTGAAACCTTACCTTGTGGTAAATCAGTGAGTAGGTGTCTTGTGCTAGTGTGAGTGCAACCAAGATCCTACACAGGCCAGGAGGCTCTTCCTACACGTTCCCTTGTTTCCATCCTCCTCTCTGCTACCAGGATAAGCTGCAGCCCTTGCTAGTAAGAGTATTAATGTGCTTCTGTCTTTCTATACGTTCTCAACATTGTGTCCTTCTCCTGCAGAGGCTGGTGGAGGAAATCCAAGGAAAGGAACCTGAGAAGAATGCAGTGGTCAGACTATCACAGAACGTGCAGTCAACCCTGAATGTACGGTTGAGTTCCCTTACACAGTTCTCCCCTAATGTCCTGCCCAAGAGATCCCAACTGATTCTTCTGTTTCTGCTCTGAACAGGACTATGAACTCCAGGCAGGCAAATACAGCTCCTCTCTGGATCCTGCCCTGACAGACTTTGCTGCCAAGAGGCTGCGTGTGACCCCCTTACAAGAAAGCATCCAGGCACAGGTAAAATATGAAGCTGAAAGACCAGAAACTCATGGAAAGGCTGTCATATACTTCTTACCCAGTCCTGTAAAATCTTAAATCCACTGCAAAATCTTAATCCACTCTCACAGCCACAGCTGGTGATGGTCCTAGTCCCAAGGACAAATGTTATCAGTGATCTCTTTGCCTAACACCACTGGGCAAAACAGCACATGGGATCGAGAAATAGGGGTGTATCTTGTACCTTTGGCTAAGACTATTGATGGTATTTCCTTACCTTATATCATATATGTGAAGATAAATGTTACAGAGCAGGTGTGTGGAGTTGCATAGGCATTGCTCAGTGTCGGTCTATTTAATGTTCTCTGCTATATTCTTTTATTTACTGATTCTCTGCATTCAGACCAAAAAGAACAGCGTAGATCATTGCTGTTTTGCCAGATCTCTCTTGAGTTTTGAGTATGACTTGGTGTTTGAATATAAAACGGGGCTCTGTAGGCACAGCTCTATTTCCAAAAGCATTTTTCCTGGAGTGGGTTCAGAGGGCCCTCAAATCAGTGACATTCTCCTGCAGTAGCCTAGCAAACAGTAGGTCATTTTCCACCCTTACGGGCATTACTGCAGAATGCTGTGCTTGCTTGGTCACATTTTCTCCAAATCTGGATGTCCTAAACAAGCCCTTATACTCGCTGTGCCTCAGTTTGCTTAGAAAGTCAGAGGTGATGACACTAATCCCTAGAATGACGCAGCATGCAAAGTGCATTATGGTAAAAGGGAAGGTGGGTGAGCGTGACACCATCCAAAATGACAGTGCCAGGATGAGTGGGACAAGGACCTCAGAGCTGTTTGTTTTTCAGGAAAATGATGTAACCAAGCTCTATATGGAGTTGGCCGCAGAAAACCAACAGCAGCTCAACCGGTTGAATTTTGCCAAGAAGATTGTTGAGAAGGTACTTGCTAACAGCTTGTGCTGGGGTACTTTACCCTCACTACTCAGTGAGAGGTGTTGAAATGAGCCTTCCATAGCTGTCCACGGTCTGTTCAACTGGGATCCTCCAAACTGCTCCCAGATCTCTATATTGAGGTGTTAGGAAGCGCCAGAATGGATGGAAACTCCTATGAGAAAAGGCTAAAAATAACCACACTTTTACTGACACGGTCCTGACATTCAGACCAACATCTCTGTTGGCCCTCAATCCTTTATGAAGCTGCAGTTTATGATAGAGAGAAAAAATAAAGGAAAATAAAGAAGAATCTTAATGGCTGCTCCAGGCTACATATATAATTAATGCTCAAGACCAAGGAATTTAGAGATTCATCTGTGAACAAGCCTAGAATTTAGTGCTTATAACTGTAGAGGGGCCACTGGGACTTTCACATCTTTCCAGGGTTGATGCACCGGTAGGGAAGTACTCCAGTCTGGATGGCCTTCATTTGCTGTGCTCAAAGAGGGCAAGTGATTAAACTGCAGTGCCCTGCACCTCTGCCAGGAGCCTCCTCCCTCACTCGCAGGGTACAACAGGGCAACGTAAAGCACCTTTGGAGGCTCTTCAAGGACTGACTCTGTTTTCTTGCCCTTTCTTTAAAGATCTTCTTGGTTTTTTTTTTCTTGTAGAAGGAAGTACAGGAGGATATTCAAGCTGTACATGAACAAAACCATCAGTCTGAAAACCAAGACAAGTCAAACAGGGAATCTGAGGGGCTAAAATCACAGTTAGAGGAGGAAAGGAGGAAAGTGGCCAAGATTGAAGAGGATCTGGAGGAAAACAGGAATAAGCTGCTGATGTTAAAGGTGCAAAAGCCCATTGAAAGAGTGGAAGAAAAGGAAGTGGTAGAATATTATAGAGACCCACAGGTAGAGAGCAACCTGTCTAAGGTGACACAGCAGATTGAAGAGGAAGGCAAAAAGAGGAAGAGCCTTCAAAAACACATTGAAGTGATGAACCAGAAGCTTGTCCAGATGGGGAAGGAGAAGGCAGCAGTCCCTGCCCAGCTCCTTACCAAAGAGATTACAAAAATTGAGAGAGATCCAAGTCTGGATAGCGAAGCAGCCAGTCTTCGGCAGGAGATCAAGCGACTCCAGGAGGAGAGTTTGACTGCTGCTTCTGAACTTGAGCAATATAAGAGAGAGCTATACATTCTGGAGCAAAAGCAGCCTAACATCAGAGAGAAAGTGGTGGTGAAGGAACTGATCAAACTGGAGAAAAACCCAGAAACTCTGAAGTCCATTAGGACCTTGCAGCTACAAATTGATGAGGAGGCCTTCGAGAGAAAATCTGCAGAGGAAGCAATAGACAAGGTGAAGAGCAAGATTGAGGAGGTGGAAAAACTAATTGAAACAGTAGAGCCCAAAATTATTGTGAAAGAGGTGAAGCAGGTAGAGCAGGACCCAGAGTTATTGAAAGAGTCTTCTAAGCTTAAAACTCTGATTGAAGAAGAGAAGAGCAAGAACTTGATGCTTATAGGTGAACTGGGAGAGCTGCAAAGCCAGTACAGTGTCGCAGAGAAGCAAAAACCAAGGGTAGAGGTTAAAGAGAGGGTCAATGAGATTTTCCTGGTGGATCCAGAAACAGAAAAGGAAATTGCACACCTGAAAAGGGAGCTGCAAGAAATTACTCTTAAAAGGACAAAGATTGACAGTGAAGTGGAAGAGGCCTTAGCAGAGCTCAATATTCTCCGGTCACAGAAACCAGTGGTAGAGCTTAAGGAAGTTATAGAGGAGGTGGTAAAACATGAGAAGAGTCCAGAAATTCTTAGAGAAATCGATAGGCTGAAAGAACAACTCAATGAACTAGTGAACACCAATGGTAGGACCCAAGAGCAGCTCATTAGGCTGAAGGGTGAAAGAGATGAATGGAAGAGAGAGAGATCCAAGGTGGAAACCAAGTTGGTTAACAAGGAAGTCATCCGATATGAGAACGATCCACTCTTGGAAAAAGAAGCTGACCGCCTCCGCCAAGAGGTGCGTAACATATCTCAGAAGAGGAGAGCTGCAGAGGATGCAATCTATGACTTGCAGAATAAATACATGCTGTTGGAGCGGCGAAAGCCAGAGGAAAAAGTGGTTGTCCAAGAGGTGATTCTGACTCAAAAGGATCCAAAGCTCCGAGATGAGCACAACAGGCTGAGTCGGAGTCTGGACGAGGAGGTGAGCAACCGACGCCGTCTGGAACGTGACGTGCAGCAGCTTCGTGCACTAGTGGAAGAGCAAGAGAAGCTGCTCAACTTTCAGGAGGATCGAAGCAAGAGGCTTGCACTGGAGAAGGATATGAGACAAATAACCTTGAGGATAAAGGAGCTGGAGGAGAGCCCAGCCCCTGTGCAAGAAAAGATCATCATGGAAGAAGTGGTCAAGCTGGAGAAGGATCCAGTCCTTGAACAGTCTGCTAGCAACCTGCGCTTAGAGCTGGACCGTGAGAAGATGGAGGTGCTGAACTTGCAGAGAGAATGCAAGAACTTGCAGATGCAAGTTGATGTCCTGCAGAAGAAAAAATCCCAAGAGAAGACCATCTACAAGGAAGTGATTCGAGTGGAAAAGGACAGAGCACTAGAGAGTGAACGTGCACGCATCTGGGAGCTGCTGAGCAGGGAGAGGGGGGCCAAGCAAAAGGCAGAAGAGGAGATAAGGCGACTCAGAGAGAAGATTGAGAGAGCTGAAGGCATGAAAAGGACATGGGCTCGTGAGGAGACAGAGCTGCAGAAAGCCAGGAACCTGGCCATCCAGGAGAGAGCTAACATGGAGAGTGAACTGAGGGAGCTGGAGAGGCAGAAGCAGCAGAAAGTCCTCTTCCTTCGAGAAGAGTCCAAGCTGCTCAGTCAACGGAATGAGAATGACAGGCAAAAGAAGAAGCAGCTAGAACATGAGTTTTCTCTGCTAGAGGCAGATATCCTGAGAGAGAAGGACCAGATCTACAACAAAGAGCGCTTCATTCGAGATCTCCAGTCCAGGGTCAACCGTGAAGAAATTAATCATGAAACCCAGATGAGAGAGACAAACCTCTCCACTAAGATCTCTATATTGGATCCTGAAACAGGGAAGGATATGTCCCCTTACGAAGCCTACAAGAAAGGTATCATAGACAGGGGCCAGTACATCCAGCTGCAAGAGCTGGAGTGCGACTGGGAGGAAGTCACCACCCTTGGCCCAAATGGGGAAGTCTCACTTCTCCTTGACAAGAAAAGCGGGAAGCAGTACTCCATTGACGATGCGCTAAGGTTGAGGAGGATCACCAAGGAGGAGTACCAGCTGTATCGGGATGGCAAGATTCCCATCTCTGAATTTGCCTTGCTGGTGGCTGGGGAATCCAAGCCTCCCACCTCCCTCTCCATTGGCTCCATCATCTCCAAATCCCCACTCCCATCACCCACCACTCACCAAACCCAAAGCTTCTTTCCCCTTGCTTCTCAGAAGGGAGTCTGTGATGACACGTCTCCCATCGCTGGCGTGTATGACACCACCACGGACACCAAGTTCAACATCAAATCTGCCATAGCTCGGAAACTAATTGATCCCATGACAGCTCAGAAGCTCCTGGAAGCTCAAGCTGCCACGGGGGGCATCATAGACCTCATCTCTCGTGACAGATTCTCAGTCCACAAGGCAATCGAGAGGGGGCTGATCGACAGGACCTACATGCAGAGACTGCTCAATGCCCAGAAAGCTTTCACAGGGATTGAGGACCCAGTGACCAAGAGGAGGCTGTCCGTGGGGGAAGCAGTTCAGAAGGGATGGATGACCAAGGACAGTGCTTTCCCCTATTTGGAGGTCCAGCATCTCACTGGAGGGCTCATAGATCCCAAAAAAACAGGTCGCATCCCAGTGCTAGAAGCTGCCCAGACAGGGATGATAACAGGTGACCTTGCCAACAGGCTCCAGGATGAGTCCAACTATGAAAAAGATCTCATTGACCCCATCACTAAGGAGAAGATAAATTACAAGGAAGCCATGGCGCTCTGCCAAAAAGATTTGCTGAGCAGCCTCCTGCTGCTGCCAGCCACGTCAGAGGGGTATCAGCGTTACCACCAGGCGAGCCATTCCCCCAAGCTCTCACGATTCAGGCAATGAATGTATCCAGGTTTGGACGGGATCAGGAGTTCATCCCTTCAACACCTCTCTTCCTCAGTGACAGGACTGATCACAGAGGAACGGAGCATCATTTAGGGTTTTGTAGTCTTCTCTCTTGGCTCTCCCTGCTTCCCAACACAGCCTGGCCGTGCAAGGAAAAAGGATGGTGAGTGTGAGAAGGTCTGTGCACACAGCAGTCTCCATCACGTGCTGCTGGGAGAGCAAAATGGGGTGGTTTGCACGAACTCCGCTTGGGGTAGGTTAAATGTGGTTATGCCCAGAACGGCGGGGAGAGCAAGAGGGTTTTCAGGTTGGGTCATTATTCTGCATGCAATAAACATAGAAAACGTGTGTCTGTGGCTGTGTCCTCTCTGAACCCTGAAGTTGCCTGGGGGTCTAACCATACTTCCCACTGCTTTGCAGTTTTATGCCTTGCAGCCCAATCTGTGGAGAGATCAGGACCCTTAATTCCCTCTTATCTCCAAGCTGAATTTATTTCTAGGTTTGAATTAATATCTTTCAAAATTTTTTTTCTTTGTCCTTGAAACTGAGAGCCTATGGGCCTCTGTTCATTTGAACACTTCTGAAAAGAGGACTTGGTCATAGAAGGGTGTAGTTTTATATTATCTTTGATCCCATCTAACTGTGGGTAACTACTGAATGGAGACATCCCCTTAAAGTTCTCTGCCTGCCTATGCCTGGTACCTCTCTGGCGCTAGACCAGCGATGGGGTGGCCGTATACTGAGTTGGGTCACTTCACTGCTGGGAAATGAGGCCAAACTCCAAGCACACCAAACCTCTCCCTGCCGGCATAGAGGGTCTTGCCCTGCATCCACACACGGTGAATCTGTTGCAAGGGAAGTGTCATTGTCAGAAGGCTCCTGCTGCCCGTACACTGGTGTGTTGTGACCCTGCTCTCAACAGCCCCCTGAGCATCTGCACCTACTGCGCTGTCACTCCTCTGCGCTGCTTCCAGTGCTCAGTGTTGCTGAATTGAGAAAGTCCTAGCTGCCCTGTGTCCCTGGTGAGATAGGGGATGAAATGTTCTTCCCTTGTCTCTACCCCGCTCTAGAGAGCCCCTGGCTTTGTGGGATGAGAAAAATTGCTTTCTATTCAGGTGAGCTGTTCTCCCTTTTCTCCTAAGGGCTCCTTTAGCTGATACTGTCTGGGAAAGCCACCATACCCCAAACTGTCAGTGCCAGCAAAGATTTTCTCTCATTCCTTCCCTCAGGGCCTGGCTCTGTATTTCCATATAGTTTGGCTGGGATTTGGAGTCTGGCCTCCAGGAAAGCATTGTTCACCCACCAACAAGCTCAGCACAGTCATAGGTCTCATCACCTTCCAAGTTAATGCTGTGGATACCAGCTATGGAAAATGAAGCTTCCCATTCAACATCTGGCTCAACATTGGTTCTGGCTCTGCTCTCCACAGTGTCAGTATTTATTTACATGCTGAGGCTGCTGCCTATGGCTCATCTCAGCTGCTGTAATCAATAGAGGACAGTATTTGATGGTTTACAAGAGGAAGGTGCTGCCAGCATGCAGGACATTGCCTCCCGCCTCGCTCGGAGCTGGGCTGTGATGAACCAGGAGCTGCAGAAGGGCAACCCCTGGCCTTGCCTGCTGGCAGAGCAAGCACCACAGGACTGACATTACATAATAACCCAGTCATAACCCACCACCTCTGGCAGCCTTGCAGGTCTCCAGGGTCAACCCATGGAGCCCTTTAAAGCTGCAGGGATCAGCTCTGCTCTGCTTTGGCTTTTCTCCCTGGAAGAGCTGAGAGCAAAGAGCATCCATCAGCACCAGGGCTGTTCCCTTTTCTGCTGCTGGGCCCCGCAGGACATGTGAGGTTGCCTCCAGCCTCTCTGCCTGGACGCCGTGGGACAGGGCTGCAGGACTGCTGTCGTCATTGCTCCCCTTGACAACAAGATAAAGCTGCGCTTATTTTTTTAAAATAATATAATAGTCACAGGGTGACTCTTTTCCAGAAATGCTGCTTAAATGCGTTTGGAGAATGCTGTGAAAGTAAGGGAGTGGTGATTCTGGTAATTAGGCAGGCAGTTAATCACGCTGGCTAATGCGTTCCCCGGGCTGCAGGAGAGCAGTAACCGGTGTTTACCCAGGGCTGGGCGCAGCGTTCGGAGGCCATGAGCTGGCTGAGCACAGCGGTGGCAGAGACGCTGCGCTGCCTCTCGCTGCCGCGTGTAACAAGCACAGAAAGCAGCAGCACCTCCTTTTCCCTGCTCTTGGGGGCTCACAGTGTGCACTAAGCAAAGCACACGCAGAGCAGGGGCTTTCTCAGGGCTGTGGTGTTGGGAGCTGGCTGGGAAGAGCCAGGTAGAGCTTTGCCTCCCTTTTCGGATGTGGGCCGAAGCTTTTATTTCCACACAGCTTCTGCTGTTTCCTTGTACTGATGGTGCTAGGTCATGAGCATTTGAAATTCATCCTGTTGCTTCATTTCATTGGGTTGGGTGAGCTATACTGTTTCTGGACTGGATGAATGCCCTTAGTTCTTATTGCTTAATGGAGCTCTCTATAAAAATAAACTTCGCTGTAGGTGCTTTGACTAGTGCAACACAAGTATTTGTTCATAGGGAGCAAACAATGAAGCATTGTCTGTACAAAATAAACTGGCATTAAAATATGCATGCAGAGGTAGGGAAATGATTCTAATAGCAGAATTCACTCAAGTTTCACCAAAGTGCCCTCCAACTTGGACAAATTATAGAGCCTAATGAGCTCCTAAACCTGCAGGGAAAGTACAGCCAGGTGGCACGACAGGGCCCAGGGGGAGGTGAGCAGCAGGTCCCCGGGCCGTCTGGCTGCAGATGGATCTGCTGGGAACGGAGGTGTGCCGCAACGCTGGTGACAAAGGTCACTTGATGTAGTGGCTTGAGCAGAGGGACTTGCTGTCTTTTGTCAGCTGGGGAGAAGGGTTAAAATACGGAGCAAGCCGAAAGGTTAGCAGAGCTTGGCTGCAAGCAAGAAGGGCACAGGCTGAAAGGGGGCTTTTCTGGGGGTGAAACTTCATGTTTTCCTCTTCTGTGCAAATTCTCTGGTGTTCAAGAGGTGGGGAGGGAAGCTTGTGCTACAGCTTTCCTGGCTGAGATGTTCTGAGGCCTCTCTCCTTTACCGCATCCCTTATCTGCCATTAAACGCTAAGAATGTGTCAGATTGGAGCTGTTGGGTTTTCCTGAAATCTGCTCCTGGGTTCACAGTTATTAGGAGAGCACAAGCCCGCACATGCATGAACACCAGGAGCTCAGAGGCTTCGTTTCCCTCAGCTAAAATCCTGACTTTGCATGTTTCAATAAGTAGAGCATAACCCTGAACTGACTTGGGACAATCTGAAGAACCTAGATCTTATCATACCAGGAGAGCACTGGGCTGCAGAAACATTGGCCCCTCATCCACAGCAGAGAGCACCTCTTGGTAGCTGCATTTGGGCTGGAAAGGACAAGTGCAGGAAGGTGATAAAGGAAAAAGAGTCCTGAGAAAGGAATGGACCAGCCAGGCTGTCTTGCACTGCTATCCAGATGTGCCAAGCCAAACAACACCTCAAGATCTCTGAACAAATGACAAGCCTTTATTTTGTATTTGTTTCCTATATTAGAAGGAAAAAAATGCATGTCAAAACGACATCAAAAGTTAGCGATAATTCTGCAAACATTTGAACAGTAAAAACCTGTCTAAGCCAATAAAGCAAAGGAATAGAGGTTACATCTGGACTGATGATGACAAACCAGTGTTTCCACAGGATTTTGATTGGTGCTTTATGCTAAAAGGATCTTTTGGCTTCTCAGTTGTAGCTAAGGCACAAATCAAGATACCCCACAGTGCTCAGCTTGGGAAAAAGCAGAACATCAGCTCCCATCAAACAACTTGTCCGAGGCTGGCGACCCTCCTCGTTAACAGCTGGAGATGGCTGAGCAGAGAAGCGCTCCCATGCCCATGGAGTGGAGCTCCAGCACGCCCTGCTGTCAGCAACTGCCACTGACAGATCTGCAGCAGGGTCTGGGGATGCTCCACAGAAATAACTGTGCATCACCTTAACTCACTGGCTAATCGAAAGGAAAGTTGCTCTCTCCTGTCAATTACAGCTTGGCATTTTATGCTGATAAATTACATTCTATACCCCCCTTTGGACAGGCTCTCTTCAAAACTGCTCTACTGGCCACGGCCTAGACAAACTTCCCCCAGCAACAGGCTGAGAGTTTCTCAATACAAGGATGTCCCCTTTCAGGCTCCTCAGGAGAAGGGAGGTCCAAGGTCCCAGACGGTCCCATGCAAAGTGCCCCCAAGAAGATCTGCACTGCCACCCGGTAGAATAAGCGCAAGGACAGACCTGTGTGTTCTCATCTGCAGTGTCTCTGTAGGGCACGTTGCTCTTCAGTGTCCTGGGGGCTATTCCCGAAGAAGTACTGGTGATTGAGGGCTGCCTTGGCTGCGATGCCCCTGTTGTGGTCATACAGTAGCAATTGCTGCCAAGAGAAAAACTTAAGGGATTTAGAACTCCAAAAGTCAAATGCTGGATTGCCCCGGCATGTGGCCGGGCTCTGTCCTGCTGTCTGTAACACCAAGGACCAAGGCACTGGCTGTGCCGTGTGACTGTAGCTTAGAGAATGCTCAAAGAGGGACATCTCTTCTCCAGGCTAAACAGGCCCAGCTCGCTTAAGTTTCCTCATAAGAGACTGTGTATCACTTGGGAGCACATCTCACATCCCAGCTGTAAGATCCACCACAAATGGAGCAGGGCTGAAGGGAAACAGAGCACTATAGCAGACTGAGCAAGCTCCCGTTGTCTGGGTGGAGACCTTTTTGGTTGCCTCGTGTCATAGAATGCTTAAGGTTGGAAGGGACCCCATAGAAGTCATCTAGTCCAACCCCCCTCTGCACACGCAGGGTCACCTAGAGCACATGGCACAGGACTACGTCCAAGCGGGTTTGGAAGATCTCCAGAGAAGGAGACTCCACAACCTCTCTGGGCAGCCTGTTCCAGTGCTCTGTCACCCTCACTGGCAAGAATTTTTTCCTTAAGTTCCCATGGAACTTTGGATGCTTCAGTTTGTGGCCGTTTCCTCTAGTTCTGTTGGTGGCCACCAGTGAAAAGATGCTGGCCCCATCCTCCTCACTGCCTCCCTTGAGGTACTTCTAGACACTGCTCAGGTCCCCTCTCAGCCTTCTCTTCTCCAGTCTGAACAGGCCCAGCTCCCTCAGCCTCTCCTCATAGGACAGATGTTCCAGGCCCCTGATCATCCTTGTCGCCCTGCGCTGGACTCTCTCCAGCAGTTCCACATCCCTCTTGTACTGTGGGGCCCAGAACTGGAGACAATACTCCAGATGTGGCCTCACCAGGGCTGAGTAGAGGGGCAGGAACACCTCCCTTGACCTGCTGGAGATGCTCTTCTTAATGCACCCCAGGATCCCATTGGCCATGAGGGCACACTGCTGCCTCATGGTCACCTTGTCATCCACCACGATGCCCAGGTCCTCTCTGCAGAGCTGCTCTGGTTGGGCCCCAGCCTGTACTGGTGTATAAACGGTCTTTGCCTAACAAAGCCCCTTCTTAACAGTAACTCACGTCAGGACATCTGCACGATGCTTTCACAGCCCCATTCACACTGCCACACTGCTGCCATCCCAGGAGCATTTCACACCCAGGATGCTCTGTGCACTGGATCCCAGCAGTGAGTGCCCTTCAAGGTTCTCCCCCATTACATCCCCTGCCTCACCAAGTGACAAAATTATCCAAATAGTGGTATTCCATCTCCGTTCAGGCTGCAGTACACTTTCGGGCACAGGATCACTGAATTATTCCACACCTCTTATGCCAGAGCAGAGTCAAGATCAGCAGCATCTTCCAAGCTTCTTGCGCCAACGTCTCCTAGAGCTCAGCAGCTGGGGCTGCGAGGCGAAGGGCTGGGCAGTTATGGAGGATCCTTGCAGCTGCCCAAGTGGCCCCCCCCAAGGCAGGGGGAGACATGGGGCAGCACCCCCCATCTGCCCTCCCTCCAAGCTGGCACCACCGCAGAGCTGCTGCAGGCGCGCAGGGAAGCAGGTTCCTCACACCCCGTCACGCCGTGGTGAGGCCTTTCACAGAAGGTATCTGGGACAAGTGAGCTCCAAATGGATCACAGGGGACTTTCATCCCTTCATTATATATTTGTATTTCAGTTAGAGCACTGGAATGTCACCCTAGTCTGCAGGCTCTGCTTTCTAAACTGAGTATGTGTGTGGCAGTGGTGGTGGCACAGGTGAAGAAGGGGATGGATTAAACAAGCAGAGCTTAACCTTCCTTATTGAGTGAGAAGGTAGAAATAAACATAAATTAAACTCTTTATTAGGGAAATTCTTTCCTTTTTGTTCATATTTTTTTCCCATGGCACTAGAATTCTCACTTCCTCTGGCCTCTAGCAGCTCTATAATCCCTAAAACATCTTCCTATTCCAGCTTCCTCTTCTGATTTTTTTTGACCTAGGAGAACGCAGTGAGCCTTGAAGATGAAGGCCGCTGATCTGCCTGCACTGTCTGCCTGACGACCCGAGCTCCCTGGACGGCTGCTGCCTTCATCCCCTGGCACCGTAAGAGGCAGAGGCAGGGGCGCCCGCGCCTTTTTAATGTATCTTTTTCTCTACAACCTTTTTTTCTTTTTCTTTTTTTTTTTAGTGTCAGCGGTTTTGTTGTTTTTGTTTTCAGGGCTCGAACCTTTTAAAGAAAGTTTCGCGCCTTTTCTTTATGTTTTTCTTTCTTAGAGGTTCGCGCCCGTGTTTCTGTCGCCTGTCTCGTGTCCCCTGTCGCTGCTTCCCCTCCTCGCCTCGCGCTCGGCTCCGTCTCCAGAGCTCTGCGGCCAGCACCTGGCGGCGGGCGGCGACATGGTGGCAAACGCACAGCAGGGGCAGAGGGGACTGGGGCGCCCAGATGAACCTGCCCTCCTTCCAACCCACCACCACCGCTCCATTTTTTTTTTTTCTGAACAGTCATTGTTTATTTTTAAAGTGTTTGAGCTTTTTTTTTTCTATTTAATTTTATTTAACTCATTCC
>NW_010583789.1:262059-293170 GCF_000705375.1 Tinamus guttatus | reverse complement strand
GCCGGGACCCGGGGGGCGGCTGCGAGGGGCGCCCCGGCCCGGGGCCGCGCCCGGGCCCGAGCTCGGCCCCGCCCCTAGATACGGGCAGAGAACGGCCAGAGCGTGCCCGCTTTCCTGGTAGAGGATCCTTGTTCTGCACTAAGGGCATTTGCTGGCAAGTGGCTTTCACTAAAAAATAGATTTTTTCCTCTGTCTCTTTTAAAATTATTCTTATTTCTTGTTTTTCTCCTCGCAGAGGAGTAGCGCTTTAAGGCCAAGGTTCACATTGGCAGCTTGTTTTTCCCGTGCGCGTGGGAAAGGGCGAGCGTTGGGAGCGGCAGTGGTGTCGGCCGCGCTCTCCAGCAGGACGCGAGTCCGGAGCGCTCCCGCCAGCTTCGGCACCAGGAAGGGGCTTCCTGTAGCCCTTTTCCCCCTTCTTGGTCTTTTCCCTCTCCCCATCCCGTTTCCCTAGAATGCGACCCTAGTTTCACACTTCATTTTGTGCACATCTATAAGGCAAATAATCCTTTAAAATTATCCCTTGCTTTAAATTGTTGCCTGCGAAAGCTTCTGCTTCGCTCCCTGACGGGCTGTGCCCAGGTCCCCTCCTCTGCCGATGTCCCCTTGGCCTCATCCGCATCATCCGAGCGTAGGATGCGGCCGGGGGGACTGCGTGATCCCACATGACAGGACGGAAGGTGCGGGGAGAGGGACGGCACAAACCAGGGCCCTGAATTGGAAAGAGAAACGATAGTGGCCTGAGGGAGCCGGTAAAAATGTGCCAGACACGTGAGCTTCCAGTAACAGAACTTCATTTTCCATCCCAGCGAGTGGGAGCGACTTTGTGAAGGCAAGGAGAGAGGCGACGTGCTGAGGTAGGGGACAAGAGCATTTGAGAGGAGAGGCAGAGTCCTGAAGAGCAGAGCCCTGGTTGTGCCCTTTAGCCTTGATGTATTTGCTGTGTGTCATGATGTATTTGCTGGGTGAAGACCAAGGATCGCGCTACATCAGTGGCTCACACTGCTGTTTGGTTGCTCCCTCCAACATGGAGCTTCGTGTCCTCCTGCCCGTGTCTTTCCTGAGGGGAGACGGGACCTCCTCGTGCCGTTACCACCTGCAGCTCCTTTCACAGGCCGACGAGCAGAGCTCCCTGCGTGGCTGCCGTCAAAGGCTCCCCAGTCGCTCGTTTCCTGGCTCGGTTTGTGCAGCGTGCTCTGCATTTCTTCCTGCTTTAAGTCCGTTCCTCCCCAGTCGAGCGTTCACCGTGGTCTGTGGTTTTGTTCAGGCGTTGGCTGCTCTTTCCAGCAGCCCGGGCCGCGTTGCCTGCGCCCCAGTTGTGTCTCCTGGTGGAGCGGCGAGACGGGATCGCTGCGCCGGGCACCGCGGCTGCCCGTCCCCCGCTCTCACACCAAGACCTGCGGACGTGGCTTGATTTCCGTGCGGATTCAGGGCAGATACCCAGCCTTGTTCTGGAGTTGGCTTCTAGAGAATATCAGGGTGTCTGCCTGCTTGGCTGAAACCAGAGGCTTCTCTCAGTAACTCTTCAAAGACGAGGGTATGAATTTTGCTGTCTGGTATCTTGAAAGCAAATTGAGCACGTGTTGTTGTGCACTTTGATCTTCATTTTATCATAATGACAGAAGTTTGTCACTTGTTTTGGCTTAAAGAATGATTATCTAAGCAATCTTTGTTTCCTCTTTGAATATTTAGTAGTGCAGTGGGATAGAGCCCTTCTGCGGCTCTGCCTGTGCTTTGGATCTTCTCTTTTTTTGCCCAAACTTGCTGCTTGGGGGCAAACCTTGCTGTGAACCTGGGAGCCCCGATAGCCTCCTGGGATAGGTCAAGGGTGGGAGCAGGAACCTCGCTGATATCTGGTTTCACATACGTTAAGAGATTCCAAATAATACTAAGTATAGGAGTATGTTTATGAAGCAGAAAATTGTTCCCTTTTATATTTTTTTCTAATGATAATAATATATTGATCTTAAAAGCTAATGTTTCATCTAATCTTTAGAAGTTTTTATCTGAGACTTGACTCACAGCCCAGTGAACTTTCTGGAGAGGTTTGCAGGGATTCTCGGTGAACTGCTCTTTAGGCCAGTAACTCGGATACTGGTGGCATGATGTCCCTGCAATTCTTTGCTGTGAAATGGGAACTATTGCATTGATTGTTTTTAATATTTTGGATAACTTTAATACTTTTTTTTTGTAGTTTGGACACTATTCTTTCTTCTAGATTTTCTAGATTCTGGTCACTTTTCAAACCTAGTGTTTAAGCCATAGGTAAAGGCAGGCTCTTCATGGCTGCTTCCCATTCCTTCCTTGGCTGCTAGAATCTGTACAAGGTCCGGACCGTATCTGGCCTCATGCAGCAGAATGATTGGCACCATCTCTTAAGCTTTTCGGTAAACAGCTGTTACAACGGGAAAATGATGAGCACTGGGTATCTTGGACACTTACACAAATATAACTCCACTTTTTTCTTTTTCTTTTTTTTTTTTTTCTGGTGGTTGGTTATCTAAGCCTGGCCAAGCTTCCCCTCGCTGCATTTCCCTGGCTCTGCGTTGTTGCTCCTCATGGTATGTCCTCTCCTGAAGTGACATTTGTGTGGGAATGCCAGAGGGTGCCCGACATATCCTGGAGACTCTTCTTTGGTGTCTTAAACAACTCTAAGTTATAAGAACTGATATGCAGCAGCAGTGAGGAGATGGCATAGTGGGGGGGTTTGCTTCTTTTTAGTTAATAACACAGGTTAGTTTCTAAAACAACTTTACTGGTGCTACTTCGATATTAAATGGACTAAACATTTTCAAGGTTCTCTTGTTTTAAAATGGAAATCTTAATGGAAAAGAGCTCTTTTAAGACACTGCTGCTAATTTATAAGTAATGATGTCTGTAACTGGGAATTTCCTAGTGTTAATTTTCCTTTTTGTGTTGAGTTGTAGTTGCAAAAAATTCAGACGGAGAAGAGGGGAAATTGCCAAGTTAAAAGTGCTCATGCTCTTTGTCTTCTGCCAAGAGTGGATTTTTTATCCCAGTGTGGAGAAGGGGGGAATCTACAAGTTATAAGCTGAGATTTTCAGCTTTACATGAGGAAAGGGAAGAGCTTTGGCTACCAGTAAGTTGTAGCCCCGTCTCAGATCCTTCTCCAGGAGCACCTAGAAGACCAGTCCAGTCTTTAGTGAACGTTGTTGGGCCTCAGACTGTGTCTGGGGGGCTGTTGAGCCATGGCCTTATGAAATCTTTATATTCTGGTTGACGGCCTGATGTGGGTGACAGGTAATTTGGAGACAAACAGCCTGAGATCTGTTCCTGAGTTCAATTTGGCCATTTAACTTGCCCTGGAAATAAATGTTTTGGAACAAGAGTAGTGAAATAGGATAAAACATACTCGATGGATTTACTCCTTTCTGCTCTGTGGGCTTTGTATTGCTGTTGTGATTCTTACCTTCTTCCAAGTGTATCTGCTGTCTATACCTTATTTAACTTTTTTTTTTTTTTTTTCCTCTGTAGAGATTCATCTTTGCACAGGAATATATTCAGCAGTCTGTGTATCTCTCAAAGACTATTTTTGGTTAGATGGCACTTATTCACAGAAATACATGAGAGTGCTTTAGAGCCTCATGTATTTAAAAACAGTATCAGTAGCTCCTGGTCATGTTCCTTTAACTGAGCATCTTCAAATAATCTCATTCTACTTACGTTTTTCCCTTACCAAATACTGTTCTAACCCTTAACAGTTTGCAGTAAGTGGCAGCTGGGGCTGGAGCGATAGCATCGTGTGACGGCTTCAGCCCATGGGCCACCCTGCGTATGTGGCAATCCAGAAGTCCCTGTTGTCCTGGCTGTAGCACTTAGCTTGAAGGGGAGCTGTGGTCTCTTCTCCTAAACTTGGCTCTTGACCTATTCTTACCTCTTCACCTCCTGTTTCCCAAGGCAGGGTAATAAAAGCCGTGATATAGCGTTAAAATGTTTTCCATGAGAACCGACCCATTTAACTGACTGCAAGTTTGCAAGTGCTGCAAGTGTGTGGGATTAACCCTCCTCTTGCCCCTGGAGCAGCCGAATAACCAACCTCCAGCAGCGCTCACTGGACCAGGGTGACGCTGCAACTGGAAAGACTTAGAATCATGGAATCATTATGATTGGAAAAGACCTTAAGATCATCAGGTCCAACGTAAGCCCCTCAACACCATCCTGCTACACCGTGTCCCTGAGTGCCTCATTTACACGTGTCTGGAACACTGCCAGGGCCGGCGACTCCACCACTTCCCTGGGCAGCCTGTGCCAGTGCCTCACTGCTCTTTCCATGCAGAAATTCTTCCTAATGTCTAACCTGAACCTCCCTGGTGCAGCTTGAAGCCGTTTCCCCTTGTCCTGTCCGTAGCTATTCTGGAGATCGACCCGCACCTCACTAGGACCTCCTTCAGGTGGTTGTAGGAGCGATAGGGCCCCAGCGCCCAACCCTCCCTGTGGCGAGGGCCCAAACCTAACATAGGATCCGAGGGGCGGCCGCTCGCTGCTGGCTGCACCGCTCCTCACACAGGCCCTGCTGCCCTTGGCCTCCCCAGCCAGCCGGGCCTGCTGCTGCCTCGTGTTCCCGTGCCAGGATGAACATGAGAGCGCTCGCAGCAGTGTCAATCTGGAGCTCCTCCGTTCCTGTTGTGCAAAAGGGAGCTGAAAGAACACAATAATGGTCTTGACACCAGCTGGGTTCTTGGCGCTAGCAGCCGCCGCCTGCGCTCTTCTCTGTAGAGCTGCTTTTTCACTCGTGGATCCAAACGCAGCTCTTCTGTCTCGCTAGTGAATAACGTTCTGGGAGGACGCTTGATTTTGACAGCGACGCAGGCCGCGTCTGTTGGTGTCGTTGCTGCGGCTCCACACTCTTCCTGATGACTCTTGGCAAAAAACAAAAAAATGCTTTCTATTTTGGTTTCTAGTCAGTGGTAAATGCTAATAATGGTGGTATTTTGGGTTGGTTATCGGCTGCTTCAATCTGTGTAACAGCTAGAGAAACAAAGGTTGTGAATTCATTTCTTTTAAAAAAAAAATAACAATCTTTTGGGGAACCCTTCAGATGCCGTCCTAAGCAGCAGCTGCTGGCAGTGTGTTTTCAGGGTTGCCTTATGCAGGTCGCCAGGGAAAACGATGGAGTATTTTGCATTATGCGCGTGGCTGAAGGCAGGTTGTGCGCTGGTTCCCGTTGCGCGACCCGGCTGCTCAGCTGAGCAGCCTCGGCCGGAGCCCTCCGGGTGCTCCGTGCGGGAGGTTTCCGCGTTTGCCGAGGGCGGTTGTGCCTCTTCCCCAGCTTTGATAAACCGGGGGGTATTTCAGGCCGCCGGAGGTGCCGGCAGGGCTGCGGGGAGAGCCGGGTCATGTTCTGTGTCTTTGAGAATTCTGAAATGGGGGGACTTGTTCTTTGAGCACACAAATGGTTTGGGTGTCCTGTTTGGTGGCCTGAGGCTTTGGTTGTGAGTTTAATTTCTTTTTTATATTTTTTTTCCTTCCCCACTTACGTTTGTAGTTTTGGCTGTTTCTGCTGGAGGACTGCTGTGTTTCTTTAGCCTAGAAATGAAAATGTCTTCCAAAAGCAGCACCAGCTCAGTTTACTCACTTTTTTTTTTTTTCCCCTATTTCCCCTAGCTTTCCAAATATACCAATAAGAGCTTGAATGATGTGAGGAAAACCTCTGGCCTCTCCTGCTCCTGCAGGGAGCTGAAAGCTCGAAGGCTGCCCTGAGCTCACCTTGCACCACTGCCCTGGTGGCTTCCTTAGCAGGACCTGGCCGTGGTGGCAGCTCCTCCTGGTCTCTCACCTTCACAGCCCCCTTCGCTCTGGAGTTGCCTCTACCTGTTTCTTTAAGAGCTTCTACAAGATGGCTAAAAACAGTGTAGAAATGAAAAATATAGAAATAAAACATTGATATTGCTGGAGAAGGTTTTGAATACAGAATTTCTGTAGGCTATTTAATGTACAGGAACGATCTCTGGGCATGAGTTCTGACCTGTAGCTGGGTGGCCCTTGCAGGGCTGGGACGCTGTTTCGAAGAGCAGTGTCTTGCGATTAGTCAATTTGAGATTTTGGTTGCACAAATCTCGTTCGTCTCAGATAATCTTTTTTGCCAGTTCACCAGACAAACTGTACTTGGGCAGTTCAGCAGTGCACGAGTTTTAGGAGAAACATGTGCCAAAAGAAGCAACTTTTTATCTTTACCTCTCCCTCCAGAGAGTGGACTTAGCAGATAACTCTTATCTTGCAGGAGCTTCTGTTTAGTAGTTAGATGCCTCTTAAAAACCCCTATCCTTTTGGAGAAAGACACACACAAGGTTTCGTTTTTGTGTGTTTGCGTATCATGCAAGAGGGTTTTACCCCGTTGTCAACAAAATAAAGGTTTAAGAGCCACGCGGTGACGGTTTTGGGGACGCAGGAGATGCCATGCGCGGTGCAGCTAGGAAAATCAATGCATCAAATGCTGTGGAAAGCAGATGGATATAATATGGAAGATGATAGAAACTGCTTAAATAGGACGAGTGTATTTTATGTTATTTTAATATTTTTAGCATATTTTATTTTAGGGATGAAAGGAGAGCTGTGACCTAGTGTTACCTTGCTGAGGGCCGGTCAGTTTCTCCCCTCGTGAAGCACGGACTTGCTGGGCGACTGTCCTGGCAGGCGCCCGCGGAGCGTCTCGGTGGGCACGCGATGCCGGTGGGGTTTGCGGTGCCAGCGTTAGGAAACAGGCTGGGAAGCCCTTGGGCAAACGGAGCCGCGCGGCTCTCCGGGTGCGGACGTGGGAGCGCTGGGAGCCGGGCAGGAGCGCTCCCCGTCTTGCCCCTCGCAACTGTCGGTGCTGGAGCAGGGCAGCAGGCTCCGAGCAGGGCAGGCAGTGGAGAGGTTTTTCCTGCTTCTTGGGTTTTCCACCTCTTTGCCAGGTTGTTCTAGCCTTTCCAGCGCTGCTGTTGGTGTGCCCAGCACTGGCAGCCCACAGTGATTGAGAGCTGTCATTTGGGATCAAGCCCTTCACAGGATCATCGTCACCTGGGTCACTCCTCCAACAGGGCTTCGGCTTCAGCAGATCCTTAGGCACTAATTAAGGCTCCCTTCTTTATGCATTTGTTGTTCTGTGCCAGTGCGTTTTTCCACCCCTTTGGTCTTGCTCCTGCTTGGAGAATAAAACACGTCTCTGTTTTCAAGGTGTGAGTTGAGCTGCATTTAGGTGTGTTTCCAGAGCGCCTTTCCCTGCTCTTTAACCTGCGCTTGGAGGGCTCTGTAAATAAATGTTTAATTCAGGAAATGCCTTAAATATGTCAAAGCCAAGAAAACATGTGGAAAAACACATTTCCCAGTAAAGCTGTGTTGCTTGGCCGCAGAGTAGTGCATACTTTTCAGTAATGTTTAATATAAATTTGCAAGTTTGTAACTGTGAATTTGTCTTCGGGGTCAACTAAGTGCCCGACTGCTTCTAGTTAGTTTTACGTGGGCTGAGGCTCCTGCCTTGCCCAGGAAAGCGCTACAGCTCCACTTGAGGTTGTTCTCACGTGGTTGCGTTTCCTCCTGCGGCATGTCAGGTCAGCAATAAAAAAAGAGCTCGTGTCAGCATGGAAGACGGTCTGCAAAGAGTGTGAGGGGATATTAGTGGTAAGCAATAAAGCTGTGAGCTCAGCAAAGTGTATTGGCCTCTTATGTTCACATATTAGTAGGGTAAATAATATATCTGTGTGTGTCTGTGTTTATGTATACACACGTGTGTGTATATAAAAGCAAATACCTGCGTTAAGTGATGCAGTACTTCTTCGTTAAGTGACCTCATCTAAAAGGTGCTGCAGCTCAACCACGAGTCTTGAGCATGTTACAGAAAGGAGCAAACTGGGTTTGTGGGTTGCTGACTGAAGAGCTTCTTACAGGGAAGACTGTTATGAATGGGAATGAAAACCAAAGGCCAGCGACTTCTTGTGCCATCTGCTGCTTTTATGTTAGAGGCACACAAATATATCTGATGTAAGAGCTGCCAATGATCAGAGCTGCTAGGTTAGGAAGGAATAACAGGCCATGTAACTGGGAATAGAGGAAAAGAGGGGCATTTAGTTTGCAGCTTGTGTGTGCGAGGAAAGGGGAAACACAGTTCTACCTTTCCTGGGTGAAGAAAACGTATGTGCCTAGAAAGAGACCATCTGTCAAGCTGAAGGGGACCTGAGCAATCTGTTCCTGAAGGGATCCCACATGGAGTGATGTGAAAGGGACCTCTCTAATTTTATATGAACAAGCTATACTTATCTATATGCATCTTACAGACTACTGATGGGGAAAAAAGCTATTTTTCAATGGTCGGCTGCTTTGAAATCCCTGTCTGTGCGTACACTGTATGCCTGGGAGCACATCTAAGCCTTGTGCCATTCCTTCCCCCAGGTATTGACTACAAGACGACAACTATTCTTCTGGATGGCCGACGAATCAAGCTGCAGCTCTGGTAAGCATGTTTCATGTTTGCTCATAAATTATATTGCAGAGAGGCAGAGGTTGCACCTCTTCAGGGCAGGAATCCTCCTTTGTGCTGCAAAAGGACTTAGGCAAGTGAGGAAGAGCGATCCAGGTAGTAGTGCTCCCATTTTAAATGGGGAACCCTAGAGATTCCTTAAGTGAAATGCATAATAAATGCAGAAGGAAGGTGCAAAACATTGAAGGTTACTTAGCTATGCCTATACTGGTAACAAGGACCATGAAACTATTTTTAAAAGCACACAGTATTGGTATAGCAGCAGTTCTCAGTTTACTAGTAATGGTGGTCAGGCTGACAAAAGTGCCACAATGCTAGAATTTAAATTCAAAAAAGCAGTGTTGTTACTCATGATGGCTTAAAATTATATATTTTAATTGATACTCAGTCCAATTTGCTATGATCAAATAAAAAAAAATGTGAAGAATGATTAAGCATTTTGCAACAAAGTGATACACCTTGAAAGATGCAGTAATATTGTTGCCTCTTAAATAGACTGGGTTTTGTCTTCCCTAAACTCAGGGCTCAAAAAAAGAGGGAGAAAAGGGTTAGTGCAGGATGGGAAGGTGAGGGGATATGGGTTGAGGAGCCAGAATCTAGAAGAGGCAGAGGGGCAGGTCTAGGAACAAACAGTGTCCAGATAGGACCGCGAACTGGAGGGGAGCGTGAATTGTTATTTGGATTGTACCTTTATATATAGATATAGATATATACACACATATAAATATATAACTATGTATGTGTATATATGTGTGTGTGTGTGTGTGTGTATATATACATAAATATATATATATATAAATATATATATATACACACACACACCTTTTTTCGTGCTTTAAAAATGTAGACTGTTTACCTCAGATTTCACTTTAACGTTCATTCTTTGGTGCCTTTCTGATTGAAACATCTTTAAGTACTGGAGTTAGATGCCTGTGTTTTGCCAAAAGTAAGTTGTTTGAAATTTAGTCTTCTTTGATTTTGCTTTTAGGATTGTCAAAATAGTATAACAGTACTTTGCCATGTGGCACCAAAATGATATTTTGGTCAACTTTTTTTTCTTCTTCTTCTGTCTTCCACAGTATAGCTTAATAAAAATACCACACACAGCTTATCTGAGAAGCAGACAGGGAGGAGATGTTTTAGTTGTTTTAATGCCTTTTTTTGTGTGTGTGTGTGTGAAGGGAAAGGATGTTTTTTGAACTCCTCAGAATAACAGATTGTTTCTACAGTTTCTACAGTTCTACAGAAATGTTTCTACAGTTGACCATATGCGGAAATATGTGCCCTGCAGCTGAAGAGCTGTCATCTGCCTCAGCCTTCGGGGCTCTGTTTCTTGTATTCTGCATCATAAATTTGTTCCTGAACATTGTATGCAATGACTTTTGGTGTGCCATTTTCTACAAATCTGTTTGTGTTATGCTGTTTCTGCCTCTGTGAGAATGGCTTCTTCATATGAGGCTTATGATAAACTTCCATTGCTATAATCAGGAATTTATTGTTTTTCCAATAGTTTCCTTGGTGACAGCTGTTGTTGCCTTCCCCTGTTCTGCTATGAAAACACAATCTTTCTCTGAGATGAATTAAATGCCAAGTATTGTGGCGTATATATACTTAACTAATGACCTTTTTTTTCCCAGGGCAAGAATTTGAAGCTCCTGTTCTCTTACCATGAGAAATCAGAGAAATGTAGAGGGAAGAGCAGAACACTAGTGTGGGGAGAGGGAACTGCTGGAGCAAGAAGAGCTCTGGCACCTTGGGGGCAGTTAATCCCTATCCCTTCTTCCCTTAGTCATGCAGTAACAGAGATGGGTTGATCAAGCTGAACTCCTAGCATAGGCAGATGCCTTCTTTTAAAAATATATACAATTTATTTCGTTTAGGGATGCATCAGGGCAAGGGAGATTCTGCACCATATTTCGGTCATATTCAAGAGGTGCTCAGGTAAGCCAAGTACCACTTTCTGCTGTGATGAGTAATTGGAGAGTAATGGCTGTTGGATGAATGAAAGGAGCAGACTCTCATGATGGCTTCTGCAGTTTGCTCTCTCTTAATGTGCATGCAGATCCACCAAGTTCTGAAGATAATACATGCAGAATCAGAAATAACAAGGGGAAGGTTTCTTCTCCAGGGGGAGATGGAAATTGAACCACAGTGAAATACAGGGACATGTTCTTATGCCTTCTTGTTGGTTACTTCAATAACTTAAGTTTATTGTCTTACTTTGGTCTTGGAAATAAGCTAATTTGGCTTTTTAAGATCTTGTCTGCCCGGTAAGATAAATTGACAACCTAATGCTGTCAAGACAAATAGGAAAAAAATAATCGAGCCTAAATGTAACAAAGTGTAATGACTTGTAATTAGGTGAGTTAAAAGGAAAGGGAAAGAAGAAAAAAGTCAGAAAATGTTGCATGCCCTGAGTTATAGCAATACTTGGGTTTTGATAAGTTTCTTCCTTTATGTCCCGGGGCTGCACAGAGCTGCTGAAAGCCACCCAGACTTTGTATTTGCTATCACTTGTGATGGGTGGGTCAGCAACCACACCTGCCAGCTGGAAAAACAAATATTTGTGCATGTTTTAGCTCCCAACATGAAACTGGAGTTTCTGTCCCTTACTCAACTGGGAGAGAGGGCTTAGCTGACAGGATGTTGAGTTTCTGCTGCACTGAGAAACTGCTCAGTATTCTACAGGATTATTTTGGAATTGGAGAATTTAAAGGTGTAATTCTGTGTTAAACTCTTTTTTTTTTCTTTTCTTTTTTTTTTTTAATACAGGGTGTAATACTAGTGTATGACATTACAAATCGTTGGTCATTTGATGGCATCGATCGATGGATAAAAGAAATAGATGAGGTAAGGTAGAGTCCCCGAGCACCACTAGTCTGTACCAGGTGACTAAGACTGACTGCTCATAGCATTTTCTACTGTTTCTCCTGGCATTTTCAGGCAGTGCTTACTACAGAGTTATCCAAGATGCCAAGCTTACAAATTTGTTTCTATGTTTACTTTCTATGTTATACTTTTAGAAAGTTGGAAGCGTACCAGCCGAAGCGTCTGGTTTCTAAAGGTGTTAACAGAAAGCATATGGAGGGCAAAAATTTCAAGCTGCAGTCCCACTCTTGGTATAGATCTGCTACATCATCTGTGCAAGTCACTTCGCTGTGAGGAAGGAATGTTTTTAAATCAGAGAATCATTGAATAATTTATGATGGAAGGGACCTCTAGACATCATCTGGTCCAACCTCCCACTCAGTCTTCTATCTTGAAGAAGCTTTTGTTTGTTTTAATTGAGGGAAGTGGGAGACAGATTTTAATTTCTTTTTCTTGCTGTTGCTTCTTTTTTTCTCTCTCTCTTTGCTCAGCATGCTCCGGGTGTACCAAAAATCCTGGTTGGAAATCGCCTTCATTTAGCCTTCAAGCGCCAAGTGTCTACGGAACAAGCACAGGCCTACGGCGAGCGGTTGGGCATGACTTTTTTTGAAGTCAGCCCTCTTTGTAATTTCAATATTACAGAGTCCTTTACTGAGCTTGCAAGAACAGTGTTGATGAGACATGGAATGGAGAGGCTCTGGAGGCCGAACAAGGGTAAGGAAAGAACAGTGCACAATTACCTGTGCACTGTCTGCGCGGGATGTATTAACATGCATGTTTTCAAATGTTTGATTTTAAAGTAGAAGACACAGGTGTCCAAAAGCCTTAGTCTTTGGTTAAATGGGGTGTTTTCCTGACGTTTTTTCAAGGTGAAAATAACATGAAAAGACTAGGATTTGCTTTAGCATTTAGGAAGCAAGGCAACAGTAAAAAAATACAAAACAGCTAGAGAAGGCAACTGCAAACAGCTTTCTAGGACTGCGAGACAAGATGGATAGAAGTACAGGCTCAATGAAACTGAAAGCCAATTCAAAGCAAAATAAACATTTTCCACATAGGGGAAAATACCTTGGGGAGGCCAAGCCAAGGCCACTGAGAAAGGATTAGATAGCTGGATGCCTGTGTGGGCCTCAAAATATAAATAAATAAATAAATAAATAAATGCTTCACTTATTGTGACCATGATAGTCTAATATAATAAAACACCGGGAATGTTTAAATTGAGTTCTACCCAAGGTTTAAGTTTCATAAACAGAATTCTGGAAATTATTTTATATTACTTGACTGTGACCCCTGTACAACTTGCTCTCTGAACAGAAAGTATACAAAAGCAGGAACAGTTTTATTCCTGGATGTAGGGAATAAAAAAATAAACAAAAACAACTTTCCTAAAGGTTAATTCTGACTCGTGAATTCTGACACAAATAGGAAAGTGAAACACAGTTTTGGGGTTCTTTTCTTTCTTTTTTGGATAATGTGGGAAAGGCTGCAGGTGGAGAAATGAGGAATCTCCCTAGAAAAAGGAAGCGCAGGCAGAACGCTGGCTGTGCTGCCACCAGGTGGGTGACAAAAGCAAGCTGTTACAATGCAAGTTTTATGTCTGTTTTTAAGTACTGAGTCTGCAAGACCTTTGTTGCCGTGCCATAGTTTCCTGCACCCCTGTGCATCTCGTTGACAAGCTCCCTCTCCCTATTGCCTTACGAAGCCATCTCAAATCCTTCTCCATGGCCAACGGCCTTAATGCCAGGATGATGCATGGACGCTCGTACTCCCTCAAACCCAGCAACACCAGTAAAAGGAACAGCCTAAAGAAAGCTAAAATTGTCCGTCTACCGCAGAGCCCACCAAAAAACTGTACAAGAAACAGCTGTAAAATTTCCTGAGCCCTCTGTGGGAAAAGAAACCTGGATGGGATCCCCCCACATGGCGTGCAGAGCGCAAGGACTCTGTGTTCAGTAGCTGAGTGTGTTCTATGTGTGTATCACATTGCGTAGAGCAAAAAGAAGAAAAAACTAATTTCAGAGCTTGCTCGCAAAGGCAATGCTGCTTTGGGATGAATGGCATGTTAAGTGCACCTGAAAGGATGTGATGTTTTGCTGTTGGATTTTTCATACTGTGTTTTAGTTTTTGATGTGCACAATGCCATTGTTTTTACTAGCAGCTGTGTTTTTAAATAGGAAATAATATACTTATTTTGAGTTCTTTAACTACATGAAATCTGGAAAGTGACTTACTATGTATATAAAAACCTATGTATTTGCAAACTTTGTTCAAAAATACTAAAAAGAGTGTTTGGTTTGCATATGCAGGCAGAGATTTTTAAATGCAGCATATTGTATACATTGTAAATTCTACAAATAGTGTGAAAATTCTAGTAATGTTGCAGTTGTGCGTTTGGACCTTTTGTAAAGCTTCCTTGACAACCTTCAAGCACTAATTTAACTAAGCTAAAAATGTGTATATAACTGTTATGCACATACACAGCTAGGTTTTGTCTGATTAGTGTATAAAATAGATTTGATAAAGCTTTTGGTATGTTATTTAATACTTTGGGGGATTAATTCGTGGTTTACATACTTATTTTTCTGTAAAAAGAAATTCGACATTTTTATACTACTCTAAGAGAAAGTTCTAGAAAGAAAATGCCAAAGACACTATGGTAAAAGGAATGTGACTTTAAAGAGCTGCTTTATAAGAAAGAACACTATTAAAAAAAAACAAATAAATGTTTCTGGAAAAGAAATGCCAATTTAATTGGGAAGGTTGCCTTTATTTTCCTTCAGAAGCATTTTGAAGAACACTGTGCCTGAAGTCAACACCAGTAACATGAAGCCATCGTGATTATAAATGACCTTGTTGCTTGATTACAACATCTGTATTCAAGGCTGAAAACCGAAATTAGGACGAGCGATACGTGTTAAATCCTCTATTGATGGAAGAAGGGTGAGACTTACTCTCCTTAGAAACTGTTGCACTTGATCCCACCTTTCCTAGTGTGAGATACCACGGAGTGCCATTGCTGCATTATCCCCCCTGCTCGTAGGGAAAATCCTAACCCAGCAACATACTGAAGCGCACTTTACCTGAAAGAGCATCACAAGAGAAAAAAAAAACATGATTCATAATGAGTCTTCTCATTAATTAACAGGGGATGGCCAAAAAAAAAAAAATGCAAGGAAAGAAAGTTATTGATTGTGCCCTGTTAGTTCTACATATCCTCTATTGGGACTGGTAAAGACTATTTAATTATCCTTTCTAGTAGCTTCTAGTTAAAACACACCAGCCCGTTATTCGGGCAGTTTCAAAAAAAAAACATGATTCATAATGAGTCTTCTCATTAATTAACAGGGGATGGCCAAAAAAAAAAAAATGCAAGGAAAGAAAGTTATTGATTGTGCCCTGTTAGTTCTACATATCCTCTATTGGGACTGGTAAAGACTATTTAATTATCCTTTCTAGTAGCTTCTAGTTAAAACACACCAGCCCGTTATTCGGGCAGTTTCGGTGTTTATGAACGGCTGCCGCCCCCTTCGCGGCCGGTGTGTGTAGCCGCGCGCTCATGGTGCTCCTGGCCGTGCACACAGCCCGCGTGCTCGCCTGCTGGGGTCGGGGAATACACGTACACAGCAGCACCAAGCCACTACACACAGCTGGTGCACTTACCACCTACACCTGCTCGGTGCAAACAGCTGGTGTACGTGGCCAGTGCACTCAGCCTGGTGCTCACAACCATCCTGCTTACCTGGCAGGTGTGTCCAGGACACACAGCGAGCGCGCATAGCCAGAAAATACTTCCAGGGAGCTTCCCTGGTCCATGCAGCCAGCACGCTTGCCCCGTGCGCTTACTCAGCACGTGTGGCGGGCACACGTGTCCCCCGTGCAGGCGAGCTGCTCAACAGACCCACTCTGGGACCACATTTGCACTGCCAGCCCTTGTAGCACGTGTGCTGGGTAGAGTATAATGCTGTATTTTGAAATATGTAACCATATAACCACCACATAGCATCATATGTTAGATACACCTGCAGTCCCACACTGCAAATATCAAGCAGAAATTTGTTTAGAAAATGGGTAAATTGAAGAACTGACAAGCCTCGTTTATACTCCCTTTTAGTTACAAAGTGGTTCTTGTGAACCTTGTAGCTGATCTAAAATTCTAGGTGACTGCTTCTGTTGCTGTTACCTTAGTAAGTGGTGCCTAGGGCTGTTTGACTTTGTTTTTTTTTTCCTTGAAACTTTACAAATATTAATGGAACACTCCTAAAAATTTTAGGGCTGATAGTCTCAAAAGTTTAGAGACTGCTCTGCATCATGATGCCTCTTATCTCACCTCTTCTGTATCCCTACTACACATGATTGCTCACTGAATAAAATCTATTATATTTTTTTTTTTTTTTTTCTTCCTCCTCCCCCTTTCTGGCTGATTTGCATCCTTCGAGGATGGTTAAGACTGCTAATCACACAGGCAGGCAAGAACACGGTGCTAGTGCCCGGACAAGTTAAAAACTTCCTAAGTCTATTCACCCCCCACACACATATGCATATATATGTATATACACACACACATTTTTTATTATTTTTGTGAGAGAAAATTCACCATTCCTGTATAAAAATAGTACTGGCCTTATTCATAAGTGCCATTTTGTGCACTAGGCATAGAAGGCCATCATTTTGCAACGCCCTTTTGTCTTGCCTAATAATGTGCTTGCCCAAGACCGTCTTGCAGATTCAGTCACCACAGATGGTAGCTCGTTTACCTGCTGCTGGCACACCAGGATAACCCAAAAGCCATGTGTAAATGGGAGTTATCCTGTGGCTCTGACTGAGCATTGAAGTATCTCTGGTGCTGTTTTGTCAGCAGTAAATCAAGCCCCTAATGAAGGGGGCTTTCTGCTAGCCCTGCGCAGTGATGCCACCGACTTGCAAACAACATAATGGACTGGTGCCTTCAGCAACCCTGTTTGCACTTGTTTTCATCTTTTGTTTGCATCAGAGATGACAAACAGATTTGCAGGAATATGCTTCATTCCATGTCTTCAAGTGGCCATAAGGAAGCTGTAGTAATTGATACCAGCCCTGCAGTAGCACTGGGTTGTAAAGGAGCTGCATGAGACTGTAGATTTTTCATTCTACCTTAAGAACCTACTTTTAGTGTGAAAAACTTGCTATGTGTTACAAATGTCTGTAGCAGAAAATATAAATTTAATGTTTATATTGATGTGTAGAATCCAAAGTATTGGATTGGATCAATTGAGGAATTGATTTCTCTGGACTCTGCATGCTCTCTGATCTGAGCTTACTTCTAAAAATAAGCTTTGGTTTTTGTTTGCAAGCCCCGGCAGCTTTTTCTGTTTAGGAATGATGAATTTTAGGCTGTAGTCAGTAGGTTACCTTAATATGGATTTGAGCCCTTTTTAAAACATTCAAGAAAAGATAATTCAGTTGCCTAAAGAAGAGTAGACAAGAGGAAAAGCTCACTTCTTCCATGTTGCTACTACCAAAAATAGAAATATGAGTCATGTGAGTGCTGAAGCTTAATAGTGCGGGTGCCTATACTGTCACAATAACCTAATTTCTCAGTAATTTGAGGCCAGCCAATCCCATGCTGATGGGGTGATGGGAGGAATGATCTAATAGCTCTTTTCCACCCTTAGCTGCCATGACTGACAAGTGACGAAACTGGCATCTGCAGGTTTTCTGAAATGTGCTTCCCTTATTCTGGTTTGAGTAATACTATATTTTTATGCTAGGTACCCATGCCACTTCTGTAAAAGCGATGGCCTCCACTGCAAAAAGTTCTCGGAACATTCTGATTTGGTGTTCCTAATTTCCAGGTGCTGTGCTCCTGATTTCATACTCCCTCTGGTGCTCTCGGAGGAACCCTAAAGCCAAAGGTGCTTTGCAGACATGAACAGACAAAGTACCACTTTAAACTATCATTCCAGCACGTATAGGTGTAAATCATGAAGAAGTTTCTCCTCTGTCATTGCTGTGCTCTGCAGCTGGCCTGACGATTGGGACGTAAAAGTGACCTTGGCCTGGCCACTTGATTTCATTTATTAGACTGAAATGCCTGGTTCCAGGGCCCAGCGGATCAGGCTCTTGGCTCCTTCATGTGACTTCCAGGAGAACTTGCTGGTGCGGGACAGCTGAGCATGCCAGGAGCGGGTCCAGTTGTAGCAACTCCCTTGGGCATCAGTGTTGCTCTTCCTATAGAATCATAGAATCATAGAATGCTTAGGGTTGGAAGGTCCTAAAGCCTGAAAACTTCCTTCTCATGTTGAGCAGGGCCCCTCAGCTTGTGGCCCATTTTAGGGTAGTCATTAGTTTAGTGTCAACGATGCAGTGTCATGTGGAATATCCCCAGCACTCGGAATTTCCCCAGTTCTGGGGCGTTGTCTCTCCCCTGTGGCCTCCTGCTGTTTGGCTTCTCTGTCCTGCTATCCAGTTTATTGGCCAAGGCTGCTGTTAATGAGGGTGTGTAAAACAAGAGGGTTCTTGTGCTTCCTGTTCACCCTGGAGGGTGTGGACGCAGGTCTTGCAGGAACTTTTCCTTTGTGCTTGAGCTTGGGGAATGGGAACCCTGAGGATACCTGCAGCTATAGACCTCTGGTCTTGCGAGATGCTGCTGGGTGAAGCAGAGCACTTCTGCAGGGCAGTTACTTCTTCAGCGATCCTACTCCAAAGCCCATGTTCTTCTTAAAAAAAGAATCTAAAATTGACTCTGTTAATTTTAACCCTCTCTGCCCCTGAAATTGTGGCATTTTTAATAATCCAAATTAATACCCTTGTTGGTCTGGTTTATTACCTATTCTTGTGTTCCTTTGGAATGCTGATTCCAGCTTTGGAATGCTGATTCCACTGTGTGTAGTGGGTTTCCTACATGACAGTGACTGTTGTGGTTTGTGAGGAGAAAGATGTCGCCTACATCATTGCTACTTCTGACATCTTCAGTTGCATCAGGGTAAGAGCAGTGCAGATGAGCGTTGAACGCTGATCACTTTCTCTCTAGTGAGTGTATACCATTTTTTAAAACTTTTTTTGTGTGTTTTTATTAAACTGGTAGGATGCCAATCACACTTATGTCCACCAATGTCCTGAGATTCACCAGCATCTTCCTGACACGCCTGGTGCTCAACACAAACAGTTGTCAAATTCCTGTGGCTTAAGCTTTCTCGAGAGTTCCCGATCCAGTCTGATCCGCAGGAACCATCCCAGACCCCAGAGCTCTGAGCGAGTCGTTTGAAGACCTTGTGTCAGGAGTGAAGGCATCCCTCACTCCCCCGCCCTGGGGTGTCTGGGTATCAATTCTGGGAAAAGCGTGCATTTAGATGCAACTCCTCAGGTTTGGGCTTTTTAAGTGGCTGCAGATTCTTTTGAGTACTGTTGTGTTCCTGTATCTCAAAGAACTTGCACAGCAGATTTGATGCTCTGCATCTCAATTCTGCAGCAACTAGTGCTCTGGCTGCAGCAGCTGCTTCGGGTCGTCGTTCGTGCTTCAAAGTGGCTTTGCTTTATGTTAGTAGCTGTTTTCAGGAATCGGTGAGTAAAACAGCAAAAAGACAGGATACAGTGGTTTGATAGATTCCACTAAAAAGGCAGGTGTGCTCTTCTGTCCCCAAACATGGCTAAAATTATACTTCTAAAAGCGCTTATATGGCTCCCCGATTTGCACTTAAATAATAGGCATCTAATTGGTGGCATCTGGCACTGATAGGCTCAACTGGAGCATTCTTAAAAGCTAGTTCGAAGAAACACTTGTGGTTCGAACTTCATAGTCGCAATCAAGTAATATCATGATAAGGAAAGAGGGCTTTTGTTCCATAAAGGTGGTTGGACTATGAAAGCTGAAAGGCAGGTTTCCTTCTCACGGATACTGGGTGACACAGGGTACAGCTGGGCATGGATCATTCTCCTTGTCTCCTCACCTGTCTGGGAAAAAATATTGGGAAGTTTCAACTTGGAAGGGAGGTGAGTGGAGAGGACAACTTCCCTAACGGGGTTTCACTAGCACGCCCTAACAAAGCCTGTGGGTGCCCTTTGGATTAAATTCAACAAAGGAGTTACTGAGGAATGCTCCTCTTCCCCTCTGTGTTACCTGTGGACTGTATCTTGCGTGCACGTACACACACGTATGTATGTATGTAAAACTGTATCTATAATAATTGTATGTCTTTTACTGTAGGTTGCTTTGCGTGTGGTATGGAGAATGGATTCCGAGTTTATAATGCAGATCCTCTCAAAGAAAAAGAGAAACAAGGTAAAATGCTTTCCGGTTATGGAAGATTGCTGGTCTGAAACGAGTATCTCATATGTTAATGCACTCATCAGGTGCTATTAATTTGCATAAAGTAGCAGATTATGAAGCTGTCAGACCTCATTATAGAGGCTAAATTGCATTAGCTGTTGCTACTGAAATGTTTATAGACCTGAATAAGAGAGAAAGTTGTCTGGTTATTCATGGATGGGGAATTATTTGCTGCAGCAACGTGAGCTGCCATCGAGAGAGGTTGCAGTGTTCTTGTGCCATTGTCTGGAGGACCTAGTCCAACAGAACTTCTGCCTTCTTCCTGGAGATCTGCATGAATGTTTCTTGTGCTTGCTCAGAGTATTTGCTTGCGAGAGCCCTTTGAGTTCAGACCTCCTTTGTGGTAGGCTTAGGGAATCAGGGAAGTTTTCAAGCTTGTAAATCTACTGGTATTTCCTGAGATAAATTGTAGGGCAGAGCTATGTTAAGTTAACATGGGTTGAGGCTTGTGTGTGTTTTTGTTTTCTGTTGTTTTAGTTGGAAAGTGAGTTGAACTGAGTCAAAATAAGGAAAAATTAAATCTAGCTGTGTGGCTCTAATCCTAAAAATAGGAGGAAGGCTGCCACGCTAGGAAAGTTTCCCAGCTCTTTCAGTCCACCTTTAGGTGTGGTGATGAGCTAGAAAAGAGACTTACCAGAGGCAAAAGCTATCTAAAATAGTAACTCCTACGAAACCAAGTGTCTTTTCACTTACAAGGGCTGTAAGAGATCAGTTACCACTCAGACGCTCAGGTTGACGAATCATTTTCTGCTCTTAATATTCGATCTTGCTATGGGTAGCAACTATAATGGGTGATAGGCTGTTAAAAGGATGGAGTTTGGATATGAAGACCTGCTGAATTCCTGTCACCCCCTTCCGTACAGCGGCTCTGGATGTGTTTCCTGGGCTCTGGAGTGCTCCAGCCGTGAACAGCAAAGAGTTTATTGTGAGTCAGGTTCGTTTTCCCCTTCGCAGAGGTCAGGCTGTGCAGGATGTGGAAGTGCACAGAGAACCCTTGTCTCGTGTGTGTGTCTTTAACTCTACCTGTCAGCACAGTCTCAGATGGCTGTTGTCTGTTTGAGTTTTGTTCTTTGATACTGAACCAGTTCTTAATTATTATACCCTGGCTTGTGTCTCTTACATCAAGTTTCTCATGAAGTCTCCCATCTGAACTAGCAAAGTCAGAACTACCAAAATAATGAGGTGTTTATTCTGATATGAATTCACAAATACTGCCTGTTCTTCAAGTCTCTCAGCTTATCCCTCTTAATCTTGGTGACAGTACTTCATCATTGAAAAAGGCAGACTTGACAATGTGGACCGTTAGTTGCCTTGTCAAAAAAGGGGCAGAAGGTACTTGCATCCCTGAAATGCTTACAAAGATCATAGAGTCTAAATTGGAATTAAAAGTCCACAAAATTCTTCAAGACTTAGTAACCTCTAATTTAATTGTGCTTGAGTAGCTAGTCTCGGATCCTCTTGGCTAGAGTGCTGTTGTGCTCAAAGCTGCGGCCATGGGTGCTTGCCGTGCTGGATTATCATCTGTGGTGACACCATCGATGCCATTCTATTTAAATGTGTTCCTTCCCTAAGGAATCCTCCCCCTTTTGTTTTGTGAGGAGGGATGGGTGTGAGAGTAAGAGAAGTATTAGAAAAGGAATGGTGTTGAGATATCTGGTGGAGAAAGGGACAGTGGCCAAATACAGCTGTTCAGAAATGGACTCTGCAGTCAAAAGTGGTGTTGAAGAAACCACCAGGACGTGTATGAAATTCAGGGCTCTGCCCCTCCGGTATGAGTGTCTTTCTGGTCATGTATCTTAAGCATTGTATGGTCAAGTCCAAATATAGATTCCTTATCTGGAAAGACTGTGGTGCTTCTTAATGTCTAACTAAATCTCTCTTCCTCTTTTTCTGGATATGTATATTTAAATCTTCCCATTGTGGTGCTTCTCCCCCCCTCCTCCGATGTTTTTGGTATTCTTTCCCATCCTAGTTTCTGGCACTAGGTCTCTTTGTTTCCTTATGAAACTTCAACCTTCCCTCTTGCTTGGAAATAGCTACTAGTTTCCTTTCTTTCTTTCTTGCTGCAGCCTGTGGAGGAATTGAACAATTCCTTAAAAAAGAGGTTGTCTTTTGCCCCAGTCGTGTCCCTTGCCCCAGTCGTGGCCTTTCATCCTCCCACTTCGGTTCCCTTTCCTGAGCGGAACATGGGGCTTCCCTGCAAGCTACGTGAGCAGAACCCGACCCCCAGCTAGGTGTGTCGAACAGAAGAATGGTTTTATTGTAAACCCCCCTCCTGGATGCGTTGTTCTTCCATTTGCACCTCAGCAGCAGCTGAAATTCCTCAGCCAACACCGCAGAGGAAACACAGCCTGTGGCCTCACCCCTGCCTCAGCGCCCTGCGCTCGAGCAGGGGCTGCCAGGCCTGGGCCCTGCCGCTTGCCTCGGCGGCCGGGGGTCCTCTCCAGAGAGCAGAACCACAGGATCTCTTGCGCTCAGGTGCGTTTTGCCACCTTCTGTCAATCCACCAAGTCCATAAAGACACATCCCCCTTTTTTAAAAAAAAAAAAAAAAAAACATGACTAATGAATAACCCTGGTGTTTTTCCAGTGCATAACATTAACATTATGGAGCAACCCAGGACTTCGGAAATGTGTGTTTGAGAGGAACTTGTTGGAAAAAGAATTGAAATTGACCTGGCAGTCTTTCTAAATGCATTTACAAAACCACTATATAATAAAAATGAACAGGCTGCTGAGATGATATTGCAGACTTCTTCATATACAGTGTGTCTTTAAGATCTTGCAGTGTTGTTTTTTTTTTTTTTTTAACTCTACATATTTCTGTGTGTGTGTGTATATATATGTTAGGCTTGTCCCAACTTTGCCATAACAACAGCAGTTGTCTTCCATCTTCATGGCTATGAAGAACAGAGCAACCTTTTGAGAGTTGTGATCTTAAAAAGCAAAAACATCTCTGTGCTTGTGTGGTGCTGGTGCAACAAATATTCCCTTGGTCTGCCCTTCTGCCAGCTCTTAAGAGAAATCTCTTTGTTTTGAAGACAACCACTATAGGAAAGGGGTTGGTCTTCATTCCTCTGGGATACCTGAGAGATGTGCTAGACATATGCAAACTCTTTTTTTTTTTTAATCACTTGATTTTAAAAAAAGGTGTCTTAACAGTTTGTGGCACTTTTAAATAACATGCATTTATCACTTGTCTTTCAGAATTTCTCGAAGGTGGCGTTGGCCACGTCGAGATGTTGTTCCGTTGCAACTACTTAGCGCTGGTAGGTGGAGGAAAAAAGCCGAAGTATCCCCCCAACAAAGGTACTGTCTTGAGTCTCCAGGAATAGACGTTGTGAGCACCTGCCCTGCTATTATTTTGTCAAACTTGCCAAAAGCCCTTCTGAACCAGAGGCCTTGAGCTGGGCCCCGGATGCCTGCAGTTGGGTGGCGGGATGTTGCAGCCAGTCTATTAAATGTGATGAAACCACTTGGAGCTCTCTAAACAACTGGAGCTATTGTGATCTTAACAGGCAGCTACCTACAGAGACCAGTCTCCAAGAGCAAATCCCCCTGCAGTGAAATCTGGACTTTTCACATCAGCTTTGCACCGAGTCTGGGCCTCGAGGTCTTGAGAGGAAGGGGGGAAAAGAGGGCAGGCTTTTTAGGAAAACCTGTTATTCTTTTTAAGCTGCTGTTTTATTTCTTCAATAGCCAACTGTTAGAACAACAACCTCTAATTGTCCATATAAATATATTTTAGTATAGTTCAACCTCAACCATTCTGTGATATTTTTTGTTTAGAGTTCCCCAGCTCCTGCCTGCAAGAGTTGTAGCAGGAGAGAACAGGTTGATATGTAGTAGCTAAATCGTGCTGTGTGGTAGAATGGCACTCTGTATGTGTTTAGGTGCAGGATGCACCTCTTAGTCTTCCCAGAAGCGAGAAATTGCTATAATGGAGCTATTGTAGCTGGCTGACACAATGCAATCTCTGTACTCTTTCAGTAATGATCTGGGATGACCTGAAGAAGAAGACTGTTATAGAGATCGAGTTTTCTACGGAGGTCAAAGCAGTTAAACTGCGAAGGGATAGGTAGGTGCAACAAACCTGCTCCCGGCGCGTGGCTTGCCTTGCTGTGTGCACCCTGCTCACACACTTCCAGCTCTTTGCAGAAAGAAAAAGGCTCTGTTTCAACACTTAGATTTAATTGCTCATGTTCTTTATCTAAAACAGACTTTGGGTTAAGTGTAAAGTGCTAACAGATCACAGCTCAAGTATGCTGCCATCTGAAACCTTGGTGAAAAGCCTGTAAGGCTTGTTAGGACCCCTACAAGGGGAAACTGTTCTCATGTGGCTGCTGCTGACAGTGTTTTGCTGTGTGTGGAGGAGTGTGGATGGAATTCAGTGGATCTCTGGAGTAAGAACATGTATCTGCAGCTGAAGTGGGTGGGGGGGCAAGGGGGCAGTTCTGCTGTTCTAGCTTTGGATAAGTGCTTTGCAGGATCATAGTTGTCTATTCTTTTACAAAGCTGGGCGCCTGTAGAGAGGGAAAAATATACCAGAAAATCTTTTGGAAGACTTTGTAGAGCTGAATTAATGCATATGTCCCTGTTTTAGCCCATTCTTGACTGCAAAGTCATAGAATTTTCTCTTTGCCTTTCAGAATTGTGGTAGTTCTGGACTCGATGATTAAAGTTTTCACATTCACACACAACCCCCACCAGCTGCATGTCTTTGAAACCTGCTACAACCCTAAAGGTCAGTTGTATGGTTGGAGGGACATGGAAAATTTTATTCTGCTCTTGTCATGCTATTTATCTTCAGATTCTTGAATGTGTTTTATTTAGTAAGTCATTAAAACAGTTTACTTGGAGCATTATAGCCACGGTCTTGGAAATTATTCTGTTGTTATAAAATGATTATTAAAATGTGGTCACATTTGGCACAGAAAAGCTTTTTGCATGTACTCATTAATTATGGGTTTAATCTTGTGGCACAGAAAAGCTTTTTGCATGTACTCTATTATTAATTATGGGTTTAATGTTGCAAGAGCTATACAGCTTCTTCTGTAAGGAGCCTGTAAACCTTGCATATTTTATGTTGAAAGCTTGATTAACAAGGGAAACCCTATTAAAATGCAATGTTGCTCCCTTTTTTTTTTTTTTATTCGGAGGGTGTTGCTTAAAGAACTACTCTGTACCATGTCAAAAAGAGCCTAGCTGGCAAACGGGAATTGATTTTTGAGCTTTGGCCTTTCCGAAACAAGCAGAACCTGAGATGTTAAAGGTAACTACAGGATATCCTACAGGGTATCCTGAATGAAGCTGAGTGCCACAGGTTAAAAACCCACCGTGCGAGGGGTGCCAGTGATGAGCTGCAGATGGGCACAGGGGTGGCTTTGACCCGAGGAGAGAGTTGGTTGCTGTTGTTTGCTTGTTGAGAGGCGCTTTCTGGCAGAATGTCACTGAGAAGGGAGCCACGATGAGCCCAGTCCCGGGTCACCTGCACTCTTAGACCTTCACTTGCACGACTCCTCTTAAAAGCAGAGGTGTCCAAAGGTGCCTCTCTGCAGCCGGGAGCACCCAGGGCCTCTTGCCCAGGCAGCTCCATGCGTGTGGCACCATGTGGAGGAGCTGAGCTTGTTAGTCACACAGAGAGGAGCCTTGAGGGACCGTCTGCAGCTACTAAACTGGCAGAAACCAGCTCTTTGGCAGTACCAGGCCCTATGCCGGGGGCATTGGCCATGCCCAGTGTCAGGGAGGACCAGCTGGGACATCGTGGACATTTTTTTCCTGCTAGGTTCCTGAGCTCTGGATTTGCCCCCTCAGGAGCTTGGCAGGACTAAGCTGGGGCTGCCTGGATTCTGCGCTGGCTTCAGCCTCTGTTGGAGCAGGGCTTGGACTAAACTTTCCAACCAACAATCTGCACCTGTGAGAAGCCCCCAGAAGCTAAACCAAAATCCAACCCACTGCATGCTGAACACCTCAAATTCAGATGAGCCTCCACTCACTCCCAAAACTTGATTTAAGCTATAGCAGAGGTGCCTTCTGGAGAGGCAGAGCAGGAACTCCTGGCTGTGCCATACACTGTGCAACCTTGCTGCAAACTCAACTCCCTGACGGACGGGCTGACAGCCAGGTCTTAAAGTAGAGAAGTTGTTTGTCAGGTTGGTCTTGTGGCAGTCACACGTTGCTCCGTGGCCAGGGGCCGCAAGGATTCACTGGGCACCAGCAGAAGCCTGGGAGCGAGGGGGTGATTCACACTAAATAGCCTGAGAAATTTGAGAAGAAAAAGTCTAGAGGAAAAAGAAACAAAAGACAAGTGCCACAAGTACCAGTTCAAACGTGAACCAAGTTTTACAAACAGGAAACCAAGATGTCACTTACTATAAACTATTTTTATTTATCTATGGATGAATGGGTCTCATCTGGGGATTCAGCAATAACTAAAATTAATTCTGATTAATGTGTAGCTTTAGTTGCTTTGAAATTATTGGAAGATATTTTAGAAACTTATGCTTGAGAATATTATCAGTTTATGGACACTAATAATGCAGTTATTCTCATACTTTTTACTTATTTATTTTAGGTCTCTGTGTCCTTTGTCCAAATAGTAATAACTCTCTCCTTGCGTTTCCTGGAACACACACTGGGCATGTGCAGATAGTGGATCTGGCTAATACAGAAAAGCCTCCTGTTGACATCCCAGCTCACGAAGGCATCTTGAGCTGTATAGCTCTAAACCTGCAGGGAACAAGAATTGCGACGGCGTCGGAAAAGGTGAGCGCGGGGCAGCACCTCTAGTGCAGCAGCTGCTTCTGAACGGGAGCCTCGTCCCTTTTGTAGGGGGCAATGAAGCACCAAGTCACTGGAAAACTTGTCCCTGAAGGATCCGCATCCACTTTCTTCATCCTTGGAGCTTCTTTACGATCCCCAAGTACTTCAGGATAGCCAGAGCAGCCCGATGCAGGGCCTGGGCAGGCAGGGTGGGGGTTAGTTGAGTTTTGGCTGTGCCTCTCCAGCACAAAAGTTCTCTGGAGGTCACGTATTTCCTACAGCTGCCTCAGGGCTGGTGCCTGTCCTGAATCAAGAACAGGGCTTATTTGCTTCAAGTAGCAACTCCCAATTGCCTCTTCTTTCAGTGTTTAACTAAATATCATGTAGTAAATTAAGCAAATATCTATACTTCGTTCTTTCACCTTTATACAGCTTATGCTTAAGCAAACTTTAAAAAACAAATAGTAAAGCTGCCGTCTCCGTGTGAACCTTTGTGAAGTCTGCTTGAGAGCTTCCTCTTCCCGAGGGGGGCTCCAGGGGGCCCAAAGGAATGTCAGGTACATGGATGTGGGGTTAGTTGAGCGCTTTCTACCTTCTTGCACTCAAGTAGAATTATTTTTGAAAGACAAGCTAAATGAATCCAACCAGTGTCTCTTTAGAGTAGTTTCTACTGCACATCCAACTGATCAAAAATCCTGAATAAGGAAAAAGCAGTTATCTCTTCTAACCTAGTGTTGTTTGAAACAAAGCTCTTAAAACTGCAGACTCTTTTGTAAAATAGAGTAGTAACCCTCTGGATGTTGGTGAATTTGGAAGGACTCTTTATTCCCATAGAGAAGGCATTCCAACACAGCTGGCAAATTGTAACAGCAAGAGTACAGTCTGCTTGAATGCAAACTAATGGCAGGGCTGCACTGGTGCTTTAGGATGTAAGTTGGATAAAAATTCTGAGCATAGCTGGGTAGTTCCCTACTGAAGCTGTGCCCCTGAGCACTGGAGCCCCGGGAGAATGTGAGCAGGAAACGGTGTTCTCCACAGTTGCAAAGAGGCCATTCTCAAATCTACTGATACATATAAGTGTCATATATATATAAGTATGTGTGTATATTTAGTATCTCTATACATTGGGTATCTAGACAGGTAAGAGGTTTTGGGGTGGTCTTTGCAGATGTAAACACAGCTGTCCAAACAGTGTTCTCTTTGCTAATATAATGCTTGATTCCTTCTTAAGGGGACCCTCATAAGAATATTTGATACTTCATCAGGGCATTTAATCCAGGAGCTACGAAGAGGATCCCAGGCAGCCAATATATACTGGTATGTTCAATTGCCTGTGCTTGGTTGTATGACCTTAGCAGTGCTGTGCCCAGATGGCCCTGCTGGCCAGCGCCCCAGCGTTCCCTTCGGAAAGCCACGGGCACAGAGCTGGGCTCCCTGGCAGACGAGGCTCCCAGGAGCAGTCTGGGCTTGAGGATCATCCCTCTTCAGAGGGGTGACTGGTGAAGGTGGCCGACAGCTCTAGGAAAGCGAGCCCAGGTCACACAGAGGCTGTGACAAACTGCACGTTTTGGTAGAGCTGTTTCCTCTCCTGATAGGCTAAGCTGGGCAGATACTTGGACCTCAGGCTGAAATAGGGTGAAGGCAGAGTGCAGTTCTCTTGGCACTGCCTGGAGAGACTAGGATAAGTGCCTGGGTGAGCAGATGGGGCAGGTGGTGGAGCTTGGTTTTCCCACAGAGTTGCTCCACGGATAAGGCCCAGAGGCAGAAGTCAGGCTCTCATCCACTCTGGTAGCACCGCCAGGAACAGGGAAACTTGCGCTCCTCCATGTGGCACCAGGCTGGGGCGTAGGAGGGTGGTGCTTTTGCTCTAATATCCAGCAGGGTCTTGGAGCAGACAGTGTATCACAGGCTCATGGAATGGTTGAGGGTGGCAGGGACCTAGAGATCATCTGGCCTCTCCCTGCACACGCAGATGCACCAAGAGCACAGGGTGGTATCCAGGCAGGTGTTGAATATCTCCAGAGAAGGAGATTTCACAGCCTCCCTTAGCAGCCTGTTCCAGTGCTCTGTCACCCTCACTGTTAGGATTTTTTTTCCTTGAGTTCCCATGGAACTTTTGGTGCTTCAGTTTGTTGTCATTTCCTCTAGTTCTGTTGGTGGCCAGCAGTGAAAAGAGGCCAGCACCATCCTCCTCGCTGCCTCCCTTGAGGTACTTCTAGACACTGCTCAGGTCCCCTCTCAGCCTTCCCTTCTCCAGGCTGAACAGGCCCAGCTCCCTCAGCCTCTCCTCATAGGGCAGATGTTCCAGGCCCCTGATCATCCTTGTGGCCCTGCGCTGGACTCCCTCCAGCAGCTCCACATCCCTCTTGTACTGTGGGGCCCAGAACTGGACACAATACTCCAGATGTGGCCTCACCAGGGCTGAGCAGAGGGGCAGGATCCCCTCCCTCGACCTGCTGGAGACGCTGCTCTTAATGCACCCCAGGATCCCATTGCCCTTCTTGGCCACAAGGGCAACTGCTGCCTCATGGTCACCTTGTCGCCCACCACAACGCCCAGGTCCCTCTCTGCAGAGCTGCTCTCCAGAAGGTTGATCCCCAGCCTGTGCTGGTGTCTGGGGTTATTCCTCCCCAGGTGCAGGACTCTGCACCTTTTCCTTCCAGAAAGGAAAAAAAGCCCACCAGCAGGATGGGTGCACAAATGTGTGTCCCAGAACACTTGGCTGCTTGGCTCTTAGCCCCTTCTGTGAGTGCGTGCTCCCCTGTGGGGGATGTTAATCCTGGCCACCAGACACTGACTCGCAGGAGCTCAGCTGAGCAGGGGCTGAGCTGCTGCCTGCAAAACGCTGCAGCCCTCTCTCTGCTCTACAGCATTAACTTCAATCAGGACGCGTCCCTCATCTGCGTATCCAGCGACCACGGCACAGTACATATTTTTGCTGCAGAGGACCCCAAAAGAAATAAACAGTCAAGGTAGGTTTGGGCTGTTCTGGAGCCTGTGCAGATGGTGTTGGTAACCCCAGACCCCAGTGTAAATGCATCAGTCTCACTGCTCTGAGCAAAAGCAGCAACAACCACCTAAACTACCTGAACTGGCAGGAGTCATTTGCTGTGCTGCTCCAGGTAGTGCAGATTAAAGCCTGTTCAGCAACTGTGGAGTTTCTCTTGAGCCTCCTGGAATTCCACGATTTTTCCAGCAGAGGGTTAGTGATCAAAACTCTGCGTTGGTGTGAATATACTTGTGGCCAATTTGCATACAGTAAGCTACTAAAAATCAGTCCTTAGTAGTTGCTTAAAAACAGAAACAGTTAAAATGGCTTTGCATGGTCTCCCTGCTCTAGAATGCTGGGTAGTATTAGTGCTTGACTCAAGAAAATAAAAGAGACTGCTCCATAGTAGCAGTTAAGGCGAACCCTTGACTTGTTTAGACTTGCCAGCACTTCTGAATTAAATTGGTGGTATTGTACTGAGCTGTTACAACTTTTTTTTTTTTTTCTTTCAGTTTGGCCTCTGCCAGCTTTCTCCCAAAATACTTCAGTTCCAAATGGAGTTTTTCCAAATTTCAGGTTCCCTCAGGCTCTCCGTGCATTTGTGCCTTTGGAACAGAGCCAAATGCTGTCCTGGGTAAGTGCTGGCCACGTTCCTGGGTCCTGCCTGGAAAAGCAGGTTTGGAGCTGCGCTCCCTGGGAGCGGGGAGGGCTGCTCCGCCGGGGCTGGGGGCGCCGGGCAGCGCCCGCTCCCCTCGCAGAGGGCAGGTTGAGCAGGTTGAGCTTGGGCCTTTCGGGTTCTGCCAGAACAGGCCTTCAAAGTTACTGGCTGGAAAGGTCGCTGGGGTAGGAGAGATCTGTGCCTCCCAAACAGCTGAATTTCAGCAGGTTTTGTTTTTGTTTCAGCGATATGTGCAGACGGCAGCTACTACAAGTTCTTATTCAACCAAAAAGGGGAATGCTCAAGGGATGTCTATGCTCAGTTTCTAGAAATGACTGATGACAAGCTCTGACTGAGCTGGGGGTGCATGGCTCACAGCACTGCCTTGGCTAGTCTGCATCTGTGGAAGGACAGTGTCTGAATGGGCAATACTGATCAAGAAGTTTAGCAGACCTCACGGAGAAGCCTGGCCCAACACAATCAGAACAAGCTCCAAAGCAGTGGACTACGTATGTTTATTCTCATTTCTGCAAGCATTCATCATTAAAAGCTCTTTGGGTTATTGTCATCAACTCAAGTTCTCAAGACATGGCTTTCAACAAGCTTGTGCCTATTGGGTTTCTCTTATCTAAACTGTGAAATGACTTTTGGTTAAACATGAGTGCCTGCTCCACGGGAAGATCTGCAGGGGCCTGTACCGTACGTCAGGATGAGCCTTAGAAAAAGGGAGCTGAAAACGCAGGACTTGAAGCAGCACTGAGAGAGGGAGGCCGATCCCCCGGGCGGGCCAGGACAGGAGCCCCACGCGCCGCCCCGGCCCCACGCGCCCTCGGCCATGAGATGGGGCCGAGGGGCTGCAGCCCGGCCGGGGGGTGCAGCGCTGGCAGTGCAGGGGGCTGCAGGGTGGGGTAAAGGGAGCATCAGCACGAGGTGTCGGAGGGGCCAAACTGCGGCTAGGAGGCAATTGTGGAGCTACCTGAGCACGAAGCAGTGCATGAAGTGAGCGCAGAGGCTGCGCTGGCCGTGGGACACCCGTCCGGGGGGGGGAAGGGGC
>NW_010583789.1:214137-257146 GCF_000705375.1 Tinamus guttatus | reverse complement strand
CGCGCTGGTTGAGGAAGGTCCAGTTAATTTGCTGAATAAAATTTAATTTTATTTAAAAAATCTTATACACTATTATTCACCTAGCCCTAGTTGTGAACAGATTCTCACTTCGGAAAATAAACCACATTCTAGTCAACTTATTCAACACCAAATTAAATTACTATACTGGATTTTCTTCCTTAAAAAAAAATTTATGTTAAAACTTAACTTTTTTATTTTTAAAACCTCTAAAGAAAAATCTTGCAGTTTTACAGAAATGTTTCTTTTCAGGTTATAATTTTTTTAAATGCCTATTATAAATTCAGCTTGTGTAGAGTTTTTTCATAATTTTTTAATATGTATTATCTGCAGAGACATTGTAACAGCTCCATTTTGTGGGTTAACACAAAACTTAATACAGATTTCCTGTATTTGGTCTTTAGGTAAATAGTTCCCAAAAAGCTGCCTAAAGAAACCACTCCAAACTGTTCAGTCCATCATGAAAAATACAGTTGCTTTTTCCTTTTGTCGTGGAAAAGGAGATATAAATAATGCATTATTATTACAGAAAGTGACAAAAATCAGAGTTCAAAATTAAGCCAGCTACGTAGCTTCCACTCACCTTACTGCAGAAAGAAATAAGACGTTATGTGAATTAAAGACTGAACAGCAGCCTTATGTTTAAATTTAATTTTGAAACAGAAAATGGAATCTATTACCACATTTAAAGTGAGAAATTCCCGATACATTGTAAAATGTTCAACTGCAGAACACACACTTTAAAAAAATGTTGTTTTTTTGTTTTTTTTATTATAATAATATGGTAGCCACTGTTAGAAAACCACAACAGCTACTTTTACTGGAGAGCCCACCGGGCCGCGTGTGACATCCAAGGTGTTAGGGAGAAACCGGTCAGATTAATTCCTACTGATGGGTGCTTAAGCTTAAAAATATTGAATATACCTCTGACAAGATAATTTTTACTCTCTTTTTAAAAGGACTTGTGATAAAGAACTTTATCTTTTCTAAATGAAGAACAGTCTGTTATCTTAAACATACACAATATTAAGCGAGACTCTTTGTTTTACTTTAGACTGGAAAAATATGCCAGGGACAGTCAAAGTCAACACAAAGTAACAAACAGCAAAAGGTAGCAGAAAGAGAAACAGATAAGTGCAGCTCTGGTCAAATTCATAGCAGTTCTTTACGTCAGTTAACGGCTCATTTACATTGTAATTTCTAATCAGTTACATGCAAGCCCAAAGAAGCATTTGATCACTACACATGGTAATAAAATTGGATTAAATTTATCAGGCAACTGCTAAAATATGAAAATTTGCAGATGTAAAGTAGCTTTATCTGAACTTTAACAGGACAGACAAAAGTAAATCATTCCGTTGGTTTAAAAAAAAAAATCACAAAAAAACCCTACATTCAGTTTTTTTTTCTTTTCTTTTTTTTTTTCTTTTCTTTTCTCCAAACAAAATTCCACATGAAAAGTATTGTGTGATTCCAAAGTTTCCGGAGTAGAAATGGAGTGATTTGAAATGTCAAAGACCCCATTATTTTGCGAAGAAATGAAAATACACCTCAAAAATTGCTAATTCCACATGTGAACAACAAAATACTGCGTATCTACCAACAGCTGCATCGGGTAGGTCAATATGAAAGGCTAGCTGCCAAGATGTAGGAAATGGCTCCTTGCCTCTGTTCCCTTTGAGGAATATACAATCGTTTGACACCAGTTCACACTAAGCGCTCGTCATGCTGCCGTTACACTGAGATACTCAGTCCTGAAAATCATCTGAGAGATTTTGTTAAAGCTGCAGCCCTCCCCACACCGTGTTTCTCAGTGCGCACAGTTCCGCAGGGCAGGGAGGAGCGGGGTCACAGCCTCTGGAACAAGATGGTTTTGCAGTTTGACTTTAAATTACCAAGTTTTAAGGCCACCTGTGTTGTTTGTTTTTGTTTGTTTTTTTGTTTTTTGTTTTTTTTGTGTGTGTTTGTTTTTTTCAGTGCTGAAAGTTGAAGTCTGATCACAGGGCCCCTTTCCCCACTGCGTGAGAACATGTTCCAACATTTTAGGTGTTATATTTAAGTGTCTCCTTTTGGCACGACGGAGTTTATTAAAAAAAAAAAAAAAGGAAAAAAAAACAAAATAAAAAGGGAAAGGAAAGGAAACTCCTCTAAGTTTCTAGTTCTGGCTGCCTTTGTCACTCACTGCCACCGGCGGGGTGTCCACGTTCACAGCTATGACTATACTTTCTCCGTCCTCTGTTTTGATACGTTTGAGTTCCTGCTGTTCCGCCTGGTCTCCGTTCTGGCGCTTGGTCGGGAGCGAGGCTGACGCGGACGCGTGGGTCGCCAGCATGTGCAAGGGACTCGCGGCAGCTGCAAAGAGAGAGGAGAAGGGCATCAGCACCCGGGAGCGCCGGCGGGACGCGGCAGCCCAAAGGAAAACCAGCCTTGCCGTTAAAATGCTGGACGCTCCCTCTGCATCGGGCTGGCTGGTGGCAGACCCTCTGCAAGACCTCGTCCCAGATCACTCAACATCAGCGCACACAAAGACGGGAAAGGGAAAATAGCTCCGTTTTGTCGATGGGGAGAGACAGAGAAAGATTCAACGCCGCAAAGCCAGCTTGCCCAGGAATTTCTAAGGGAATTGGGAAGCGAATTCAAGTCCCCTTTGAGCAGGTGGATGCTGTGGAGTGTGTTATTTGGCCCAGCAGGACACCAAGTCACCCTGTTTAGTAACAGAGACGCAATTCACATGGCCTCGAGACGAAGCCGACTCGAGCGCCGGCCTCAGTGACGGAGCTGGGACCCGCAACACAAGGCGAGGAGAAGGCAGAGCTCCAAGGGGAGCTGTGGGGAAATGCCCTGTTCCCCTGCTGCAGACACAGGCCCGGGCTGCTGGGCGGGAGCAGCTCTCCAACCTGCTCAGGGCTCCATCCCGCTCCGTGCCGCAGGCGCTGCCACCGGCGCAGTCCTGGGGCCCCCCGCGACACCCCAGGCTTCCTCCCCTCTTCACGGCAGCCTCTCTCAGCCTTGAGCTTATTTAACCTACCCAAATATTGTCGTGAATAATGGGAAATATCGCTACGTATTTGTTGCATTTCACGAAGTTTTATCACAACGACTGCAGCGCTCCCCGCTCATGTGGCTTAGGGGACGCCCAAGGACGTCTTATTTGCTAGACTTGTTTTATTTTTTCTTGGCAAGCCATAGGAGCGAGTGCTTGGAACATCACCACTGCACATAACCCAACGCTGCTGTACCCAGTATTTACTAACAGGATAAATACAGCAGGAAGCATTTAGCTGACACAGAAAGCTCCACTGCAATAGCAAACCATCTTGCTCTTCTATTTCAACGCAGTCATTCACCTTCTAATAAAAAGGAGATAGTTATTGCTGAATAAAATATATTACTGTATAGTCTTGCTCAAATAAAAGCATGTTAACATGTAATACTGAATTTTGGGTCCCACGAGTGACCTGTTAGTCCACCCCACAGCCACTTTGGCCATCTGCATGTTGCTGCTTTGATTTTAATTCCTGCATTACTTATCCTCATGCAAAACAGCACATCCAGTGCAGAGGGGAACCTTTGGCACCAAACAAACCCTCAGACCACTGCAGTATCACACGCTGATCCATGGAAGTAACAAAACATTGATGTTGAAATCTACACTGGAGCCTGGAATAGAGCATATCTGGGTGCAGAATTTTGCTCTGAAAAAAGAGATTTCAGTTTATTCTGGGTTTCACTGCTCTCGAGGCAGTGAAAACCAGTGCCAGCCTGTGCTGCTGGGGACGAGACCTCAGGCAAGAGCTGCTGCAGAGGCTTCGCTGCGGGACTGCCCGGCCTGCACAGAGCCGCCTGCCCCACACGCAGAGCACGTGCACGTGTGAACGCTGATGTGCACGTGCAAACACAGCTTCGTGCACACACACACACACACCCCCCTAGCAGCTGGTGCGTTTTTGTAGGCCTAGGTCCCCCTTGGAATGTTTTGCCCAGGAATTTCCCGCTTTCTTGCTGCTTTAGGAATTACTGCGACAGGGGCATCAGGAATGGGAACACACACGACATGTGAGCATCTCGCACGACATGTAAGCCCAGAAATTCCACAGTGGAAAACCCTGTGACTTCAAGTGCCCCCAACACAGGCTGAAAGAGGCAGCTGCACTAAAACTGCATTTCTGCACCAAATCAGATTGCTTAGAAATGCTGAGCAGGCGTCAGGCTTTCCTAAGGAAACACAGTGACGTCTGTTCAGGTATCAGAGTCAACAACAAAAACAGAAAGATTTTTTTTTTTTTTTTACTTTTAAAATACAATTTTCAGTGTATTTCACATGACTCGGCTCAATTCACTCACCACCTGCTGACAAGAAGAGCATACAGTGATACATGGTGCTCACTGATTCGCTTTAGTGAAGCTGGAAGTGAAGTGGAAGCAGGACGCTGATCTACAGGTACCAAAATAGGGTATGAAAACCACTGTTACGAACAGGAAAACGGCAAAAAAAGGAAGCTAGCCGAATCATTTGCTCCATCAGTAAGACTTCAGAGATGAAACACATGTAATAAATTGACTTAATAGCCTAAAATTATTCCCATAAGACTTCTTGCACGACAAGGATGTTACTACAGTACCAGATAACATTATCTCAAAGTGAAATTGTTGAAACAAATTATATTCACCCACAAACCAAAGCTACACGCAGCTGTGCAAGCTGTGATGGAGTCTGCAGTGCCACCCACTCCGGCTGCCGAGGGAGAGGCCACGTTCAGACAGCCAAGAAGCACCTCAAAACCTTACCCAGCGCCTGTCTATTTTAGCATCTTGCTTTCCACAGTTTCAAGACAGAAGTGGAATAGCCAGCCTGCAAGCCCACTTCTGCGTTGCTTTCCTTCTGGCTGGTTCTTGACCAAAGCACTGGGGAGCAGTTAGCATTTTAATGGCATTGTTTTCCAGGAACTTCTTTTAAAACTTAACTTGTTTTTATTCTGAGTTTACTGAGAAGGGAAGATGGAGTGTCATCTGAGAGGGGACCTGGTGTCTATAAGTACCTCAAGGGAGGCAGTGAGGAGGATGGTGCCGGCCTCTTTTCACTGGTGGCCACCGACAGAACTAGAGGAAACGCCGGAAACTGAAACACCAAAAGTTCCACAGGAACTTAAGGAAAAATTTCTCGACGGTGAGGGTGACAGAGCCCTGGAACAGGCTGCCCAGAGAGGTTGTGGAGTCTCCTTCTCTGGAGATCTTCCAAATCCGCTTGGACGCAGCCCTGTGCCACGTGCTCTAGGTGACCCTGCGTGTGCAGGGGGGTTGGACTAGATGATCTCTAGAGGTCCCTTCCAACCTTAAGGATTCTGTGATTCTATAAGGACCCCCAGAAGAACAAACAGTAATTCCGGGAAGCATCAACAAAAAGAAACGTGAGTTCTTACCAAGAAGAAGGAAACAATCCCTCACGAGGTTGCAACCTCTTTTTCTGTACAGTTTTGATAGCATTCAGAATAATTATAAAAGGCCCGAGACTACAATTCAAAACGACTCAGCAATGGCCACTTGGGCAAGTTTTAACACTTGTAAAGCGAGAGACTGTTTGGACAATACGCACCGGCGTTGCCTTGTCCTTGTATCGCAGTGGTGATAGGTACTATGTGCGTTCCGTTCTGTGTTACAGTTTTTATTGGTAGCTGGTGTTGACCTAGAGGTGCCTGTTGCACTATAGTAACTGTCTGTAGGGGTGTGGGCTGAGATGTCTGAATGATCCGACTAGCAGCTCCTATTGCAGCATGACTAATAGCAGGTATAGGCTCCACTTTGACTGAAAAACAGAAGAAAAATCACTGTTAAAACAAGCATTTTTTTAAAAAAAACTTGATTTTATAAAATCAGATCTTCAATGAAAAATAATATTCTGCTTTATCACTGGCCTCAATAAGTCAGAGAAATTATGTTACAAAAACCAGAGAAACTATGCAAAAATCGTCAGTTTAGCCAAGCATTTCAGCTGTTCATCCTGAAGGACATTCCAAGCACTAACCCTCCAGCAAAAGCCCCACCGAGAGCGCCAGCCTCACACACTCTCACCTTTCACTTCCTTGTGGTCTCCGTTCTCTTGAGGTTCCACCTTGGGCTGGGTGACCACCGCAGCTTGTGTGACTACCGCCTGTCCAGCTACAGTGTAAGTGTTTGCTGGTGCTAATCCACTCACGTTTGTGACAGACACGGCTGGTATTTGGTGAACAACGTGAACCGTCTGAACTACAGGCTGCTGGGATGTTGTCGTCGTCACAGGAGTCGCAACAGTGTAGGTGACAGGTTTAATAGTTTGTGGTAGCTGCCGTTGTACAGTAATTAAAACAGGTTGGCTAGAGAGAGGTGATCCTAGTGAAAAACAGTAAAAATTAGGCTGCAAGTTGCAGTGGTTTCTGCTAGGACAGTCATCCTTTCACACACAACATCAGAGCCTCAAAGGACTGACTGCTGCCTTGACTAATGCCTCAACGACCAAAAAGATAAAACCAGACAATAAAAATGAGGACACAGGGCTATTCTGAAGTGCAGCCAGACCACCAAAGGTAGGTGTGACAGTTGCTTAGTAAAGCTACTTTCCACGGAAAACTAATATGGGCTTCAGCAGTTTTGTGGAGCACCTCTGCAGCTGCACAAAAAACAGGACTGGGAAAGCCTGGCTGGCACTGCTCATCTTGGCCACAAAAAATCTGGAAATATTAAGACAGTCACTACAATTCTGGGGCTAATATCACCAAAAAACGAATGGAAAAAACACATGTCAACTACAGTCATGCAACAAAAAAATCCCTTTCCCACTATCCCTCCTCCCTCACCAGAGGAAAACTCTTATCATGGGTGATACATGCGAGTGTTAAACGAGACATCTGCTTACTACTGTAACCCATTAATTTATTATTTCCAAACCAGCCAGAGCCTGTTTCCAAGGGAAGCAACGACTGTTACAAGACCATACAGTCCTGTACAGTGGAAGTACAGTCTCTGCTTCCTACAAAGGCATCGAGGGCTCTGGAACAAGGCACGGATGCTGAACACTGCTGTGTGGCCGCAGGCACTACTTACTGAGCACGGTTACACGTGTCTCGAGGCGTCGCTCCCACCGTTAACGGGTTAAACACATGCTGGTGCTTCGCTGTGCACGTGAAGCCGCTTTAACACGTCAGCCCTCTCCCACCTGCAGCCCTCGGCTGCTTCCCCAGGACCTCACCTGGGGCGCTCTGTGCAAATCGCGCTTCTTGTATTACTGCTAGTTTTGGCTGGATGGTGCTGGGCTCGGGCTCCATGGGGACGGGCGATCCTTCTCTGGACAGGCTCTCGGGGGTCTGCACGCCGCTCGAGTGCGCGGACAACACTCCAGAGTGGTTCGGAGAGGCCGGGGCACTTCTGCATTTACAAACGAAAGCGGCAGCTGATGTGTTTCGGCTCCAAGTGACCTGGCTCGACAGCGCCCGCAGTGCGCGCTGCCCGCGGCGGGCTCCTCTGCCTCCTCGCGCTCATCCTGACCTCGCTGCTGCCCGAGAACCGCCTTTAAACGCAAAAAAACGCCTCTAAACTCCAGCTGCAGTTAATGGCACAGAAGGGGTCGGCTGCTTTCTTGGGCAGGCTGTGTAACCCACGCACGAAGCATTAGCAGCGTTTCTCCTGGGGAGGAGAACGATGAGTAAACCCCTGCCTGAAGGGCAAGTCAGAACCCAACCTGCACCAGCAGGAAGGCTCTGGTCGGTGTGGTGGATAGCTCAAACCCACGTTACTTCCCCGCCGCAGGTACCGCGAAAATGCTATCCAACAAAATACAGACTTGTTGTTTTTAAGAAATGGCTGATATTTGGTCATTTGCTTGGCCTGGCGAACGGGGCAGCCTCCTCGGAAAGCCACACCAACTCAAATACCGAGTCTGGGCAAAATTAAATGAGCTAAACTAGCGACTGTAGCGCAAACGAGCAAGTCCGCGGCAGCCTGGCAATGAAACAACAGCCAGACGGGGGTGTCGAGCTGGTTTTCCTTACCTAGAAGAGAGTGGTCCCAGAGGGGTTCTAAAGCAAGGCACTCCCCTAGGCCGCCTTTTCCTAAAAGCCTGCTCTATTAATTTGCTTTCAGAGGCAGGGTCTATCCTCCAGAATGAGCCTTTGCCTGGTTCTTCCTGGGAACGTGGGACTTTGATGAAATAACGATTCAGAGAGAGATTGTGGCGTATTGAATTCTATGGAACATAAGAAAATAACGCAGAATTCACATAACTTTTTCTCAAGTCAGCAGGTGGCCTAACGCAGCAATCTGTGCCATAGAGACTAGGGGCGCAGCTCGTAATTCCTTCGTGCAACTGGCTCGAGCGCTGCAAAGGCGGCGCCGCGAGCCCAGGAAAGGCTTCTCGTATCTTTTTTTTTCTTTTCCTTCCCCCCCCCCCCCCCGGTCTTTTCCAAACATTAAACAACAGTTTGCTAATAAAGTAGTAACAGGAATTCCATTTACCTCTCTAGAAATTGCAATGCTACCCACATCTGAGTATAAAACAGTCCCCAGGTGTCCAAGAAAGTGTCAGACGGTTTGGAGGGGATGACTAAAACTCAGCTGATACCCACTGCGATCCTGCACGATAATCTCCATAATGCATGAGGAACAGGTTAAGTTACACAAGCTGCAAGTGCAGTTGGATGGCTGGGAGTTCCCCCAGCGTCCAGCCTGCCCCAGCGACATCGCCAAGGGCTCAGTGGGGCTCCAGAAAGCAGCACATAGCAGCAGGGCCTAATGCAGTGCTCCAGCAGAACCTTCCTGCTCTGCTCCTGCAGGCTGCTTTAACCTCGTTCAGCTGCAAAAACACAAAACTCTGATCGAGGTGTAGGAAACAGCTAACAGTTCTACGGCAAGTGGCCGTATCCGTGCTCAGCTGTGTGCATGTCCCATTTTCCAAATGTAAAAATCCAAAATCTTTCTGGGAAAATGGGAAGAGAAGCAGCAAAAAAAAAAAAAAAAAGCTTTAACAGAAAATCTCCAAAAATTGCAAAAAATCAAACAGAAATCCTTTTTTTCAAGGCCATTTTTTTAAATGTCTGAGTTCAAGACCTTGGGGGCGAGTTTTGAAAACTTAAAGCAATGATAACCATGTATGGTTTCTTAAATGCAAATCGATGAAATCAGATATGTTTTTCCCTGCCAAAAAGTGAAACAGAAGAACAAACAGGCCAAGAACATATTTATGAATTTTATTCATTCCTCCATATGCTAGAATAAAAGATTAATTCCAAAAGGATCTGCTTAAAATAAGACCAGTGAGAAGACTCAGGTCCCTTACAAAATCAGACTTTTATATAATAAAAGATAGAAATACCTCAATACTGTTTATGGAAGTACAGGATTTAGGCACTAGGCACATATATGTACTATATATTTTTAATAATACATGTATGCAATTTCAAATATTACTTAAAGCATCAATCAGATGAGTTATACTAACTGTATTCTAATACCTCGAAGCCAGCACGGCTGTTGAGGCTTGGGCTATACCTTTTGGCCTTCCAGCGGTGCCATATGTGGCTACCTACTGATCAGCAGCTGATTTTCAGCTTTCTACTTGGTTTTTATGAGCAGACGCGAATTATTCTGGAACATAATACGTGCCTGTGTCTACCATCTCATTTTTGCTAGGTCTTATTCCTCTAAATATGCATGCTGACCTAAGTACTGATGTTTGAACTACATGTAACACCATGTGCACATATTTGGTTACAAGGTGCTTGTGTGAAAGGCGTGCTGTAGGCACAGATATTCCAGGGGAGTAAACAAAAAGCACAAAAAGCATTTTAAAAACTTGGTCCTAGTGAGAAGAGAGATCTGCTGGTGCAGCTACAGCCAGGATCCTGCGTTACTTGGGTGTTAAAGGGGGAAAGGGGCGATTCAGACTACTGGGTTCTTCCTAGTTAGAGGTCCCAAGTCCTGGCCTAGGTAAATCATTAGCAAAAAGTTAATAAAAGCGACATTCCCAGCTGTATATTGGAATTCTTGTAGGAGTAATGCAGCTTTCATACGGATCCTAGGACAAGAGCAGGACTGATGTTGAAGAACTACTCCTCTGCCGCGGCCGCCGGTCTCCTACGGGCACAGCGAGCAGGCCGCGGCACTTCCTTGCTCTCCCCCAGTCTCCCCAGATTTCATTCCCTGGATATAACCCCAGGGCAAGCCCGGCTGCAGGGCGCGTGCCCAGGGCGCCCTATCCGGCGGGACGGGACGGACAGGGCGGGCTGAGCGCGGCCGGGCCCGGCCTGCCAAAAGCAAGGGCCGAGGCCCTGGGCCTCAGCACGCATCTGCGAGGAGCTGCCAAGCTGATTCATGCTCTGTTAGTCATCCTGGCAAACGCTGAGGTTGGTCTCTTTCAAAACACAGAGAAAGCAGGAATTATTATTTTTTTACAGCACTTGAGGTCTGGTCCAGCACAGCAGGGACTGAGCAAGTTCCCAAACAGGCAGCGCTGCCCAAATGAGAAGGGACTTGACAGTGCTACAGGGCAACCGGTCTCTGCGCTGCAGTCGAGACCACCACTCCCAAATAAGTCGGCACGTGGAACATTTTATGTACTAATTTTATCTTAAGATGGGAATACACATGTGCACACAATCATAAGCTACAGAACCCAACTATGTTCCTAGATAGCATGCATATTTTCAAATCCACAGGACTAGTTGTGTTTTTCTTCCACAAAAGTCTGCCTGTAACCCTACTAGAGGTTTGGACACTAACGTTTTATGAATAAAGGAATGTTTTGGGCACAGGATAGTTTAAATTCTCTGCTCTGTTGGAGCTCGCACATTTGGAAAAAAAAAAAAAAAAAAAACATACAAACATTTTAATGGCCCACTCATATGACAAACTGTTTTTAAGAGGGGCTGTTAGGCTCAGACTGAAAATAAATTTACACGTTTTACATACTGTCAATGACCTTTTAGAGCCAGCAGCATTACTAAGAACTTAAAAAAACAAACAAACAAAAAATCAGAATTTACCTGCCAGCCCTTGTCTGCCGTCCTGTAGTATGGATAGTTTTTAGTTATGTGCGTATAAATTCCATTTAGTGTAAGCTGCTTATCAGGTGCCATTGTAATTGCTTGTACTATTAACTGTGCATAGGAGTAAGGTGGCTTAGAGTCGTCCTGTACAAGGAGAGAGGGGAAAAAAAAAGTCTGCATCAATAAGCTTTAAAAATACACATATCATCTTCCTAAATTAACAAAACCCAATTAATTGGATTTAAGGCATATCTGCATAACCCAAATTTTGAACCAGAAGCAGCAGCTAGTAATATTCATCTCTTCCAATCCGCAGAACATAAGGTAATCATAAATACTGCAAACACAAACATTGAAGAATGCTGATTTTCAAATGCCTGTAAACAACTATATGAGTAAAAATGAATACTGTATTCTCCCCAAATGTGGGGGGAAGGGGAAGAGAAAAAAAAAAAAAAAACCACGCTGCATGTGATCGCAAAAACCTCTGCTATTTTTCAAGTGTTCAGTGACAAACTGTGGCTTTGTGCAGCTAGTTTGGCCAACAAAATTCCATGGGTTTACATTCACTTTCACCCGGACTAAGGACTGTGACCACAACCACTGCTCACCTTTGGGCTGTCTCCACCCGAAGCTTCCTTGTCGTTTTCCGACTGGGAATTGTCAGCCATTAAATGTAGGTCAGCTGGTATCACACGACTCATTTTGTACCCTGAAGAGCCTGCACCACGGGGGCTAGACGGGCAGGAATTTGCAGCACTGTAGAGCATAAAGAGAAGATCCTACTATTTTGTTATACAGTATATCACCACATCATGTCTAATCAAAAAGTTTTTTTTTTTTTTTTTCTTCCTGCCCCCCCCCCTTTTTTTTTTCTTCTTCTCAGAGTCCACCACTAGAACTTCTGGCCTGCAGTTAAATATCTGTCATTATTTCCATCACAAAACCCATTTTTCCAAGCATTTCTAAGTCATCCACAGGAATTAAAATCACTAGAGGAAGAAACCTGTCAAACACGACTCAGATGTTCCTCCTCAAAGGAAAAAGGATTAACTGATTTATTAGACTGCATTGTATTTGTGTAGAATTTGCCAACAGAAAAGTCCATCCTAACTGCTGAAACAACCACAAATTTAAAGACACTCATTGAAAACAAGAAGCAGACCTTGCATGAAATTCCTGCCATATGCTTGGATTCAGCCTGCTCAAAAGAGAACATCTCTCCTCGTGTATATTTGCACATTTGAGAAAATATAATGTTATGAGCCATGACAGAGAAAAAGTCTTCTTATTTAAATACAAAGCTACACAATTTTAAGTGTTTGCAGGTGTGCGTATACAAACACATACATTTGTATGTTTAAAAATTACACAGATACCTATAAATATGATACATTAACACTGACTGGTCTAGTTTCACTCAGTATTAAGTCAAAAGAACAAATACTGGAACCCCTTGTTACCCTGTTATAGTAAAATATATATGTGTGCTTGTGTATTATATATATCTCACCTCCAGAGACAATCTTTCAATCACTTTCACCTATGGTTTAAAATGTCGGTGAGAAAAAAAAAAAAAAAAAAAAAACAGATAGCAAATTTTATGTAGCTTTATACAACGAAACTTTAAGAAATTCTCATCTGCCAAATTCTTTGTGTTGCCTGGCCTGGAAAGCTTCTTGCTGTGTTCTTTCATACATGTGTATGCACATATGTATTAAAAAACACTTGGGTTCAAGCTTCTCGTCACCAGAAATCCTGCACCAGTGATTTGCTACTTGTGATGCACAAGGAACACTGGATTTCTAGAGCTCTGCACTGAAGAATCCTCAACTAGAGCCAAAAATGTGTAACTTTTTTTTTCTCCTTTTTTTTTTTTTTTAAAATATAGGTCACTGCTGTTCTATGTTTTCACATACGGACTGACAACATCCTACTGAGCTCCCTTTAGCATATATTGACAAAGCAACACATATGGTATAATCAAAGCAAGTTTACAAGTCTTCTACAAAACAGGATGATTTGAAGAGAAACTGTCAAGCTTTGCTCTCAAAATAGATTCAAAACTGTCAGCTTTTTCTTCCCCTGGAATAAACTGTAGCTCAACAGGTGCATGAAAGCCCTGAAGAGAATTACAAAATTTATAGTGAGGCAAAGACTGTGGTGATATACATGGTATTATGCAAAATATTTATGAGCTGCTCTGTCATTTCTCAGGCAAGATATGTCTCCTTGAAGTTTAATAAGAAAGCAAAGCTGTTATACAGTCAAGTCTAGATCTCTCTTCTCTCTACTTCCACCATTTATATGGTGGACGCTCTCAACACGACAGTATTGAGATCGAGATGTTGGCAAGCAGGAAGTCAATTATCTTTACATTCAAATTTCATTAACAAAATCTACAATTAAGAAGAAAAAAAGCAAGCATATGATCTTTGCAGTGCTTCACTCACGTGAAGACACAGGATGCGAGAGAGAAGAACAAGACTTTCAAAAGCTCATATACAGTTCCTGAAACACAACTTTCAGGGCAGTCACTTGAGATTTTTGCTCCTGAACTTTCAGACGTTTAAAAATTTCGTCTGAAGAAGTTTGTGAGTTTGAGAGGACTGCTATCTTATGTGTAAGTGAATTTGCTCCCCAAAAACAAAAGACAGGTGACAGCTTCAGTTACAACATTAACCAGGACAGCAAGTCCCAAACCCAAATTACCTCCCCATGCAAAAAGCTTTTCCTATTCTAAACTCCTCGTATTACATTTAATAATTTTCCAGAAAGCTTCCATTTACTTCCAGCAATGACTACTCAAGAACAAATCCTCTCTGGCGCCAGAGCTGAGTTTGTTTCCCACTGTAATGGTGAATAACTGGTAAAAATAGTAATTTTTTTTTCCTGATGATGAACTTAAGGAGGCTGTGGGGATCCAAATAGATGATAGATCTTTAGACCTTTAGAGATCATCTAGTCCGACCCCCCTGCACACGCAGGCTCACCTAGAGCACGTGGCACAGGGCTGCGTCCAACAGGTTCTGAAGATCTCCACTTTGACACTTAAGGATATATGAAATTAAAGAGTCTGTAGATATCAAAATACTCCAGAAGGGCATAGCTGAGATTTATCGCATTCGAAGTATTCCCATAAGCAATAAAAAGTTAAAAAGCAGAAATAAACCTAAACTTTCTAAAGTGTGCAGAAGGCGAAAGATTGCCTTTCCTTTGCTGTTCTAGGAGCTGGAATCCTGAGCAAAGTGCTGCACTTGTCACCAATTCAATGCGTGTATGAAAAGCTGCTCCTGTAACCGTCCTCACAGGCAGAAGTCTAGCCATGTTCTCCGAGGTGGTGACCCTCAGCTTCAACTTACGCTTTACCACAGAAGCAAAACACTGGAAAAACGTTAATTCTGCAGCCCCACCGAGCCTGGGCAGGTTTCGATACCTGATGGTTCCTGTGGGAGACGGGAGGGGGCTGATCAGGTGTGCCATGTTGTCTGGAATGTTTATGGTCAGGGGCGAGATCTGGGGCTGCACCGGCTTCACGGGCGACGCGGGCGCCTCCGGCTTCTCTCTCTTCTCGCTGGACAGCGCGGTGAACGTGATCTTGATGTTCGTGCTGGGAAACCTGAAAGTACAGCTAGGAAAAAAAAAAAAAAAAAGAAAAGAAAGAAAAACACACAGTATAAGCAACGCGTTTGCTGGAGGTAACTATTCCCGTGCAACTTGTGCGTGTTGTCTTCTGTAATTGACCGTGAGCATCAGCATTTTAGAGATGACCAACTGCTCTTTTGTTTTTCTAAGTTTGGAGCAGAAATATAAACAAATCACTGATTTGTGACCGGTGCTGGTCTACGGCCCATCTCTGCATTTCCTGTCGTTCAGCCGGGATTTGCGGCTGTCCCCGAAGGACGTGGTGAGGCCGCTGCAGAGCGGTAACGAAGGCTATAACAGATATATTCTATGTTTACATCTGAATTTAACAGCCAACATTCAATAAATTACCCGTTTTTATAAGTTACCACTTTCTACACTTCCCCCCACCTCCCTCAAATGTACATGATAATCTCAACATTAAGTAAATAAACAATGTGTAAATATTGTGGATTTTTTTTTCATTTGCAAAATATAATCCATGCACCTCTAAGTGTTTGCACATCTCTGTGTGCAAGCCCTTGGAGGCCAATGCACAGAGGAGGCTCTTCATAACTTCTCAGTAAATACAGCTCAAGCAAACAAGACGCTTAACAGCCCCAAAACATGGCCCAGGTAACTATTCTCCCTCTCTTGCTTAAATTAAGCTGTTTGATTGCGCTGGTTGTTCTTACCCCGTCTTCCACGCGCCGCAGCGGCTGTTGCCAGCGGCACGCTCGCTACACACAGCCCTGGGAAAACGTTTTTAAAAGCGGTTCTTTGGGGCTTTATAAAGCGAGGAAACGTGAGCGCTCTGGAGCAGGGCCAGGGGACGCGCCGTGGAAACGGAAGCCAGCACCGCTCGGAAAAAAGTCATTCTGAAGTGACGCAAGAATGGGAAGGAGCGTGTAACTGCGCGTGAAAAACAGACTCGCACGTTTTGCTTTTTCCCTTCTTAATCTAAGCATGGTTTTTAACGTGGCTTCTCGCCACGGTATTTCACGCCGGCACACGGGATACCCACCCTGGGCGTGTTGGAGGGAGGAGGAGGAGAAGCAAAGGCAGCAGCAGGGGCCTCCCTTCTGCTCCTGGCTCTGTATGGACCGCGGGCGAATTTAACAGGCGACTATTTCCAGGACACGGCCCCAGCACTAACCGAGGAGCCAAATCCCTGCCGAAAACCTGCAGATGCACTTGAGCAGGTGAGTTAAACAGACCCATTTCAGGGTGTTTTCAATGTTCAGGAACAGCTCGCTTTACTTTTGCCCCATAGGAAGCATTTCTTCCTCTGCATCATTGCAGCCACAAGTGAAAGAGGCCTCAGACATTCTGCTAATAAAGAAACAAGCGGCTTCTAAACACTTCAAGCAACGACAACACTGCTCCTCAAGCACACACGCGGCTCACAGTTGCCAGAGATCTCTTTTTTGCCAAATATGTCATCGTGAACAGGAATTACCAATCCTTGGAAGGAGCCGAATCGCTCCAGGAGCTGGACACCAGCCCACGTTTCAGGATGCCCTGCTCTAGGGACTGGCTGAGGCTCTGCCTAACCCGAGTACTCAACCTGGTATCTTCTAGTCGTGCTTTTTGGAGCAAAGCAGGAGGACACAGGCCAAGGTGCTCGCTCGCTGGTCAGACCTCTTACCTAGCAGGTAGTGCCACGCACTAGACAGGAGGCTGAGTACCAAAAATGTAAAGACACAGAATATGCATATTCCATAATCACACTAATATGTACATATCAAAAAAAAAAATCACATTACTGCAGTCTTAAGGCATTATCTGTACCAGAGGCACGTGCTGCAGAGAGGCTCGGTGAGCTGCTCCATAGGTGAGACTGCAGCAGAGGTGGCCATCGAACATGACAAAAAAGCCAGGAGTTTGACGGATCAGCTCCTAGTCAGGAGATCTAAACGCGGGGGCGACGCTGTGAGGCTTCCATGTTTCACCTGCTGTGCTCCAAAGGACAACGTTCTTCAACACGACACCTCCGCCTTCCCCAAGGCTACTGCATCAGTCACTGGATTCATGTTTGCAAGCAAATCTTTTGATAGCAGCACTGTTGCCTTTTGGGTTGTTTTTAACAGTTGAAATACAGGAAAAATGCAATAAATAAATAAAAATAAATCACCAATGCAAACATATGACACCGATTCCGAGACTGAAGCTCAGGAACAGCTTTGCGCTGACCGGAGCTCAGCCCTTGGCACCCCGCAGCGCGGCGGGAGGCAGCGCAGCCTGCTCGCTCGCTCCGTTCCCGCTCGCGCCGCTGCCGCTCCCTCGCGCCATTCCCGCTTGCGCCGCTGCCACTTGCTCCCCCCGGCTCCGTTCCCACTCCCTCGCACCGTTCCTGCTCGCGCCGTTAGCCTGCCTTGCGCTCCCTGCCTCAAGGGCCTGCTCAAGTTTCATGGTACACGACCACAGCAGAGTTGCTAGAGAAGGGCTGCATCCATATGACTTGCTTAGAAAAACAAAATTAAATAAACCAAAATCCATTCTGTCACTTCGCACCTCATCTCCTCAAGCAACTACCATTTTTCCTTGCTAGGAAGAAGATACCATTCAACACAAGGAATCAAATCCCAAAGACTGATCAAACAGGTTTCTAAGCAAGGGTTACAAAACAGCTGTATTCAGAGGTCTGTGATGGAAAGTCTGCGTTAGGCACCTAAGAGATGAAAATAAAAAGTGCTATTTAACAGATACACCAATCTCACTTGAGGCATTTTGGAAACAAATAGTCACACGATTATTTAAATAATTATATATGTTTGTTATGATGATGATTACACTATGCTGTACTTCCTACAGAGCGTCAAGAAGGAGGAGGGTGAAAGCCAAGAAATTGCAGCAGAGGCGACAGCATCAACATGCAGCTCAAGATTCTCCTTCTTCTACCAAAGTTACTTCTGGAAAGGATAAGGGAGGAAACGGCACAAGAAGCATTAAACCATTTCAAATTATTCCCAAGAAACAAGCCTTGGTGCTGTCTGCAGCGTGCAGAGCAATGGGGACCTGCCAGTCTTGGCGTTACTGCTATGTAAAGAGTTCAGCATCTGTGCAGGGAGCCAGGTAACAGCTGGAGAACACGCAAAGCCCGCGTGTATTTGCCACATCAATATCTCCAATATTTGCTTACTTTCCTTCAACAGTGCTGCAGGGAAAACCTAACTAGGTACCTGCAATCCTGCTACATGAAGACACCAACGACTGCAAATGGGGATGCCCATTCTCTCCCAACCTTGGGATCCAGAACGCGGCCGCGAGGATCCCCATCACCTGTACCACTAGAAAAGGGGTTTGCAGTGCATGTTGCCTTTGACGGGAGAGCAGACAACGCTGCTGCTGCTTATACCTCCTTCTGCAGCTCTGTTTTCACTAGGGAACTCGGGAATCACAGAAAGTGCCATATTACAGCTGTGACCTCCCTGCTGCGGGAGGGTGACCTGTAACCAAGCCAAGGCTGCAGCTTCCGAGCCACCTTTTCCAGCGCGACCCAAGGCAGGCGCGTCGGGAGCAGGGGCTGTGCGAACCCCCACGGGAACGGGGGGTTGTCACAGGACAGTCTGCAGGACTCTCGTGCAAGGGGTGAACTCCTGCCTGCGAGAGCATGAGGCACTAGTGCCTCTTGGCTCCCTTGGTGGCTTCATTTCTATGCGATTTAATCGCTGCAGACCATTAGGAAAGTCCTTCTCGTTTAAACTAGCTGTTATTCCAAATAGATCTGTACATCAGCATGGCCTCAAAGATGACTCCTTATAAAACAGTTGTAAATATGCTAGGGAGAGAAAGCTCTTTAAATAAAGCACCACCACATGTTAGTTCTTTAGTCTTGGCATAGCGTGCACACTGTGCTGCAGCAGGCCGAGGAGAGGGGCGCCCTGGAAGAAGCGGAGCTGGTTCCGCTCCCCGGGCCACGCGGCACGTGCAGAAAGACGAAGCGCAGCCGCGACCTGCCCCTCGGCAGCACCCCGGGGCCGGAGCTTTTGTCACCTCGGGGAAGAGCAGCGACTCCCTTGCCAAGGCCCCGTGGCTGCTCCGCTTGGCCCAGCCTCGCTGGGAAGGATCTGCATTGCCTTGTCTGACTCTGCCATCCGCCGACCTTTGCACCAAAAGGTTTCTGATCATTCGGCGCTAAAAACGCGGGCACTAAATTATTCCCCTCCACGAGTTAAACACAAGCCTGAGAGATAACTGAACTGTGGGTCAATACCACAGTGCATTTGCAGAAGGGAACCATCTTCTTTCGACCTAAACAAAATCAACAAAAATGGCATTTATTAAAAGGATGAATTAAATTGGTTTAAAGCAGAATCAACATTTTAAACCAGTTGTATGTTACTGGCTCAAGAAAATTCAGCTGGGTTTTTCTCTGCTCGAGTTTTGGCAAGTGCATGAGAAGTTTGCAGAGTTGCTGGTTGCCACTACAGGACAAATGCACATGTGGGAGGATCTGGAAGAAGCTTGTTGATGCCAAAAGATGCTATAAAATCAAGGACGGTGATGGGAATATTCCCAAACTCCAAGCAGCAAATAGGGCCCGAGTGCTAAAGCTCCATTCTGGTTTGAAATAGAGGTTCTCTTCTTCCACATGTAAGGAGGTAGCACCACCACAAGCAATGGATGTTTAACCTCATGTTCCCCGCAGTTTCTCTAAGAAAGGACATTTAAAAGTCAAGCCCCAAAAGGACACGTGCTTAAATTGTCCAACTGCAACAAATTTCAGTGAAACGCAAGGGTTCCATGAATGATTTAATGCTGATCTCGCTGCCTCTCCCCCACTCGTCTGCTACAGATCGAGCAGTGACAAACATGCTACACCAAATTTCAAAGATCCTGCTTTAGCTGGCTGACACCAATTAATTTTCTCGAACTACTGACCCCAGAAATATTGGTATTGATCAGCAGCAGCAGAAAAAATGGAAAGAAAAAAGCGAGTTTTGCTGCAGCCCTGCAAATGTGCTCTCGTTAATGAGAAATCCATATATCAAACACACAAATTCCCACTGCACTCCCACCCCTTTCTTACAGGGTAAAATATTTAAACGAGCAAGAAGGGCAAGGGGAAAAATAAATAAAATAAAGAAGTTCAATACAGTAGCCCTGCACAGGCTGCAGGAACTGAGAAAGAAATTGGCCCGCAGGCAAGAATGTAGGCAGCAGTTACTGTAGAAACCAAGCTCCTCCTTGCTTTTCTCTAAGCAAAAGAAAGACACAAAAGAGCTGGAAAACAGCGATCGATGGGAAGCAGCTTATAAAGCTGCTTGTCACATCTGCTGCAGGAAAACCAGACACTAATTCATTAAAACTGCTCATGTAATGCCTCTGGAATTTGAGGCTCCCCAGCCTGCGAATACAAAAGAAACTCCGCCTATGGAAACATGGCATTTTCGAGTATTTAGCATCTCAGTACACAAAGCCGGGTGCCCCAGAGGCAGGTTGTGTGGTCTGGATCCTTAAATTTTGTAAAAACAAATTCAAGGGCGCCCAAAAGATAACAGGCCCCTACCTCTGCCAATTTTCAAATGGTTGTCGCAAGGCCCTGTGGAGCACACCCAGCTCTATAGTACAATACTTTCCTGTTTTAAAAAACAAACAAATGAAAAAAGAAGAGAAACAAAACACTTGCAACAAGATTTTCTTTCTAAGAGCATTCATTCCTCCTTCCAGATATCTGCATTTAGCGATGGTTTCCTATTCCCAACAAGGCGAGTGCAAACTTTCCCCAGGACACTGAAGACACTCCAAAACCCTTTCCACAAGGCACACGGTGGTAACCAGGGCTAAAGCCCGTCTCAAACCCGTGAACCTGCCCGGCACCCCAGCCCCACTCGTGGGCACGCAGGAGCTCATGTGGAACAGGCTCACGGCAATGTTGCCCCTTGCTAAATAAGAGCTAGACGCGAGGTGGACTGAAGAGCCAGGCAGTGAAAGGCAGACAGCGCTCGGCATTTTGCTGTTCGTTGCAAGTCAAACGGAAGGGGGAGCGGGGGAAGGAGCACTGCGGTGCTGCGTTTTGACGCGCGCGCAGGCACAGAGAAGCCCTCCTGACCTGGACAGCAGTTACTGCTGCGGCCAAAGGGCCGCGCGCTGCCCTGGGCCGGCGCGCCGCAGCCTTCCCCGGAGCACAGCTCCCCGCGGGGCCGGCCTGCACGGGGGACACTCTATCCCCAATCCCACCAACACGGCCGGGCTTCCCCCTTAACTGGCCTGCGTGCTCAGGGAAGAGCTGCGGGCAGCAGTCACGTTTCTCCACCTCCTACCTACGCATGCTCGATGTCCCAAGGCTGCCGACCGCTCGCTGCGCTCTGGTAATGCTGCTGTGCTGGTTATTTCAAGATTTTCTATTGCATTTTGAGAGGAGCCCTTTCCCCAGCCATCCTCCGCAGGATGTTTACAGGGCTCAGGTTTCCTCTCCTTGCCCTGGTGCAGTGAGGATGCGGAGACCCCTCGGGAACTTCCCACCCAAGGGCTGCTCTGTCGCGTGGACCAACTCCCACGTCTTCAGCGCCCCTGTGGATGGATGCTCAAGAGCCGCTCAAGACAACAAAGTCTCTTTGAGGCCAAACTCTTCTTGGTGGCGACCAGTGACAGAACAAGGAGTAACGGGTACAAATCAAAACCCAGGCAGTTCCATCTCCATGTGAGGAAGAACGTTGCTGTGAGGGTGCCAGAGCCCTGGCACAGGCTGCCCAGAGGCTGTGGAGGCTCCTTCTCTGGAGATCTCCAAATCTGCCTGGATGCCGCCCTGTCCCCATGCTCTGGGTGTCCCTGCTGGAGCAGGGGCTGGACTGGATGATCCCTAGAGGTCCCTTCCAACCTCAACCACTCTGGGATTCTGTGACAAAGCGGCTAAAGGCCACAGAGCAAAGATAAGCGAATGAGAGCAATGGACAACACGTTGTCTTTGGAGAAGACCCCTCGAGAAGCCTTCCCGAGCCTTCCTTCCCAGACCATGCCCAGCTCCCCAGTCCGAGGATACTTGAAGGGGGCAGCATGAAAAGTGTGGAAGGATAAAAAGTAAGAAAAATAACGGGCACACTTCATAACATACGCCGCACAGCCATATGCAGAAAACTGTCCAGGAATTAAAAGATATAATATATATACGCCAAACCTCCAGGCACATGGAGCCTCAAGAGTAGTCAGCATGAATTCACCAAGGGGAAATCATGCTCGACTAACCTGATAGCCTTCTATGATGGAATGACCGTCTGGATAGACGAGGGGAGAGCGGTGGATGTCGTCTATCTCGACTTCACCAAGGCTTTTGACACCGTCCCTCACAACATCCTCCTGGGCAAGCTCCGGAAGTGTGGGATAGATGAGTGGACAGTGAGGTGGATTAGGAACTGGCTGGATGGCAGAGCTCAGAGGGTGGTGATCAGCGGTGCAGAGTCTAGTTGGAGGCCTGTAGCTAGCGGGGTCCCCCAGGGGTCAGTCCTTGGTCCAGTCCTGTTCAATTTATTCATCAATGACCTGGATGAAGGCACAGAGTGCTCCCTCAGCAAGTTTGCTGATGACACGAAACTGGGAGGAGTAGCCTCCCCCAGAGGGCTGTGCTGCCATCCAGAGGGACCTGGACAGACTGGACAACTGGGCGGTGAAAAACCTCATGCAATTCAACAAGGCCAAGTGCAAGGTCCTGCACCTGGGGAGGAATAACCCCAGACACCAGTACAGGCTGGGGACCGACCTTGTGGAGAGCAGCTCTGCGGAGAAAGACCTGGGTGTCATGGTGGATGATAAGTTGACCATGAGGCAGCAGTTGCCCTCGTGGCCAAGAAGGCCAATGGGATCCTGGGGTGCGTTAAGAAGAGCATCTCCAGCAGGTCGAGGGAGCTCAGCCACAACCACAAGCCCTGCGCGAGGGCAGCGCGACGGCCGCGGCGGGCTTGGGGACGCTGTGGTGGCTCTTCCTGCTCCCAGGTAGCTTCACCCTGCTCCTGCTGCCTCCAGGAAGGGATCTGATTTATCAACCCAGCAGAAAACTACCCAAGACAAAGCCTGAGAGCTCTCAGGGATTTTGGAGAATTTTTACTTTCTCTGCAAAAAAATATTTCTACTTCTTTAAAGAAGATAGCGATTGCTACAAACCACCATAGGAATAAAACCCATCTGCACAGCGGTAAGGATGCTTTGAAGACCTCCTCCACAACTGGATCAACACTGAAATAAAAACAGAAATGCTCTGCACTCCCTTAACACCTTTCATTAGAGAACCCCAAAGCAGTGACCCGAAACCACCACAGCCTCTCGGACACAGCGTCCTCCGCAGCCCTGGCACAGCGGAGCCAGCCGTGTCCGCACGGGAAGGCTGGAGCGCCAGGAGCCCGGACAGCCCTTGGGAACGCAGCGCGCTCTCCGAAAGGCCAAGGCCAGTCTGGAGAGACAGCACGAGGGAAGAACACGGCCATTTCACCAGCCCCTGCCCCCGCCGATGGACTATTATCCCCATTTTTAAAAACAGATTAAACAGATCTGTGACCTGGGCAAGTCGTTCTGGCACGCGTGCAACGGGGCTAGGAACGCAGCGCGTTTTCCCCAGCACTCAACCTCTGTTTGAACCACTGAATCAGCCCTTCTCCACCCTTCTGCAGGCCCTTCCAGGGGCAGAGCCAGGTGAAAAACCCTCATTTCTTCCCTAAAACTGAGACGATTTCTTTGCAGAGGTTTGAGTTCATCATGCAGGAGCGGCTGCTGTAGGAACAACCACCACCAGCAGCCGAGGAGTCTACACAGCCAACTGCGCAACGCGCACGCAGAAATGGTCTGAAGTCATCTCTCGTATCCTCCCAAACCAAGCTGCAGGAACCTGCATTTCACGAGCAACTTCATCACTTCGGAATGAAAATCTGACTACAAAGCAGCACACGAGATGTGCAGCTTTAAACATGCTTAGATCTATAAAGACAGACATACTGAAGAACTTGATGGTGTTCAGCTATGCAGACCCCTATGCATTTATTACGAGCAGGATTTTTTTTTTAATTATTATCAAACAGAAACAATCAAAGAAGCAAAAAAAACCACAAAAACCCCAAACATAATTTACATTCATTTAAAGCTGGGGAAAAATACTGAAAAATCTGTATCCTAAACACTGAAGCTTGGGACAGAGGAGGAAAAAAGGCTGAAATTTTTTACCCTAAGCGTTGAAAAAGTATCTGGAAAAAAAATAAAGCTTTCCTTTAAATGACCAACAATAACAAGCAAAGGATTTCTTCTCAAGATCATGAATAGCTGCCAAGCTATTAAAACTATTACTCCATTTGTGCATGAACTTGTGCGTGGAGGCAGCAGAACCTGCACAGCTGGAGATGCTCCAAAGGGAGAACCTGCTCGCTGCATCGAAAGCCTCGCTCCAATTTGGCTTTCCTATGTTATCATAGCTATTTTTAAGTAATTGTACTCCAGCTTCATCCCATCCCATGCCATGGGTAAGTAAAATGAAAGCACTTTCACTGAAACCACAGAAAAAGCCAGGCAACTCATGGCTTTTGCTATCTACGAGAGGGAAACGCAAGCCATACCCAGCCTGAGGTTCCTGAATATTGAAGCAATCCTGTCTGAAGAGTGATTTAACTTCCAATTCCAGACTTTTTCTAGACCATTACATTTCCTAAAGGCAGGAAATCTGGAAGGGAAGGTCGTGGTAAATAACTCCCTGTTTGGGTACAGCAAGCAGGAGGCAGCAGGGAGTGAGGACAGACACCAACGTGGCCCTGCAAAACGCCACCAGGGCTGCTCAAAACCCTTCAGAACCGCTAGCGCCCAAGTTGTCCCTGGTCAACGCTTCATTTCTGCGCGCTCGGGGCATGCTGGAGGAGGCAGCGCCTCTGCGCAGGCTTTTCCCCTCTGAAATACTCAAGACACCCACTGCCCCCAGCTTCCGTGCTCAGCTCGGCCTCCTCTTGGAGCCCGAGTGGCTTTGAGGAGGCAGACCAAGGGCAAATCCAGCTTTCCCTGCCTCTTTGACGGGCAAATGCATGCAATTCAGTTAGGTTTGTGTAATGTTCCGAAACACTGGCGAGAGAAAAAAAAAAAGCAAGCTCCAGCAATCAACTGCAAAGAGATCCTTGTAGAGCTGCAGAGGAGCAGGCTGAACTGCTCCGACGATTTAACTTGCGCAAAGTTTTTATATTTATATATATATATATATATATATATAGACACACACACACACATATATATAAATATATGTGCATATAAAGCAACGTGCCTTACCGTCACCCCCTCAAAAGCCAAGGGGAGTTTGCTCGGTCAAGTTCCCCCAGCTTAGCAGTCAAGTGCCATTTTGCCCTAAATGGGGCTGCCAGAACTGTCATTAAAAACAAAAATTGTCATTTAATATGATTTTTTAATCTGATTTTAATCTCCCCACCTGCTGGCCATTTCCTGTTGCAGATCTTGACATTTGTTGACATTACATACTTTCTGACATGCCTGAGTAGCAACAGCTACAGACCAACATACCTACTTGCACAACAGGGACTGGAATTTTGAAAAAAGGATTGCGTTTTTGAGAGTAATTTCATCAGTCACGTGAGTGCTTCAAAATTCCCCTGCAGAATCCACTGTAACTTCAAAGCGGAATAAAATGTTAATATTAAAGTGGAATGCATAAGCTACTGCTTAAAAAAAAAAGAAAAAAAATGCAAACACTAATTTTGACAGTATTTAAATTACTGTGTTTCCATTTTGACTTGAAAACTAACCTCGGTCTGAAAGATTCAGGTTTTCAGAGATATACAGAACATTGATGTGTTAACCCCTAGCTATAGAAAATTATCTGGTTCCCTTTTTTCCCCCCCATATAGGCATAAGACATTATATGAAACTTCATTAAGTGATGATCAAAAAAAAAAAAAAAAAAAAGGATCTTTATCCATTTATCCAGAAAATATTTATTTTTAAATCCATATATTAGCATTGGAAACGCTGGCAAAAATGTATTTATGGCAACGCTTAAGGTCAGGCCTAAATCACAGGGAAGGGGAGGTTACAAAGGGGCCTCTGGAGGCCTCCTAGTCCCAGCGCCCTGCTCCAGCCGGGTCCCTTGGAGCAGGTTGCCCAGGATGCGCCCAGGCAGCTCAGAATTAAAATGAGGAAATAGTGACAAACCCCAGCATATATGTGGATTCTATTTCCCTCATTTTTAACTTATATTATTTATGCAACATGATCTTAGAAATATCTGGACAAGTAAAAGACTAAGTAAAAGCAAAAACAGGGAAGAAAGATTAAAATACAAAGATCTTGGAGACATTTTAGCAATTACAGAAGGAATACACACAGCCTTATCCTGCTTCCTAACAGCACAAACACTACTCCGTGTGTTCTACGAAGCCAGGAAAAGATAAATATATATATACACACACACACACCCTAGGCAATTAAAAACCATTGACACAAAACTATTGCTTTTCAGATCTTTCCCACAAAAACAAAAGAATCAACATTTCTCTCCCTGCGTACTACAAATTCACTATTAAACGTTAACTTTAGGATACAAACTTACTCATCGCGGTTTGCAGAAAGAACTAAGAAGTTTTATTGGATATTTTTAAACTATTACTCCCCTAATCACCATCAAGAATCATATCCTGAAGATCTTTGAGCACTAATTAGTTTGGTTACTAAATTATATCTTACAAGCAGTTTTGCCCTCTCCTGAGAAAACGACAGGCAGTTCCTACAAAGAGAGACACCCGAATCGGTGGCTTTTCGCCAAGAAGCGCGAAGGCGCTGGGGCAGGGCAGCACCGCACGGCGCGGGAGCGCGCGCCGAAGCTCCGGCTCTGCCGCTGCTTGGGAAATGCGGCCGAGGCCCCGCGGCGCTGCTGAGCTCCTCTGTGCCGCCGTGCAAGACGAGCACCTCCTGCCACAGCCGCAGGTTGGAACTGTTAAAAATAGCACGAGCTTCGCCACCTTCCCACTTGGAACGTGCGTCCGTAGCGGGCACTTCTCCTCCTCCTTCTGCTAAGGAACCTTGATGTCATCTTTGAAGGAACGTCTTAAAAACCACCCCGTTCTTGCGCCTGTGGAGCAGGAGCCCAGGGACCTTCTGGCTTAGCTGTGGGACTTGCTAGTCCCCTCGATGAGCTGGTTCGCTTAGTTGGCAGCACCAACTAACCCAGCGAAATGTAGTTTGAAGAAGAAGGATGGGTCTCTGAAGCTCGTGAGGAGACCTGTCTCATCAAAGCACCTACCAGGCGCCAGGGGAAGGTTGTACCAACAGCACTGGGTACGACAGAACGAGCAAGACCTCCACCTTTTAGCAGCGGAGAACCTTCAGATGGGCTCAGATGCTCATAAAACTGCAATGTAAGATAGTGTGAAAACACTTCGTCAGCTTTATGAATTTCTTCCCATCTGGTAAACCAAAAGAGGGCATTTCTGCCTGGAGATCTGGCAGAAGACTCATCTCCAGCCTCCGGCACTCCCCCAGTCCCTCAAAGGACCAGTTTTCAGGCACACCAGGGAACTCTGCTGACCGGAGCACAGGATCTGGACTAACACAGGGACGCAACAGGATGGGTCTTAGGGCTCTAACTCCCCATTAGTTGGTTTTAACTGAGCCTGAAAAGCAAAGGGTTAGTTACAACCTGTCTTTGCTGCCCGTCTTTGGCCTAAACCTCAAAAACGGAGCTACTCTTCACATTTTATTAAAGCTGTACTATAATGCAAGTCCAGCGTGAAAATAAAAAAGTTTCCTATTAAAAAACAGGAGTAAGGAAGGTGACTTGAATTTTTGCAGATGTATTCAATGCTTGAGAAATGAGTTTCGCTGTACTTCACCGCAGAAACCGTCGTAGCACACCCCGTCGCTCAGTGCATGGCCACAGCAAAAAGCTGTATTTAGGACAATAATCCACAGAAAGCAGCACACCAGGATCAAACACACCGACTATACAGAAGCAATCAGAGGTGATTCATCAAGAAAAGCTCATCAAGGCAAATTTGTTCTGTGTGCCAGGCCTGACCCTATTGGGGATGTTACAAATCAGACAGCAAAGATGCCTTATATTTATATGTACATTCAGCTGTGATTTATTGGTGCTCCCTGGTGCTCCCCAGGCTGCCAGCCCGGGTCAGCGCTCTGACACCTAGGACCAGATCCACAGCACCAAGTTCGTGCAGCTAAAGATTTGCAGCAGCGTGAGCTTGAGGTAGAAACCAAAAATGACTTTTAAGGCTCATAAAGAGCCTATGGACTATATGCTAAACATCATTTATCTAAAGGGAGATGACAAGGGATAAAGAAAAAACAATCTCATTTCACAGGTATTAAACATAATGGTAAAAAAAATACTTACAGAGGAGCAGGCAGCACACCTACCTAGTGAATATAGAGCAAGAACCAGGGGATTAAATATAAGGTCATTTTACCTCTTGATTTCAAGCTAGAAATAATCAGCCTGGTCTCCACAGTTTCAGGCCGCACAGGTGGTGCCAAGCGTTGCATCCTGAAAGCACCGGCATGGAACAGAGGTGATGCTGGCAATGGTCACACAAGAAAAAATTGAAAAATACAGACTCAGTAGCAACAGTAGGAGAGAAAGGAAGAGAAAAGAAACACCAAAGGCCCCTTGCTCAGGGGTGGGCGGGAGGAACCTCTCAAATAATCAGCTTTGAGCACAAACTAGGCAATTCACAGGCCAGGCTGAAGAGGGGGCATGTGCTGGTCATATGTTCAGCGTATGTCGCTGGCACCCTGCACCAGGACGTTCCATGTGGTGAGAGCTCAAACACTCCCGTTTGAGCCGCGCTGCCTCCAGGGACGGCGTGACGGGCAGCCGCGAGGAAGGCCACGCCGCGCACCACGAGCCCTTGCATGAACTCTGGCTCGCGGGTTGTTTCGCCGTGCTGCCAACAACGCTCTGCTTGGATCTGCTCCTATAGAGCCATTTAGGTGTAACTGGTGCGAGGCAGCTTTAAAGCTGGCGGGCTGCTTCTGTGGGATGATAGAAGCGACCCCAGGGGTGTCGCGACACTCCGGGCGGCGCTCCGCGCGGGTGCACGCTGCGGGTGACACGGATGTGTGCCCGCAGCAGGAGCATCCGCGGCCTCCTTGCAGCTCCGCACCCCGGCACGGCCTCATGCTGCATCATGACAACTCGGTGCATCCCCGGACTCCTCCGATGCAAACCCACAACTTCAAACAACGGCTTCCAGGGCAGCTCCTGGCCCCCCTCCGCACGGTCGTCTCAGTTCCTGCGACCACCACCAAGAAGGTGGCCCTGGAGCTGCCACGCAGCCACGTGAGCCCCGCTGAAGGGAAGGTCCCCACCTCGCCACCACGCAGTAGTTTTTGACTGTGTCAACTCTTTCTGTGTTTACATCAGCGGCTATGATTAGATCTATATCCCTCCTTTTAAATCTCCATCCTTTAGAGCTTCAGTTTTAAGCGCCCTGGAGGTATTTCTCTATCATTTGTAATTTTATATTAAATCCTTACCTCTACAAGTCAAATCCTATCTCCGTTCTACACCTTCGAGAGCGTTATTCTACTGACCTAAAAGCTGGTGGGAGCCATCACAGTCCGAGCATCTAAAGACCCTTCCTATTTCACAGAGTCCTCCAAAGCTGGTGAAGGACTTTCCTAGCCCGGCTTCTCGCTCTCGCTGTTCAGACGCTGCCCCAACATCCTCCATCCAGCTCTACCCTAAGTATCCCTATAAGAAGAACACAGTGCAGTCATAAACGTCCTCCTCTTTGAATCTCTTGTGGATAGTGTGATCGCGCAGCTACTGCAAAGCACAAACAGGAGGAAGGCCAGCGGCGCGGCGTCGTCCACCCCAGCAGCCAGCGCTTCCTTACCCGGAGCCCGGGAATCGCAAGGTGCAACGCAGCGTCGCCGCAGGAGCCTTCCACCCTGCTTAGCTCCGAGCCATTAGCCCCAAAGCACTCGGCCCTTCCAGATAAGGGAGGTAACTGGAAGAACAAGAAAATTTCCTAATCCTACTCATAACAAATGTTCTTTGAAGGACAAAAATTTTCAGACACAATCGACTGCCTCGGAAAGAAGGCAGCCAAACTGGTAAACATGCAGAAGAACTTGAATGAGAGTAAATATTATGAAATATATTTTTTTTCCACAAAACCTGCTACCTTCTTGCAACCACCCCCTGCCACAACAGGGAATGAGCAGCTCATTTTCGTACTACCCTCTCCCAACTTCATGTCCATAACTGCGGTTTTTCCCTGGATTTCAAAAGCTTTAGAAACAAAGACATACTAAATGCAGTTCTTGCACTTAAAATTGATTAAATACCAAAGCTGAGTCCATTGAAACACTTTCCTCAGTCTCCTCTCCCTGTCCACACCTTCCATATCATCAAATTAAATAAACAGAAGTAACGACACTCTTACGCTATTGTTATTTGTTTTCCATTTAACTTCACTTTTAAGGTGATATTTAATTTTTTTATGTCACTTCCCCACTACCATACTGCTAACCCAGAGGACAGGCAAACCGTCTTGCTAAAACGGACACATATGACTAATATTTTCCTCATCTGTTACTAGGCCAGAGCAACTTTACAACACTAATTCTAAAAGCTTAAAACTTTTACTAGAAGACCATTTTATTTTATCCTCCTGGCTGACAGCCAAGTTACTTGCATCCGTGTGCTTTTTCTCCTGCTGTTTATGCATGGTTTGCATTCATAGTACCTAAAAAGAGTTTTGGCTGCCTCTTTCCTTAAAAGGCTTAAAGCCACTCATTTTGGTGATAACTCGAGATAACAGCGAACACCTCACCTAGGAACCTTGGGTACTCACTAGCCCACAGCAGACCCAACTTATTTATAGCTAAGCAGCTTGCTGGGGTTAGTGATCTCTTCCAGGCTCAACAATCTTTCAACCTCAGAATAACCACACCGTAAATCAAGCAGGGTTATTTCGCTGCTGACAGAAAAGTAAACATTTGTGTACTAGGGTGTGTTTGCAGAGAACTGCTCTGGGCTGCACTGAAAAGCTATTCACACCAGGCCAAAATTCCTGAAAGGAATTTAAAATTCATTCCGAAAGGAATTTACAATGGAGATGTTATTTCTTTAAAGCCTGGAGACAGGTGGGAACATCTCAATTCTTTTCCCAGGTGGGAAGGAGTTTCCCCATTTCATCTTCGGGCGAGCTGCTCTTATTTGCCACTACATTGAGAAAAAGAGGGACAAAAATAAAAGAGGAGTGATACCAAAAACTAAAGTGAAGGAACAGGTGTGAAAGGAGGCAGCTTTGTATCGCTTACTGGAGGGAGTTATTTTGTCTTGCCAGGCACATAAGCACTGCTAGTGCTGGAATTTGCTGATAACACAGCCCGTGTGCATTTCTCAGCTTTCTGTCCAGAGCGGTACCAGGAAAAGGTTTTAAAAACAGAGGCTTGAATTTCATTTCAAGAGGATAAACAACTGAAGCTCTGCTGTGGTTTTTACCTATTGCATCTCTTTCCTGTGTTGCTAAATGTGCCTCTCACTTGATCATTTCAACTGACACACACGTTGTGGTTTGCAGCACCAGAGCGTTTGTAGCTATTATCAATATCTAGAAAGCTGAATGAATAATACTGTGACCGACCACAAACGGTGAAGACCACCCCAAACTCCAAATTCTGCACTCATTTCTGAGCGCTCCCAGCAAGGGGCAACCACTTCAGCATTCATCCCTCAGCTACAAGCCTGCTGCCAGGGAAAAGGCAGGAGAGCTGCTGATAGCATCGCTGGGAGTCAGAGCGTACGAGCACGGATTTCATCATCCCATGAGAATCCTCTTGCCCAATCCAGTCATTTTAATGGAGTTACTTAAAACCAGATTGCAAGCTCTCAACAAGAGGTGTTTTTGTATCAATTGAGCAGCAAACGGTAACAGGTCACTAGTTGGCTCGTGGCCCCTAAATACTACTAAATGCTAGTAAAAAGATAATATATTTAATAAGATATAAAGGCGAACAGGACAACCTAAGCCAAAGCCCTCTACTGATAAAGAGCAGACTAACTCGGATCCCCCCAACACACACTGAAAGGGGCTTCAGTTGGCGACTACCCCAAGACAGAAGCAGATCCTCCAGCGAGCGAGCGGGGCAGGTCGGGCAGGGTGGCCCCCGGGAACCGGGTGTGCGGCGACTCGGCCGTCCCGGAGCGCTCGCACCGCACGAGCGACCGCAGCGCCTCGCTCCACGTAGCGGGTCCTTTGCTCATTTCACACTTGCATCTGCGCAGCTTCTAAACAGGCTTTTGACAAATAATAACTCATGTAACTCACAGGAACTCTTGTTGGCATCCAGCTCTACTGAACACTGCATTGGAAAGAAGAGACACTTCTTGCTGTGATATGGATCCTCCTCTGATTTTTTGTTTCTTTTTTCTTCTTAAGCTGTTTCACCACATCCTCGCGAAGGCTGCCTCAGAGTGACAGCGAGAAGATGGTCAGATCAGAACAGGGAGCAAATGCACAGGCTGCTTTCAAGTCTCCTACCTAGGTACTTTCGGAAAGCAGGATCAACAAAATCTATTTCTCAGCCATTACTAAATTTATCTTAAGTCTGGTTTTACTATTCTGCACAAAGAAGAAGGAAAAAGCTCTCTCTCAAGTGACAACTTTGCTTTTGAGATGGTGCTGCTCCTACCAGGCAGATGTTAAACAAACTCAAAAGATAATAGAGAAAATCCTTGTCACTTACTATCTAGCTGCAGTCTCTCCAACAAATCCACGCTTTTCCTTGCAAAATGCAATGGATATATGAGGCATGCATAGAAAACAGAGAAGTTACAGAGGTTATTTAACATAGGGAGCACCATATAGTTGAGCTCATTAGAGTATCAGACACTGTGTGTTAGAATTATGAGATAGCCCACAGGGAATGAGCTTGTGCCCTTGTTTCTCTAGTGCTCTTCCCTATGGATTAAAAATCACGCAGAGATTCCAGAAAAACAGCCAGAAAGTAGGTAGTACCCAGTGGTAGGAATCAACGGCCTTGAGGAGTCACAGCAAAGCATGGCACAGGCTGCCAGGGCAGCGGTGGAGTCCCCGTCCCCAGCAGTGCTCAAGAACCGTGCAGACGAGGTGCTCGGGGTGACGGTTTAGCAGGATGGGGTGGAAGGGTTTATGGTTGGACTCGATCATCTTGAAGGCCTTTTCCAACCATAACGAGTCTGGGATTACATTCCAACTGCATCTTGATAAAATTAACAGTCCTTTTTGGATTTTGTTTTTAACTCAAACAAATGCAGCAGCATACTCCCTCATCAAGTAGCACGCTCTCCCAACATCATCTGGGATCTGAACATTTCTCTTTTTTATTACTTTGCATTTAAAAAAAAATTTATCTAAATTAACCTTGTTTTTCTCCTGTATTCCTGTTTAAGATCTTTCCCTTCGCTACCCCCCTCCTGTTTTCACTTTGCAGAGAATTAACAGCTTTTGAAAGTGCAATTCCTGAACGCGTGATTCCAGCACGGCAATCCAGGCGGGTGTGTACAGAACCCACCACCACCTGCGGGCCCGGCCACTTGTCACACCTCTGTGTGAGCCACTCGAATGCAACAGAGCATCTCCCAAAGCCCCCCCCAAAAAGCAGCCACACAAGGGACTCGCCAGTGGCTCGTGGAGCGTCTGAGGAGCTTCCAAGGCAGCAGGACGTGCTGCTGGGGCGCTGCGGAGGGCCCGGCCTGGCCCGTCTGTGGAGGCCTCGGGCAAGCCCAGCCTCTGCCTCTCGAAGCCAGGCCCCGGCTTCTTCTGGATCCCCTTTCCCCAAAGTAACTAGGAAAGTCTGAGCTTCTTCGCTTTCAGTGAAGATGACAACTGCACCATCTTTCAACCTCAGCTCTTAAACTTGAGAACTTCAACCTTTTCCAATCCTTTTTTCAAGCCTCCTGGAAAATCCTCCCACTTCTTGTGTAACAGCCCCGAATGCCACCAATTTCCTCTCCCTTTCCTAGAACAAAAGCACTGCCCTATGCTCATGAAGGAACCAAATTCTCCCCTCTCACTTTTCTACTCTGTACATAGCTTGATGCTAAAATCATGCTCTTTACCACTCTTCTTACACTATTTTTCCGCTTGCTTTAGTTACCAGTTTGTTCTGTTTCAAATTTTAACTCATCTCCTCGCACAAGATTTTGAACAAGTATATTCAGCCTCCTCTCGTCTAAGCCATACTCTTTTTATTCTTATTTTATTAAGTATCTGGCTCCTCTCACTGCTAAAGGGGCCTTCTTCGCCCAACTAGGATAAATGGAATACAGAAGTAACTCTTAAGGAGGGAAACTCTTAAAGACTGTTTCTGTCATTCATATTTTCCAGCTGCCTTGTGCGTCCACTGTACTTATATCGTAATCAACAAGCCCATCTATGTAACTAATTTGAGGTATTTAACTCCTGTGTTTATGTGCTGTCTGCTCAAATTACTTTCTAGCCAGAATACCCCAAATCCGCCTGTATCTGAATTTTAAAAAAGTCAAGAATTTCACATATGTTTATACAGTATTTATGTAAGTCACAGCTAGACATCTGTCTTTAATGTCCTTAACTTCATTCTCAGTCTTAAAGTGCTTGTACATCTATAAATAAAGCAGACTCTTGCCTTATATATAGTCATACGCTGTTGTACACAAGGAGATGCTGATATTAGAGGTATGCTATTTTTCTGAGGAAACTGAAGTTTCACTGGAAGTTAAACTAATTTCCCATATTTGTGGTAGTCTAAATACTTGATAACCTGAAATCTCAGCACTTGATATCAGTTACTGTTTCCAGGCACAAATACGCTGTCCTTTTAACATAAACAAGAAATTCTGAATAGCAAATTAAAGTATTTTGAGCATAAAAATAAGCTAAAGTTTAAAGCAGCCTACAGACACCCTCTCATGCACTTCTGATGGAGATGTTCGTTATTACTAAAGGCAAAGGAGGAAACGGTTAGGCAAAGTATTTTCTCCCATGTATCAAGGTGTCAGTAAGAGTCAAATTTTAAGAGTGACCCTAGTCCATACATACACCTCCAAACCAAGCACACACACACACACACACACACACACACCCCTTAATTTCCTTTGGTGATTTAGAAACTCTGAATGTGATTTCAGTACAAGGTGAAATCACTTTTGCTATTAGATGTTAACCTGACTTTAAAACATATGTAATAGTCTCTTGCTGTAACACAGTGAACACGAGTAAGCAAGGACCCGCAGCAGAAGTAAACCCCGGCAGTTAGGAAGCTTCATCTACTTCTCATTTAAGCCCCAGGCCACTGAATTTCACCCTGCCATTCCTATATTGAGCCCAACAGCCAGCCTGACCACGCCATGGCATATTTTGTATCCAAAGCATGTTTTCCAGAAAGGTGTATTTGGGAATTTCATCTTCAGCTAAAAGGCCAACAGAAGGAGTGTGGAAATTCCTCCATTTCTACTAGCAGGCTTTTCCAACACAGCTAAAAATCCGGGCCTAGCTCAGACCAGGAGCCTGCTGCCCCCAGGCTCGGGTTTTTGCTGCCTGTTTTTGTTGCACTAGCCAGCACTTCTGGGTGCTCCGCAGTGCCTCCCCAAAAAGGGTATATTCATCAATCCAGCCATCCTGCACTCCTTTTGGATAAGCCAAACATATTGAACTTCTCAAGTCTCTCACTGTACAGTATTCCCTTCACCCTTCTATTTTTTATTATTAATCCCCTAAAACATTGCAGTTTTACAAGATTCTTGAGTGTGAAGTTGGAATCCAGAACAACAGGGAACTCGCAGCTCGGGGCTCTCGGATGTCGCTCCCCTGCTCACACACAAACACGGCCTTGCTCTGCTCTGCCACGTCACCTAAGCAGCCCAGGACTTCTCTTTGCTCACGACTTTCAACCTCTACTCCAAGTTCAAGAGGAGCAGCTCAGAAGTTTCTACTCCACAGACGTAGCCCATGTATCTTTTTGAAATGCACTCCTCTTTAATCGATTTGCACTAAGAAGCGAGTCAAGTTTGTTATTGTCATTATTAGTAGTAACTTATCACATTAATATCTCCTACAAATGTTTATCAACAATTGCTTTTGCTATGGATAATCAATGAAAGTATCAAATAGCCATCAAGTCTTTTTTTTTTTTCTCCCTTCCATTATTTCTCCCTAACCTTTAAATGAGGCTACCAGCTTGGATATTCCCAGAAGCCGGGTACTAGAAACACAGATAATACTTTTCCAATAGAAGGCAGCAATTACCTGAAACATGTTATAGATAACGCTTATCCTGGAGATATGCAGTACTGAACCTGCCCTAACGCTGAAGTCACCTCTACTTTGAGCTGGGGTTTGGACAGAGACCTTTCCCACAACTCTTAACATACACTCTTAAATTAACGTTTCATTCAAATGAATTCTGGCCAAGTTCACGCTGATTTCTGTTACACTTCATAAAGCTCCGATAACACCATCCCTGGATTTTTCTGCTTTCCAGCTGTGACTCCACACACGTCCGACGGCACACGCACCCCTCCGCACACGCGCAAGACAACGCTAACGTCTAAGGTGACGCACTGCGCATAACTGCACGTCAATCTGTCCACGTTTTGCAGATTCCTTGGTTCACACAGACAAGCAAAAAGTCTTGTATAAACACTCACAGTGCTGATAATTTTACTGCCACAAATCCTTAACCCTAGAGCTTACCCGAGATGCTTCTTTTGAAAGGTTCATGAGTCGCGTTCCTGGTGAGAAGGAACAGCGCTGCAGCACACTCGGCACTGCACTACAACCACGCAAACAAGTAAGAACCACCTTTAAAAGACTCCGATCACTTATAGACCTTCTTTGCCACGATGGAAAATGATGTATTATGAAATTACGGATCTGCACTAGCTCTCCAAAAAATCTACTAGAGCCTCACTCTTCAGTGATGCAAGAATAGTAATGGGAACTTAATTGAAGAAGAGAATGTTTATTTTCTGTGCCATCTAGCGTGGAATAGCTGCAGAAAAAGGCAAAAAAAAAAAAAAAAAAAGAAAAAAACAATTCCTCCCCTCCAACTGCTTTATGTAGGTCAAAAAACTCCTTAAGGGCAGGAAGTCACAGAAAATAAATGTCACTACACATCAACTTTTTATCACGAAAATAAGCAAGGCAGTAGATAAATCCACCTTCCCAATAATTCAGTATGAAGTTCCACAGGAGACAGTAGCTTATTAGGGAATCCAAATCTGTTGTGAAAACTCATTGTAGGGTTGCAGAAGAGGTGCCTTGCACTGCTAGATGACAAATTGGAAAAAAAATGTTCCACATTGTACCCGATTTTTTTTGGTGCTTTACACAATTTAGGGTTAAGAATTCTTGAAGCCATCACTACAGTTATTGAAAAATAAAAAAATAAATCAAATGCACAATCAGATTACTTTCAAGTTCAGGTGTGACTGTTGGGAAAAAAAAAAAAAAGCCTTGTGCAAATGCATATATGTTACATATACCCCAAAATAACAAAGCGACAGCAGCAGAATTCCTCCACAGCAGGCGGTTTCTCCACAACACATCTACCCTCATGAAGCACTCGTATTTACACAATGATGCAGTTTTCTGATTGCATTTAAGGAAAGTAATCAGACACATTGATCTTGAAAAAAGCAAAAGATGAATTTATTCCTTACACTTATCTGGACAGCAAAAGTGAGAAAATACACAAGTTGATTCTTTCAATCCAAAAACGACACGTTCCAACACCAAAGAACAGTACCATAGTTTGATTTAATTAATGCAAGCAAAAAATGTGATTTAATTTACATTATCTCTTACCTCATTATTGTAACTGAAGGTGGGATTCACAAAAGTCATTTTCACATACAGATTCACAGAACAGCCAGCTTTGAAATTTACTTGGAACCTTTATACCAAAATAACACTAATCTTGTGTCTATCACAGAACTTGAGCTTAGCAAAATGACAAAGAAACCACCCTTTCTTAAGATGATTTCCTGATTTCTACTAATTCACCTAACCCTGTAGAGAATGTTACTCCAACAGTTCAGATGTATGAAAACCCTTTAGATTACTAAAAACGGACATAAAGTGTCCTTACCCAATGCTACAGCTCAAGAAGAGAAACCAAGGCAGAGACCTCAAAAAAACTGCAAAGCAATCCAAACATAAAACTATTTGAACTTCACTTCAACTACCTGATGGGCGTCTGATGATCTACAACACTATTTCAGTATAAACAAACAAACAAAAAAATTGCTCATATGCTGTATTTAAAGTATGAAAGAATGCAACGAGAGAAATAACTGTTATACAAATTACGACTATAGAAACTTCATGCTCATCTCTGGATTTTCACTTCAAATAGATCTGCCTTGTTTCATCTCTGCTCCTTTTCAATGAGATCTGCTTTTAACGAGAACACTATGACTACTGGCCTTATGTTTGCAAATCCTACTTTAAAATATCCCCAAAACACCTATAAAGATAACTCAGTTAACACTGTTAGTGGTCACTGTGCTCTGGGACAACAGCATGTGCTACAGAAAGGAAATACAAGTTTTGGAGTTTGATTCATAAATCACAGGCAAGCCCATATTTCTTAGTTTTATGCTTAGAAGCAGTTTGCAAGTAATTCATAGTATTAACACCAGCAGCGTGGAGCTCCAGCATATTCCTCTGAACAGGCATCACTCACAAGGCCTCAGAAACATTTCAGAGCCGTCTTCCTTACAAGCACCTGCACAACTGCATCCATCAAAAGTGCTGTCAGGGAAGGGAAAGTGCAGGTGTCAATCCAGCTTGACTGAGGTACTTAATCCAGCCTGACAACTACATTCCTTGAATTTTTGATTTCCATTTTCTTTGATTTCCCAAAGCATCTAGCATTCAGACTCATAAAGAAGGTTTTTAAAACATGAACAGAGCTTAAGCTGAATCCAACAGACATTTAAATACATCCTTCCTCCACAAACAGATTCCACCAGCCAACCAGATGTTAGGTCCCATTTACTTCTGCTGGAAAGTTAAAAACTGAGCTACTTCCGAAGCAAAATTTTCATCGAGCATGAAACGTAACAGCTAATTCACACAGCAACCACATCTTGCATAGAGCTTCTGGAACTGCAATGAGACAACGGGAGGGAAAAAAAGCCCAGCAATATATCAGAGGTTCTTTACCACCTCTTGCTCAGGTGATGCTGAGCACAACCAACCCATCCAAAACTTGATCCCTGTTCAGAATCCACTGATTTTAATCAGTCGGAAAACCTCTGCACGGAGACGGTAACAACCTGACTTTGTAGGCACAGACCACAAGACCAAATTGAAAAGATTAACTGAATCTTCTGTATACCAAGAAGGGAAACACTAGTACACAAACAAAAATATTTTTAGTTTTTAGCCATTTAATTTTTCTTCGCCATTGAATTAGATAGCAAAGATGTTAAGCTCAAGCGAGATATACTACGCAATGTGGTCTACCGTAAAAGCTCCCACACTTCGTAAATGTAATGAAGTCCATAAATGAATGTCAGAATGGGACCATTACTCACTTTTTCTTACTATTAAAGAGCTAAAGAGCATCAAATGAAATTAACAGGAATCAAGGTCAAAAATCCCATCAGAGGGAGGTATTTTTCCCCAATATAGGCTCTAATTAAGTTGTGGAACACAATGTCCAAGGCCAGAAGCCAGGAGGCCAGAAGCTTACATAGGTTCAAAGAAGTGACAGATTTCTATATTTTAAAAAAAAGGGGGGGAGGAAGGACAAAGCAATGCAAACACCATCATGTTGCTTTGAGCATAAGAATAAATCAACGCTGGGATGCAAAACGGCAAAGAAGGGAAGCAAAGGAAGCACCCCCTGCGCCCTGCCCTTTCTTAGGCTCTTCCCCAAGCAGCTGCCGCTGACCAAGATGGGTCAGGGGTTGGAGACAGCCTCGCTCCAACTCGGCACCGCTGCTCCCATGCTAACAGCATCCTGCTTATTATGCAAAAAGCCAAAAGTAATGTTTAATATACAAAACGTATGGCTTTGTCAAAATATGCAACAATCCAATGCAAAAATGCCAAGATCCTCACGAATTCAAACGCTGAAAGACAAAGCACCCCTGCTTTATAGACTGCAACATGAAAGCAAAGGAGAAATAAACAAACAAATTAAAAAAAGGAGAATAAAACCTTCTTCCAAGCCAAGCTGTGCTCAAAAGTCACCCTCTTCCTTCAGCTGCACCAGTTACAGCAGTCTGGAAATCCAGCCTCTCCAAACACCATCGCCAACTGCCGCCATACACCCGGCGTAAAGGATACTTTTCAAACCAAGTAGCTCAGAAGTTACATTAAATTTTTGTTCTTCACTGTCCTAACAATGTTTTTATGCAAGGTGGTGGAAATTTCACAAGCTTCATGTGAAAACAACTGGAAAAGATGAACTTACAGACAACAGCAGTTGACAGTCTGCAGACCTTAAAAGGTAGCTGTAACAGGCTTCAATGGAGCTCCTTGCTTTTGTATGCATTTAACAAAAGGTTTAAAATCCTTTTAATCGCATGCTTCTGAGTTATGACATTGACAGGAAAGCTACTTATAGGATGAGGAAAAGATGAAAAAAATAAAGAAAATGCTTTCCCCCCCAGCTCCATTTTGTTCATCTTGCAAGATGACAGCTGGTTTGTATATACACAAGTATGCACATGAGTCTGTCAAGAATTAGAAAAACAAAAACAAACTTCCCACAGATATTACCTCCTGCTTGATAACTTGCGCATTGGAATTGTGAGTGAGGCTTCCACGGAAGCATTAAAAGTAGCAACCAAAACAGTTATGTCCATTAACAGTAATTAAGTATTTCACAACACTGGTATTTGCAGAAAGAAAGATGTTCTTACTATAGGAATAATTCTGTTTCCCCGCATGTTAAAAATATGTGTTTTGCAGGAGAATGCAAAGTTGTATTTCTGTTTTTCCCTTCCTGAAACAGGAAGTTCAGTAACATTATTATTAATACTGTCATGTTTCAATATTGTGCTGAAAAAAGAAGACACCACAATTGCATAAAGTTATCAGGGACAATTAAATAAGACATTTCGAGTCTCTAACAGTATCGTACTTGCAGTCATTTGCAATTCTCTATTAATTAGAAAAGTCAGAGATCAACTCCACAAGATCACTCAGAAACAAATAAAAGCAACAGGACATGGTGATTTTTTTAAAAACCTCCCCTCCATTAAAAATATACATATACACATGCATCTATACATACACATATATATATTTCAAACGATTGCGTGCTCATAGGCAGCGCATATTACTGGCAACATAGTAGGATTAAACAACAACAAAAATAGATCTAGTGATTACTTGGGCTGAGGTTAGCAAACATCTACCTTGAACTCGCACCAAAACTGCCTTCCTTCCACTCATGTTTCAACAGTTAATTAATGTGTAGCTCACACTGAAGCACCTAAGTTTAATTCTTAAAATCTGGCAGCTCGTCTTCAGAGCGACTGGTCAAATCTACAATGAAACTCCAGAACATGGCTACAAACAACATTAGTCATCAGTAATGACTTGGTATAAGCAGATAATGTCTGCTGTGAATTTGCCTGAAGACTCCTGTGTTAAACATACGCACACAAACGAAAACAAAACAAAAAAACACTTTGCAAATAGTGAAACTATTTCCCTCTGCAATTCTAGCCAGTCTTTTTTTCATAAACAGATTTTACACTATTAAATACATAACTTTTAAATAAGCTATAAAGCTATATTTGAATATAAACCAATCTGAATCGCCAGGCTAATTACGAGCCCGTCGATTTTCCTTGCCCTCCAAGATAAAACGCTCCCCACATCTGCTGTGCGATGACACCCCAGTTGGTTGGTTGGGAACAAGGTGGTGGCTCTGCCACCAGTCCTATTCGCGGAGCTCCAGAGAGGATCACACCAACCCCTAGGAACCAGGAGGTTCCCAACCCCTGAGCAGCTTCCAGGCCTCGGAACGAAAGGGCTCCCAGCAGACGGTCCAAGGAACAGCGCGATCATGCCGAGCGGTTAAGTTTCAAGCAAATGCTAGTTTCCATCAGCACCACCTACACTGATGAAGAAATTTTAGCTGCACAGAAGATCTGTTTCATTGTTCATTAAAAAACTGACACTCAACAAATCCTTCAGAATTTTCCTTCTCCTTAAAAGGTGACATTGATAGGACTAAAATAAATTACAAGTCAATGATTACACCGAGAGCATGAAGAAGATGTACTTTCCTTCCCCCACCCCAGGGCTTAAGCGTTTAACAGATTGCTACTAAGTACTGAAACTAATTCTGGGCTCTTTGCAAATCAAGACATACAACACCACACACCACGACTTGCTTACAATTAGTGTATTACACCAAGCTGTTTATAAAGAGCACTTCATCTATGCCTTATTAGTGTGTCAGGCCAAAATATAAATTAACCACCTGCCAAACGATTATTAATATTAAAAAGCAGAAAGCAAAAATAGCAGTTACAGCTAAAGGTCAAACAAGTCACCCAACTGTATTCATGATTATACAACTCCACACGCGCTGGCACCGCTCAGAACGAGCTTTTCCTAGAAAGCAGAAAGGTAAAGACAATTGAACTTTTACAGAGGGACTGGTTAAGGAAACTAGCACTAAAGATATCAAAGGGGAAAAAATACAAAAAAAAAATCTTAAAGTTTGAAAACCTACAGGGCATTAAGGCTGTGCCGCTAATGGCATGCGTGAAGGCAGAGCACTCATACTCCTCTTTTTTTTTCCCCACCACAACTCTTGTAGGAATAAAGACCTGTGTATGGCGTTTTCAGCACCAGACTTGTAAAACAACTTTATTTTTTCCCGTCCCTTGATGCAGGTATCAAATCCCATGGCAAACCAACACGCTTTCACTTTTCGCGCTCGGGGCTGCTGCAAACGCAGCCCGTGCAGCCGCGCTCCAGCGCCCACAAACGCGCTAGGCCTCGCACAACCCCCCAGAACGTTTTGCAGAGCGTTAATATTTTCTCATGGTAAAGGAATGCGTTACCACCAGAAACCCTCTCCGTGCGCTCACCGTCACGCAAGGAAAGCGCGTACTAAAACACGCACGCGGGTGTTTCCTGGGGATGATTGGGTCTGACCGTCAAGATAAATGCTCCAGCGCCCACAAACGCGCTAGGCCTCGCACAACCCCCCAGAACGTTTTGCAGAGCGTTAATATTTTCTCATGGTAAAGGAATGCGTTACCACCAGAAACCCTCTCCGTGCGCTCACCGTCACGCAAGGAAAGCGCGTACTAAAACACGCACGCGGGTGTTTCCTGGGGATGATTGGGTCTGACCGTCAAGATAAATATTCCGATGATGCAAAGACGCCGAAATCACCGCTAACAACCACCATCG
>NW_010583789.1:195935-210192 GCF_000705375.1 Tinamus guttatus | reverse complement strand
CCCGGCCCGCGCCGCCGCCCGCCCCGCGCAGCGCCCCGGGGCCGGCACGCGCGTTCCCGTGAAAACAGCCTCCCGTCCCGGGGAGCAGCGGTATCCATGACGCAGGCAGACACGCAATCTTCGTTAAACAAATCACCAGTTAATCCGCACTCTTATACTTCATGGTTGACATTTAAAAATACAGCAAAGGACATTCAAGCACATTTCTCTCTCTATATATATATATATATTTAAATCCCATTTCTAAACGTTGCCAGCTCCACCATCCTAAATTAAAGCCCTCAAAGGGACTCGGCGGGAAAGGGAACCCCATGAGCCACGGCACTGGCCAAGCTCAGCACTGACCACCACTGTCCTGAACACTGAGCATTTTCTCCATGTTTTGTGGTGTTTTGTTTTTCCTGAGTGAAAACATGCCATTTTCACCACTGGGAACTCTTCCCTCTTGGCTTGATCAAGACATGTGTAACAACCCTTAGGGGTAAATAAAGAAATACAGAGTTAAGAGACCTGCTTAAACATAGTTGAACTGCAATCAGTTTTCCTTTGGCCATCAGGTCAGTCCTGCGCTTTTTTTTTTTTTTTTTAAATCTTCTAGAGGAACAGCAACGCTAGGATGCGTCCAGCCTATTCACCACGACAGAGATCTTTCACTCTCTCTTAGCTTCGAGATTCATTCTTTGCCAGTCTCCTTCCAGGACTCCTGGCTCATAAACCAAACCTAAAAGCAGAAGCAGATGAAGCTGCCCAAGTCTGGCCTTGCTGGGGCAGACAGCGGTGACTGCAGCAGCACTGCTGCAGTGCGACACTCATGACAGGCCCCACAAAACGTCGGGCGAGCCAGAGTTGGGGTAGCAGAATAAGGTGGGAGGGTGGGAGCGTAAGATGGGAAAAATGTAGTGATTTACATTTGTCAAAACCAGGAAATACAGAAATTCAAATAAACAACAAAAAACAGATGGCCAGAGGCAAACTGAAGCCAGTACCGAAAGAAAGGCAAACTGAAGCCAGTACCGAAAGAAAAGCTGCAAGCACCAAGGAGGAGAACATCAGTGAGTTTGATCTTCTTTCATGATGCAACATCCTAGTTTAGCTCTGTCATTTCAGGAGGATAAAAGTTTTTATATTATAGAACCCCTGGGGTTATGCACCAGGGCTGAGAAACTGCAGTTGTTTTCAGTAGAGACTATCATTATTGAAAATAAAATATAACAAGGGGGAAGCACAGTGGGAAAAATCTCATACCCCATAATCAGATATTATATTAAAAGACAAGAAATTGGCTTTACACCTCAATTCAAAACATAGAATTATGAATGAAAGATTCTAACGGGATATTATGATAGCAGTAGTATTTTCCATAATTACATTAAATGCGTAGCTTTTTTTTTTCCAATTCTGTAGCTCAAGTGTGAAAAACTAAAAATAACAAAATTTCAATCTGCTTCTTATTAGAAAACCTATGACACAAGGACTCCCTCTTTTCTTTGCTTATACAACAACTGGCAAGAGTTGGTCTTGCTAGTGATGGCACTTCCAAGGGCTACAGACCCGAGATGGGGACTTGTGAAGCTTCCCTGTGCCAGATATGAAGGCAATACCACAAGAACAAAGACCAGTCGTGGGTCTGGTCTGGTCAATTTTATGTTCTTAATATTAAGTATCAGAATACTCAAAATTTAAAAGCTTTTCCATGAAACTTCAGTTGATGATCTTCAAAATAGAAATCAAAGGCCAGATAGAATAGCAAATGAAATCTGCACTGTTAACTTCCTTTTGGGAAGGAGAGCACTTAAAATGGTTTCTTCTTGTAAACTACTTTCTCTGTGGGCAACCAAAGATAAACAAAGTCAGATCTACAGAAATCTGCATGCAGCAGAAGTGACTACTTTTTCCCAAATGGCATGGTGAAAATGAAAGTAGAATACTGCATAAATGGTCTGTACAACAAGAAAAAGCACATTAAAAACAGTTAGAAAAAATGAAAACAAATGCCAGGCTGCACTGATTGCGTTTGAGTCTCGTGCAAGTAATCAGGGTGCTCAACCCAACTCAAACTACAAAAAAATTGTGGCATTCAGGAGTCTTTCGGGATTTAGAGACATGTAAACATATCTAGGTTACCTAAAGGATAGCACAGACTGATCTGTGATTGCTACTTTTTTTTCCCCTAATTATGGATTGTCGGTGCATCAATACTGAAATATGTCAGAGAAAACCTGAGACAGAAATGCAACCCAATTTGCATCCCCTAGAAAGAGAAAAAAGCTGAGGCATAAAGATCCCACTATTGCTTCTACATTTTCACCCAAGTCACACCACAACCACTCTAAAAATCAGTCCCTTGGGGAAAAACAAACAAAAATATGATGACGATAGCTCCTTTACATAGATTTTCAAAATACCACCACACAGTCACTGAAATATCAAGCTTGGGAGCAGAAACAAAAGGCTCCAGGTTGTTGGATCACTATCAGCAGCCTGGAACAAGGCTCTGCAAGGTGGCGTGTTAACAAGCAGCCAGCAACAGTGCGATCAGAAAGCCCGATGCCGGGACAGTAATTCCTGACAGATGTCTGACAGGCAGAGGAATAAACCTCTCTTGTCTCTGAGGACCCAAGTAGTTTTTCAAAGCTCATTTCCTACTCTGCCTCCATTTGTTTGCTTTGTTAATTGAATTAGTCTGCGGTTAATTCTGGTCCGCATTGTTCTATTTGCTTTTCATTTTCAGAAAGGGAAGGATGGAACAGGCTGCGCTCAGGTCAGTGAATAAACAAATCACATCGTGACTGGGATGGGAAGCAAAGCCTCATTTCTCGCAGGGCCCGCGGGCGACCTTTACTGCACAGCCCCACTGCCGACGGGAATTGCCCGTGGGCAGCGCGGCAAAGCTGAACGCAACAGGAACGTGAAAAAATTCACGCCTGTTTTTTACACTGACTTGCTATTAAACAACTGAAGATACAAACGCGCGTCAAGTGAAAATGCACAGAAAACCCAATAACAGAAAAGGAATTCTCACTGTAAAGCATGGAAAACCGATTTGGAACAGTAGCTGCTCTGTATGTAATATATAATATATATAATAATATTCCAGAAATAAATACTTTCCGAAAGTGGATTATAGCAGTGAAGGAAAACGGCAATATGAACCAGCTGCACAGCAGGGCATGTACACAGCATCCACGAGGGGACTTGTGAGTCTGTATTTGTCAGAGCCCGAAGCTCTTCATGCAACCGAGTCTTGCTGAGTGCAAAAGCTTTGCAGTTTTTGCAGTTCAATACTGAAAGTACAGGATGCCAATACAGCAGTTGTGAAACCTAGATTTTTTTTTTTAATCTAACTCTTAATAAATAAAAACAGAATCTATAATCAGAAGTAGCAAGGGCTGAAATTAGTGAGCTGCTGTTAAAATGTACACATTCCCCCTCCCTCAAAGACACAAACTTAATGTTTAAGTACGTAAGCTTTCCCACTTAACTGTTAACTTTTCTAATCCAAAATATTTTTGCAAAAATGTGTCTTCCCATGGGAATATCCACTTTGGAACCTGCGGACCTGTAAATAGAACTGCTTTACAAATCCTACAGTGCAGACTCCATTAGTTTTCCTTGTGGTTGGTCAGTGCTGATAGATATGAAGCAAAATATAGATAATATAAAGATAAGATGAAGTCAACACCTCAACGGTTCAATCAGCATGTTAGCAGGCTTCATGGATCAGCCTAAAATGACTATTGCTTGTACAAGCTTTACAAGTGGTAGTATGAATTTAGTACTGGAAGGACAGACCCCTTAGGAAATATACTGGGTAACATAGTACCTCAGAAACCTTTTAACATTCTTATTGAGTTACAGCCTCTGTACGACTACAGCGTGTTTCTGTAATGTCACAAGATTTCTAAATTCTTCTTCCATTCCATCTCTACTTTGATTAAGCAACAAAGCAAGGCAGATAAAAGCATGCTTCCTGTAATTATCAGTAGTAAAACAATCTTCAGTTACATCTACAGATCCTATGTTCCTTTTACAGATTTTCAACTTTTTTTTTTTCCTCCGGAAAATTAGACATCCGTGGTTCTACTAATCTTTACAGTGTCAACAAGTCTAAGAATGTAAATATGCTCAAAATCTCACCCCAGTATTTTTTCCCTGCAGAATACCTTGCAGCATGGTCACAGACACGGATACGGCACCCAACGTTAACTCTGGTGTGAGCCGACGGGAGGTCTGAAGTTGGCAAAACCCTAGTACTCACCCATTTGGAAGGCAGGATGCAACAAGACAGACGCTGAAGGTCCATAAACTGAGTCTAGAACGAATGAGCAGGAACTAGGAGAGCAGCAGCGGACGTCCAAGCAGGAGAAGCATTGCCTCGAACCACTTGGCTCCTGCTGCCTTTTCAACTCGAGCACTGGGATGCCAGGCAGAAGAGTTCTCGCTCTGAGGACTCATGGCTTCACTGTACCACAAGGATACTGCATCGCTGAATGCACTGATACTGCCCTATGCTCAACAATAGAGTATCAAGTATATATATAAAAAAAGGCCAATCACTATTTGAAATAAGTGATTTTAAAAGCTTGAAACATCTAAGTATCCTCACAAACCTCCCTCTCCAAGTATTTTTAGGAAGGGATGAGGTAAAGCAGGTAAACAAAATTTTTAAAGGCAACATTCCCAATGATCATCATTACCAGTTAAATGTTTAATATCCTATTTCCAACACTCAACTGCTTTTTAGTTTGTCACCGAAAGTGGCATTACTTGCCTATGGTACCAAGATAATTTGACAGAACAGTCTGAGTAACCGAATCATCTTTTTCCCAGTGTTTTTATGAATGACTACACGATTTAAAGACACCTCATATCAAAATAAACATTTGGCCAACGCAGCTGACTATCAAGCTCTTGACAGTAGTGTCATTTCCTGCTCTTGCCACCAGTTCCCTTTCCTGCAGCACCTCCCACTGTGCCAGCACACGTCTGTGTGCCTAAGTAACCAGATTCAAGAAATGGCAGGAATGAAAAAAGAAAAAGGACACGCCACAATTCTGGGAGTAGATTTTTCCACTCTGGATGAGTTCCCCTATGCAGTTCCCCACCCGGACTCACAGATTTCTGTGCTGCCAGAGGGGGAGGCCGTGGTGAGACCAGAAGAAACACCCAGGAGCGGCCGCCGCCGAAACGCGAGCCAGGGCCTGTGGTGATGAGGCCGCTCTAGCCGCCCCCTTCTCTATCCCAGTCAGCCTGAGCGCACCAAGCACCATCTTAAACCACACAGGCACCATAATCTTATCTGTATGTTTGCACCTAACTCGGCACTCTTGAAATATTATGTAATTATTTCTACCTTGGGGTCAGACTTAAAGTTAGGACTATCTTATATGTAACATCAGATCCATGGAAGAGCAGGAACAGTTATGTTTTCAACACACACATGGAAACACACGTGATGCTCTCATTCTCTTGAGCATATATCAAAGCTCACTGCCGATGGGAAATCTTTTGAGCTGTGTTTGGATCTACATTTGTCCATGTTCACAGTTGCCAGACAGCACTAACATATTGAACCGTGAGTTTCAGGATGTTAAAGACAAGAAGACTTTTCCTCTGCGAGAGCTGTCTCCTGCAACCTATACTTTCACCTGCCTTCTGGAAAAGAAAATGCAAGGCAATCGTTGGGATATAATAAATATGGGGCAATCTCAGTGATCCACAAGTAGTTTGATCTAATTTGGGATTAAAACACAGCACAAGAGACATCAGAGCTGCTCTGTAAAGAAGCAGTTGAAGTCATCCAAGATTGACAGCTGAAGCACAGGATAAACATAACTGTACTACACTCAAAGACAGCTTGAGTTTATCCTATGATGGAGTTTTTAAAAACTACAACACTGTTTATAGGACTTTTTCTTTTTCGCCACTAAAGATACCACTTGTTTTTGTGTCATGAAGTCTTCACTTCTAAAACTTACATTTATTTTGAAATATAGGTCATTTCAAAAACTACTTTGAAAGGGTACTGTAAATAAAGCTTACACTGATGAAGTTGATTTGTCAGAATGTCCTCCAATGTGTGCAGCAAGTTCAACCATCCAAGCAGTACTGTGTATGACAGGGAAGAAATTTGCAAAAAGAATGATGAAGAAAAACAGATTTAAAACACAGGCAACTTCTCCAAGTGGTTTAAACACCATTCAGCTTTTGTTCCTTTACCCTCCCTTACCGCTCCTTTCCCTTGAAGCAACCTCAGTGACTCAGGAGTAATCCTGCCTGCTCAAATACACGTGGATTAGCTGGATATATGACACAAGAGGAAAACCTATTGCCTATTTTTTCATTTCACAAGACCTACAAGAGGAAAGCAGGCATAAATATTCACTTAGCATAGGAAAGGTAAGCTGATGTACACGTTAAGCTGGATAAGCCAAAGGCATTTTAAGGAAAACACACAAATCTTTTATTGCAGAAGAGGTTTTCCACTCTGGATTAGGTCCAGATGCTAAACTTAGCCAGCCACTTAAGCTAGTGAAATTCCTCCCCTTTGAAAACTTCGTAGATATTTTAATGCCTTTTTACTACTATGGATGGAGAGAAAGAACAGTTAAATAAAAAATCCTAAATAAATGCACCATTTCCTTTCTAGGAAAAACAATGATCTCTTTAGCTATCTCTAAAATATCAGAATATCCAAAAACTTTTCTTTAGGGGTGGTTAAAATGCAGATGGTTAAAATGCAAAGAACAACTGCAAGAAGAAAATGGTACTTAAAAAATTAAGTGCCATTGTATCACCATGCTAGATACAGACATTGAAAAATCAGAGTATCTAATGCATGCTCAGAGAACATTCACCCAAGCTTTCTTACTACTAATAAATACGAGCTGATAATAATTACCACAGTATTTTTGCCCATCCCAGTTCACACCATATCCTCTTAAAGCTGGAGGAAACAAGGTCCTTCGAGTATATCTTAAACATTCTTTATGTGTACATAGACTACGTCTGACATAAGCAAGAGGTATTATGAGCAGCAATTAGCAGCACTTGTACAATTTAGGTGTCCAAGTATATTCCTTTAATGTTAAAAATATTTCCACGCTGCCAGGTTACACAGCTTAATAAATATGAATCAGGGCTTTCAACTACTACAATATTGGTGAAAAAGGCATCGAAAAAAGAACGTAGTAATGCAAAATAAATCTTACACTTTGGACCTTATGTTCTGTTCAGCAAATTAACATTAAAGTACTATAAAATATTTGGAGGATTTCAAAACACCACTAGACAGGATCCTGAATAACTCAGTTCAATCTGGATTCAGCCCTGCTTTGAGCTGGAGGTTGCACGAAATGATCTCCAGAGGACCCTTCCAACCTAAGTTAGCCTAAGATTTGACAATTTGATAAATTGGGAGTACTGAGTGTTTTTGTACACACACACTCTTGTCTTCTTCCTTTCTAGCCACCCTAGCCGGTGTCTGGCAGGATAGAACTGCACTGAATCCTGCACAAAGAGCAAGATTACAGAGCCCTCGCTAGGTATTAGGGCACGCGTTCCTGCACAAGTATTTTGCTACCTAAAATACAGATCTGCTCTACACTGATACACAGAAGAGCTACAGAGTGAAGCATGGCTTGTTCTGAGGGGAATGAAGACTGAAGTGACATAAATGAGGTGGCAGAGAGGCAAGACTTTGGAGGATCATCTGTTACATCCAATCTTAGAGGTGTCCAATTCATCTCCTGCCTCTTTCTCATGAAAACCTAACCCTCGTTTGCCCGTTTTAACTCCTGCAGCAGTGAGGAGTCTCTACGGAGCCGTACAGCTCAGACGGTAATTGCCTCCACTGAGACACCAGGAAAGAGAGGAAGCAAAAGCTTGTCCTGACACAGGTAACCACTCAAACCACACACAAAAGAAAGTTCAGGGTCACCGTTCCCCTCTCACCCACGTTCTTCATTTCCACACCGCAGACTGAAACTCCACTACTCCTACTGCACAAATCCTCCTTTGATGCCTCTTCCCTTCTGCCATCCTCTGACCAGGACTTGCAGCAGTGACTCATGAGCATGTGCTCCACAGGATGCACTGCTGAAACTCTCTTGGGGTATCCTAATTTAGACACCCCAAGGACACGTCATTAATAGCACAGACAGAGGACTTGAAAACGTCTTGAGAAGTAATGACAAATATTATCACAATTATAATAGTATTACATACCCAATTTTTTTAGACAAGCAATTGTGCCTTATAAAAACTGCATGTGCAGTTTATTACTATTTTAATACAAATTTTAGATGTTTGGAGGGAGAGAAGCAACTTGCACAGAAACATCTGCCCGAAGAACTCGGAATAAAACTAGATTCCTGCATCTCCATTATAAACCAAAACTCTGTGTCTAGGTGCAGAGCTCTGCTTCCTCCCAGACCCTCTGCCGAACGATGAAGCCTTATAAACAGGCATTTAATATAAAAAGAGCTGAAGAACTGCAGATAGCCATTCTACATGGTAAGAAAATAAATAACACTACCAGTTTAGAACTGGTAACACTACTAGTTATTCCGTTGGCAGAATATTAACATCATTACTGTGTTTAAAAACTTCTTGGCAAGGCAAAATAAGAGAAAGGAAGGACACTTGTTTAGTAATTATGAAAACTGGTGGGTTGCAAGTTTAATTCTAAAGGCAGCAGTTTGAAATTCAAGTTCCAAAACAAGACCTGTTCTTACTTGGATGCAAGATCCCTAATTTTCCTGAGCTTAAATATAACTAAAACACATTTTAACCATTTCCTAACAGATGCACAAACCAAAGGAAACCAACTGGGACAAAAAAGCCATAATAAATTTCCTCATTTTCACAACACTCACATAAGAAATCCTGCTAGGAACCCAATAATTTTGCTTACAGCAATTCATGTATGCATATATTCTTAACAGAACATTGGGAAGACAGTGTAAACAATCTTTACTGATTTAAGTCCTCCATTCAAACACGTTCCCGTTCAGCAATTCCCACAGCCCCTCAGCTGCAGAAACACTTACTGTTATTTTATCTTTGACGAGAGCACCTGTCGGAAGCGAGGTCAGGATCATCACCATTCATTCTGCAAATTGACTGGGAAATACTAATGCTAACATTCTGCTCTATAAAGGGCAGATATTCAGAAGTGTATGATGATATATTAAAGCAAATACATCATCCATGTATATTACAAGATTAGAAAAGGAACTTTAAAACTCGACCTTTCTCTCAACTTTTCTTCCAGCTGAACTACTTATTTAGATAATATTTGAGGGAAAACACATTTGCATTATAGGAATCACAATATATTCAAGCACATAACAATAATCTTTCTGCCAGTAACTTCAACTAGTGAGTATGCTTGAAAACATCATGCCTTTGCAATATGATCTACTTCCATAAGAACAAGTGGTTAAATAATATCAATTATTTTGATTGTGCATTTATAAACTTTGGAGGAAAACATAACTGAATATAGCAAAGGCTGAACCTCTTCCCTTTTCGCTCTTATGACATTTGACAATACAACATCTGACAGAAATAAAATAATCACTGAGAACTGGTATCTAGTTGTGCTGCTCTCAGTGACCCAAACTGAGTCACTTAGGCAAATAACTGCTTGGTTGTCAAGGAAAAAATGTGAAAGCTACACAGCAAGTGCAGGCAGGAAGTAATACTGCTTTTCAACAAAGTTTCAGCAGATGATCCTCCCTGCTATACTAAAAAAAATAAAAAAGCTGCACAATAACTTAAGTTGGATATGTAGTTAATAAGGTAAATTTTTTTTTAATATTTCAAATGTAAGAAAAATATTTTAAGGGCATAAACTTGTTAATCTAGTTCAAGTAATTTGTTAAAAAAATAGCGCAGCAATATATTTTGGGGAATTACTATGAAGAGTCTCTTCTGATCTGAGTCAGTAGGAAAACCCAGCTGACTTGAACAGTGTAAGATCAGGACCTAAACACTTATGAGAATGGGTGGTGAAATGCAGAAGAATTTTTTATATATATATATATATAAATATATATAAGAAGACAGTTTCTGACTTTTTGGCATGCACTGAACACAATCATTGATATTTCACAATTTATCATCTTAAAATATTCCAAGATTACTCATATCTAGTAACTACAAAGCAAGTTCACAACTGCAAACAGAGACTCTTCTATTCAACTTCAGTGACTCAAGTGCTCCATATTTATTTCACTTTTGTAAGACAAGACAATAAAATTGAGAAGCATACATAAGGATAGTAAAAAGCAGTATAGAAAATTTTCATTTGCTTTCAAAGCCTAAGCAAATGATCAAGTTATTCAAAAATTAAATATATTTAAATAAGCATGGTATCTGATCTTGATTCCTTCTAAAAAATGAGTAAATTACACAGTACACTACGCGATCCACTGGCTTCATCCACCATTTGCACCAACCACCTTCACAAATACCTTCTAACACATAGAATATGTTAAATTTGCTCCACAAGTGACGTCAGAGAGAAAGATTAACAACAGAAATATGCCAGATGCACCTGTTACTAGAAGGTTGTTTCTATCTTAACCCTTTACTTCCAGTTCTAAATAAAATCCACGTCAGAAAGGTTATATGTTTAATACAAACTACAAAAAAATCATAATTCTGAATGAAGTTGAGAAGTAGCTACTAGCATTTTGCATTGCTGTTTCTCATTGCCATTGCAGAAAACTATATGGACACTCACGGTGAGATAATCCACTCCACACACTTTATTAAGATAACACAATAAAGCTTGTTAGTTAAGTTTAATTTGCTGTTCAACAAGTAACATGGAATTTCATAGTACAACTTACAGTGATTCCTTTTAGTTCACAATACCCTCACAGCAAAATCAAAAGGGACCAAAAATCATCCCAGTACCAATATGCAAGTGCTTGATTTTCTTCTTGCTGGTCATCCTGAAAAGTAACACAACAATAATAATTACAGCATGACATTCAAATACTAAATACCAAATACACTCTCATCATCTCAAAAAGTTATGACTAGGCAAGTACTTTACTCCTATTTTTTCTTTCCAGTTTTAAAATGACTGAAAATTATAACCAGTCAATTTGTGCTTTTGTCTGTGCAAAACATCTAATCAAGGTAATAGAGTGTGTTTTTATGATGTATACATCATTCACTATAGCAAAATATAGAACAACATTTAGCATTAAAGTCAACTACTTAATGTAGTGCGAGATGTTATAGCCTAATTAGTCAAACTTAATTTCCTGTGAGGAAGTAAACTATGAACATGAAAGACCAGAACAATATGTGCAGAATCTTGTAGTTCAATTAGGAAATGTTTTATTATATTTAAGCTACACTAAAAGGGTCTAAATACAGATTTAACTGCTTCAGAAAACATTTAAGCTACACTAAAAGGGTCTAAATTTAACTGATTTATTTTAATTTAACAGATTTAACTGCTTCAGAAAATACAAGATTCTCAAAATCAAATTTTCAGAAGAGCACATGAACCTCTCCTCGTTAAACATTTTTTTTTCTTTCTCTCCTTACCTCCACCTTTTCTCATAAAGGCAATTTAAGCTTTACTGTCCTGCTTGCTAAGGAGCTCCACACATTTTACCCCTCAGTCAGCTCTTCACATTGGCACCATGGGGACTCTTCAGCATAACAGCTTACTGGACACTTCCCAAGGTTGGTTGTTTTGTTTCCAAGTTATGGAATTACACATTAAAACCGCCTCATGTGGACAGTCATCATTCAGCTTTTCAGATAACAGACTACCTGATATAAAGAGAAATTCTGCAACACGGACCAGCTTGCAAGGTGCCATGATAGCCAGAAAAGGCACCTAGTAACAATCATTCCAACAGGAAACGCCCCTACCATTTCAGGAGACAATGAAGCTGGAGACACCTTTGAAGCAATAAATGATTAGTTGAGAAGCCCCTAATGACAAGAAAGAAAAAAACCCTCCAATACAGGGGCCAATTTACAGCTATTAATCCAGAATTGTAATCAAGCATCTGCAACAAGATCTTGCTGCATTAACAAGACTCAAATTGCTCTTTTCCTGATACATATCAAAGACAATAACAGCAACAGGAAAACAGGATAGCCAAACACCTGGAAAGCATAAACTACCTGCTTTCATCTCCACCATTCCATGAGGGAGTGCAGTCCTATATCTTCAAAGCAACAAAAATAAAAAAATCACCCTTTAACAAAACCACTGTTCCTTTGAAGGACAAACCACTGTTTCCTAAGATAACTAAGATTCTTGCCCATCCATCTGAAGATCACTGAGTCAAAAATAATTTCAGTTATGCTTTGGAGACCCAGTTTCACGTACCAGCATGACACTGGGCAAACTGCTCGACTCCTGCATCGCTTTCCCAAAGCGAACAAAAATCCCCCAGGAACGTCAGTGCTCGACCTCACCAGTACACTGTGAACGGAGAAGAAAACCAAATCCAACGACTGAACACCACAGAATTGGTAATGAAACCCACAAAACATCTCTTGCTCTTGGAGATTACTGTAGCATTTACACTGTTTAAAGGGTTTCAATGTCTGAAAACATCCTTTCCATAGAAAGTCATCACAATTTTGAATTTCTTTGTTTTTAGCGAATTGCTATTTCTGAGCTTTGGGCAACTACCACTACATACGAACCTGTTTGTCCAGCATTTTACACATTTAGAGTGACCTACCCCTTCACACACATGATGAGACTGTTCCATACCTTACCTCTCGGATTAAAGGACAGTTTTGGTTTTTTTTTTTTTTTTTTCTCATATCAAATCACTTTTCCAAGCATTTCCCACATTGCAGAAGACCAAAATAAGCAATCAATTGAAAACAAACCCATCTCACCTGTATCATATTAGTCCCATGAAGTTAATTATTGCTGCATTCAAAGCTAAACTTATATTGCCGGGGTGGGGGGGAAGCTATTTTGAAGAATGCATTTGAATACGTCGGCTTCAAGAGCACTCATATTTATTTTCTAACGACCTAGCTTCCAAGAATTCTTCTGAGCCACAGAATTGCTCTCAGAACCCCAACACGTTGACCTACTAAAATCAAAAATGAGAAGAATTTGGTAAGTTGCAAGAAAACACTTGCAGATGAGATTCAGACAAAGATGTGACATGCGTTACATGCTTCACCATGTTAGCGGGGCGTTCGGACACACCATGCAATGCCAATGCTATGTCCTAAGTGCTCACAGATGAATATGATGTTCTTAAAAATGTATCTTTAGCTAAGGCATAGACCAAGTTATAACTATTGAGTAACACTGTTGTGCATAATTGAAACCTGAGTAGAGCAAGGAACAAGCCAACCTCCTTGAGGCTCCTTTGATCCCACTGTGAATGCCTCAGCTACTGCCCATGCTACAGTAGAAGAAATCAGCAGTCGCCTGCTGCTGCGGTCGCCTCGTGGAGCGCGGCGCTATGTTCAGAGGGGGTAACACGTCTCGTGGCTTGCAGCATCACCCAAACGGTCAGCAACGACACGTTTTGCTTTCGGGAGAAGTTAAAACACGCACGACAGCCGCGTTACTGTAATAGCACAGTCGCTTGCTAAAGTGCACGCTAAAATACATGGAGAATCCCTGCTCTTTTCTTGCTCCATTAGTGGGTTTCATACACAGTTAAGCAAGGCGGTCGCTGAATCAGCAAGGCTGCTGTGTGTGCTCTAAGGAACTTGCAGCTTTTCCAAAGTATTTCTCATGCTGTTGTCTCACAAGGACTGGATGAACTGTTATATACCAAGATGTTTTACAATAAGGAATCCAGGCATGAATGACATGAGTTTCTAATATGCAAAAAATGACCTGGCACCACTAACGTGTCATCTGCCTCTGCTGAGGAGCATTCCTGTGGCGTCCCTCTCTCTTCTTTCACAAGTCCCCCATCTTCAGGTCTAGGGCAAGCAGACTCTTTAGGCAACTGGCCATTGTCGTCCTACCTGCAGATGGAACCCAAACTGCAAACTGATTTGTTCTGGGAATAGGGCCTAGTTTTTACTTTGGAATGCTACTAGGTACGTGTTCGACAAAGCAAACTGGCAAGCTGTTCTGCGGAGAATGCCCCCAGTCTCCCTGTAACCTACCGGGCGGCGCGCTTTCCTTTCCTGTACCGCTCCCAATGTTCCCTTAAGGATCAGCTGCGGCCTCCTGAGCGGCAGCAGGAGCAGAGGTCGCCTGCGCCACCCCCGCTCAGGTCCCCGC
>NW_010583789.1:170631-190626 GCF_000705375.1 Tinamus guttatus | reverse complement strand
TGGTAGCGGGAAGCTGTAGCTGTGGGGGCTGAGGCGCTGGCCGGGCTCATGGCGGCGCGGCGGGGGGCGCGTTGCCACCGCGCGGTTCTATGGTGTAATGGTTAGCACTCTGGACTTTGAATCCAGCGATCCGAGTTCAAATCTCGGTAGAACCTGCGGCGCTGCCGCGCTTTTTGCCCGGTCGCGCGTGGGACGGGGCCCGGCCGGGAGCCCCGGCACAGGTCCGCAGGCAAGGGGACGGCCCAAGGGCTTTGCTTGGTGTGAGCTCCGGCAACCTGTAACAAATGAAACCCTTTGCAAAGCAATTCTCGCCTGTAATTCCATTCTGCACCTAAGTTTTATATGTAGGTTTTTTTTTTTTTTTGAGTAACATTTAAGTTCTTCACCCTGAGCCCTTCTGAGCTTCAGTAGATAAACGCGCACGACTTGCACATCCCTTTTCAGGCGCACTCGCCCATTTACGTGGGCAGCAAGGCCAGCAACGCAGTGAGAGCAGCGCGGGCGCAAGCTCCTTGCTTGCACCCTGTCCCGTTTTGGGGAACGATCTGCTGAGTTGCTTGTGCAAAACCACCCCCGTCCTCACTGCTGCTTCTCGTTCCAAGGGTGGCCGAGGACAACGTGACCGTTTGCACAAGAAGCCTCTTGCCGGGCTCCTCCTCTGCCTGCGGCCACGTACCCTGCTCTCCTCTAAAAACAAAAGGGCAGAGGACCGTGGAGCCCAGTTACTGCTTTGTGGAGTAGAGGGATGTAACTGGCCAAGGGGCAGTGCTGAAAACGTTCGATTACTGCTTCACTGACCAAAAAGTGCACCCTCGATTTTCCATTTTATGGTTATCCTTTCCTTCAAGGATACACAACCCCATCACTGTGTCACACTTAGCTGTGGGTTGGGAGGATTCTGCCCATGTTTGACCAGTTGGTTTCTTCCAGGGCTCTATTCTGGAACACAGCCTATTCCTTAAAGGTGGATTGGGATGTCGGGCTGGCTCCGCACTGAAGCGCTGCTCTTCCGCAGCTGTGGACAATATTCATGCGAAACACACAAAAAGGCAGGTATGTTACCGTAACACACACTTGAGAACTGAGGCAAGCTCTTATGAGACAAAATCACTACGTAATTCAGTATCAAGATTTATTAGGACAGTTCATGGTCATGCTCCATTTGATTACAAAGCACCAAAATTTAGATAAATGTACATTATCCACATACAACCCATTCCAGACAGCTGCATATATCTGCAGTTTCAAGCGGTACTGCAGCTCCTGCTCCCCGCAAACTCCTGCGGCTCAACAGCCATGAGGTGGGTGCATTGGCTGAAGCGAAGTTATTGGGCAAGACACGGGCATGACGGTGAACATGGGCCACGGCAGCCGCCTCGGAGCCCAGTCCTACAGCCCAGGGCAGCCGCCACGAACCTGCTGCAGGCAGCAATGCCCCAAGAGAGGCTCCAGGCTACCATTTAGCATTTCCAGTCATTTGTCCCTTCCCCTTTAATGGTGCCTTTTCTAAAAACGCATCCAGAGCCAAGCACAACTGTCATAGGGGAGTAAAGCACTAGGGCTAGCGGCAAAGGAACCTGCTACGGTGCTGAAAATCTTCTCACAAAACTGAGCACAGCTCTAGCTCCGGCCAGTGCCCCGAGACGGGGGTTATTAACAACGACCAACTTCCCACAAGGAGATTTAAAAACCAGAATCAAGTCTCAGACGAGTCCTACAGTAAATGTGAAGCTGCAGCAGGGTTTTCCACTTTTAATCCTAACAATACAACAGTGAAGTAAGGCGGAGAGGGAAACCTCATAGCTTGACAGATTAGAATACTCAGGAGATGAAGCATGAGTGGATTCAAGGGGAAAATAGCAATTTGTTTTTATACATCGAGCCACCTTGTTGCAGGCAGATGGATTTCATCTCTCGTCCCATTCCTGGGCTGTTCCAAGAGGGCAGGAAAGGAGGCTCTCCCTGGACACCCCATGGGCACCACAGAGCTCGGCTGGAGCTCAGCAACGTAACATCCTCCCAGAAAAGCAAACTTCTTTTGTATCATTTTATCCAGTATATGCACATAAAAAATAAGCATTCTTTACAAGGAACTTAGGCAATAATTTAAACATGCTATCAAGCAATAACCATATATACACACACATACACACAGAAATATCTGCCTATACAAGCATCGAACAAGACTTTATTACAAGGTAATTCTATTGAAGCTTTGAAGGGAATGGAGGGAAATGGATAAAGCAAACGAGATCAAAGAAGTTTTTATGTTGTTGCTAAAACTAACCTGTTCAGAAATCTATTCAACACCACTGTCCTTCTTTAGCAGGTATTTAGTATGGTTTCATCTATCTATTTCTGGACTCCCTGTACAGAGGTAGATTTCTGTAGATTTTCTGATATTGCACCATTTCAGTATAATATCTTTATTAAAAGAAGATGCACTACTTACAGAGGCTATGTTATGAGCATAATCTCATTGGCTTCATTCCAGTAGTCAGAGTGACCAAATTCATGCACTTTGAAGAACATCCCTCAAAGTAAAACACTACTGAGCTCAAGGAGGTTTACTTGAGAGCCACAACTCTTAAGAGCTTCACATTAAACTATTTCTTAGCATCAGGGAAATGTACTTACATCTCTCCCTCTCTTCTTGAGGCAGCTGTTTAAGCCCATGTCAGAACTGGCACTGCTTTTACTGACGCTTTAATCCCATCCACTGAGTGCGAGTTAGATGCTGATTTCAAATATACAGAGCTCCTTGTAGGACTAGATCTTGCACATGCAAGCAGTTAAAACATTATTAAGTTTAAATATAGATGCCCTCAAACACTTCTGGAAGTGATTAAGGAGTGCCCATCTACACTTCCAGACTGCAAAAGGAAAGCTGAAATGTTCCTTGCTTTGAAACAGCAGTTAATCAAGAACAAATTTGGTATGAGTAAAAGGAAGCTAGCAGTGATTTGGTTTTTGCCCATTCTTGAACATCCTTCTGATAACAAACCTTGAAATAAGTGCACCAAAACACACGATGCCCACATGTAGCAACTTTCATGAGCTCACAAGCACTGCCCAATACTTTTTAAAGTATTTTAGTCATCTATGACATTATTTCTCTGTCATAAGTCTCTTAACATGGAAATAAATTTAAGTTCTGAATACAATCTGGTACTCTGTGAACCCAAAGCATGGAAGAATGGAAGTGCTGTAATTCTGGCCAAGATGGAATCCTGCAAAGCTGGAAAAGTGTGTCCAGGCTCACCGAAGTGCATGGTTCCCTTCCATAAAGGAGCCCGGCAAAGCAGCCTCTGCAAGTTTATAAACTTCAGTTTATAAAGGGAAACTGAAGGGGAGCAATAGACTCCCCCTCCTTTTGTACTAACCTATTTGTGACTGGCTTGGATTACAGGATAGAGAAGGCATAAATCAATTCATTACCTTTCCCCATACACACGCTTGTCACTGTAAAGGGTTTTATTGGTTAAAAAGGCAAGTAAATCCCAAGTTACTGTAGAACAACTGCAGCACCACCACTAGAACTCAGGATGCCTCCCTCCCCACAACAAGGGGAATAACATAAACAGCTGGATGCAATGAAAGTAAATTCAGTGCTCTCATGAAGAGATACAATAGCTTACACCAACTACCCAGGAAGTTATTCCTTCTGATCGGAAAATGCAAGTTAGAGGCATCTTTCCTATAAAAATAAAAACTGTACTAAAAGCAGAGGAAAACAGCAACATTTTACAATGCACAGATGCTCTCAATATAAAATTAAAATAGTCAAGGTAAGCAGAATTTGGGAGGCTATGTCTTGGCAAGGCAGCTGATGGGGGACCAATTACATAAAGGTAACAGACCTGTGCAACAAAAAACTATATTTAAAGCTCTGGAAACTGCTTTGCCAGTGCACCCAAATCTGAACAATTCTTTAAGCCGTTAGTAACTGAGTTCCTCTAAGTCTCCTAAATCCTTGCATTTTGAGCTTAGCTATCCCTGCTATTAGTGGAGTTCATGCACCTGAAACCCAGGGATCCTCTGATTATTGAGCAACGTAGCAGTGTATAAAACAACAGAAGTGCCAACTTGCACCTAATGAACTCACCTCTCTACTGAGAATCTGTTTCTTATTTTCCATGGAGCTTTTTTCTTTTTGAATACAGTCAGCAGTAATAAAAACCCAACCTGGCTATTAATGAGTTAAAAAAAAAAAAAAAAAAAAAAAAGGGAGCTGAGGAAATGACCCTGTGATTTTGACAAGAACTAGCATCCCCTCCCCATGATGATTTTTATTTACTTAAAACAACTTCAGCATCAAAGAACAGCACATCCTTACAATGCTGTTGTATTTACTTAAAACAACTTCAGCATCAACAACAGCATCGTAAGGATGTGCTGTTCTGTGGAAATGAGCTTTCCACAGAAACAATCTCCCGCTTTCTTTGGTTTTGTGATCTTAGCTGCATCGCGTGTCTTTTCTTGCCCTTGAAATCTACCATTTCAGAGGCTTTCATCTGAAGTTTGAAACGCTCCCAAAGATCAAACTGCAACTTACTTGCTCAGCAGAGAGCAAATCAGGTGCCTGCCTGTAAGAGAATCTTCCTTTAGCTCCGAGGCGAGTGTGCAAGAGGGCTGGGGACCCGCTGCCGTTCTTACCTCCTGGGCAGGCAAGCACTTCCACAAAATGGTACGAAAACTTCCCTTTTTTCATTTTCAGAACCATGTTCTGGATATTTCTAAAGCCGTAAGCTGCTGCAAAACGCAGCAGTGTCTCACCATCCTTTTCAAGGGTAACTTCTTGAAAGTCCTTGTTCCTGCAAAGATACATGAAGAAGATTTTAAACCCTTGTATTACCCAAAGGAAGTTTTAAGAGGAGAAATGCTTGTACGAAGAGAAAAGGAGGATAACAGTGGGATTAATGTGAAGTCTTGTAGTTTCTAAATGCTAAGGAAAATAGAAGTTGAGTGAAATTTCCAGGATGAAAACATACCTCACTTAAGGGCAGATACTTTATTAAAAAAAAAAATCGAAGTCAAACCATTTACTTCATAGCCATGAATTTATGGGTTTTAAATACTCAAAGGCCTATCAGAGGCTGAATCAGGTTCGTAATGACCACACAGAAGATCACGGTAGCTCCAGTTAACCCATCCTACATGAAAGACTGCAGAACACCAACTTACTTTAATGCTTTGTAGGTGATTTCTTTAACATCCATGCCAAAAAGTTCCTTTGCTGCATGTTTAAAAATGTGCTCCAGGTAACCATCAGATGTCTTCCCATCATGTCTCTCTACATCTCCCTCCTTTATTTCACCAAACCTTAAGAAAAGAGCAGAAGAAAATAAGAAAAATTCAAAAAATCAGTTCTTTCAAGTACATAGAATTTATTCTTCTCCTTCTCTCCCTCCCAAAGGAAGCATTTTATAGCAGTGAGTGTATTAATGCAGTAAGATTTTTAAGCTGGGAAGACCTAGAAGTATTTCAGAAGCTAAAAGCCTTTGCTCATGCAGCAAGCAGCTCTTCTGTGGGGAGTGCTACAGGTAGGAGACAAGTATCCAAGTGGGAATTTGTGACTCAGCAAAGGGCTGTATTGTGCCTCCCCTATCCCAGCGGGGCACTCACAGGCACAAACGACTGTAGCACAAGCTGTACCACATCACGTGCTGGTGAAAGGCAGACTCACATTCCTCTGAGCAGGAACGGGGTGGCTGGGATGGCTAATTTCACAAAGAATTTTTCTTCAGATCGATGAACGGACAGATGTTTTGCTCTCGCACATAAAAGCATGTCCAGTTACAGTCTAATTTACCTTCCTACTGCAACACCTGACTGTGACCTTGCCTGCTCTTTACTGCTCGTTCTTGCCTGAGCAGGACGATCTGTTGGGTAGCCGGAGCAAGAACTATTGCTGAAAACACCTTACTAAAAGCAGAGGTTGTAATAAGAGGCTGTAATAAGGTTGTAATAAGCACAGAGTGCAATCACTGAAGAACTGAAGTTCAAATCTGGTATCTACACCCCCTCTAAACTACGCTATTACATTTACTTAAGAAGTTACAGAACTGCTTCTTAATATAACATCGGACAATTCAACCTCATGATGCTGCCTCCTAATTGCAGCCAACTGCTATTTGTTAACACTCTTTGGATGTAAAAAAATGAGAACTTGAATGCAGGTTTCTTTGTTCACACTACTTTGCTAATACTAAGAATCACAAGTACCTCACCACAAATTGCTGCCATGGTATAATTTATTTTAACAAGATGAGTTTATACTCATTCCTCTAAAAACTTAACTGTGAAGATTCAAGAAAAACAAAATCTCATGTTACCAGGTTCACATCTTGTGCTAAATCATTAGTGTTTTTTTTTTTTTTAAAAAAAAACGACCTTATTCTCCAGTATAAACTGATCTAACAGAACACTGTTCTTCAGTGGGACAGGCTGATGCAGAATTATTACCTCGGTGTGACTCTGTATGCCGTTCCAATCTAAACAAGGTCTCTAGGATACTCAATAAAAGTTAAAAGGATTTTTAAGCATTTTCTTCTCTTTTGGGCAAGAAAGTATTTTACTGCTCAGCTACCACCCTCTAAAGAGGCCAAGTAATACCTGTCACACTCGAACCAGGATGAGTAAACTGGAAAACCTGTCTTTGAGAGCATGATAACACATTGCTTTCCAAGGCAGTCACGCAGGGAGTAAACAAAATCTCATTAAGGCTTTGTTTGATTTTCGTCTACAACCCTCCAGCCTAAACCACGCTTTCATTTTATCTAATTTTTAAAAACTGAGCAGCTCTGTTTAAGGCAAAACTGACTTAACATTTTGCAAAGGGGTATTGTTTCTGCTAATTCCACATGGCTGAATCACAGAAAAGTGGAAATTTACTGTTAACATGCCGGCCCCAAATGAGGGGGAAGCACAGAACAGATGGTCAACCCCACGGTGACACCCCAGCACACCCTCCCACAGGCCAGGCAGGAGGGGGCAGATGAGATTGTTCGACTTTACAGACGCTCAGACAGGGAGGCTTTAGGCAACGGGGTCAGACACCCTTAGTGATGCTTGCTAGCAAGTCATGAACTTCATCAAACCTAGTATTTGAATCTAATATTTCGGCAATAAATATAAATAAAAGCTACGTACTCTTAATTTTTGAAAGGGACTTATTTCAAATTATGTGTTTTAGATTGATATAGTAATAGCATTAACTGTTTCATATATTGCCTTTATTTTTAGCAATATGCATCTAAATATATATATGCATATACATAAATAAAATAAAGGATTTAAAGGAAAAGCCTTCAAAATGCTCAAGCTTTGATGCAGGCGTTTTCTTTCTTTCAAAAGGAGAAATCTCTCTTTGAGAAACTTTACACTCATGTTGAATTTGCTCAAGGGTTTGTCATCCATGTAACAAAGCAATCCACAGTAAAATTACTTACAAACTATCTACAGCTACTTCAGCCACATCTTTCATGGACACATTTTTCTGTTCCATTATTTGGACAATTTCACCTGTAGAAAAATGCACGACACTTTACTTTCAGCACAGAGCAAAATGCACAAGCTGTGTCTCTTAAGAGCTCAATATCCCAGCACATACATGTGCTTACAGCCACATTCTCCCTTAATATTAGTGTTGATTCCCTCGAGAAACCCAGATACCTGGCACTTGCAGTCTGAATAAAAAAGTCATACAATTCCTCCAAATTTTAAATAATAGCTAGCCATTTCAGTGAAATAAAATGTGGAAGATGTTTCTAGATCTTAGGGGAAAAAAGGAAGATACACTGTTTGGACATTAGACCTAGAGACAACAGCCACACCAAAAAGCCACTGCTACTGTGCATTTGGGAAGTTAATTCCAGTGGAGATGAACTGGTGATCAGAGGACAGAGATTGTAACACGGCTTAACTGCAATAAGGCTCTTGCATTTCCCAAGGGTTTGACAAGAACAAATATCCGAATGTTGTTTGCGGGTGAGTATCAACCCAAAATGTTTCTTGCTTGCACTTACGCTACACAACACCGCTACTACCAAAAGCACAGGAAAGGACATTTTAAAAGTGGGGAAAAAAAAAGAAAAAGCCTTATCCTTCCACTAAGACAAGCTTGGAAACACAGGGTCCAGGATAAAGGCCAGTATGGCCTTTTGGATTATCTCAATGCAGATTCATGCAGGGCTTAAAGTTTGAAGAAGTTTTTCACCTGATGTTAGAACACAATCAACTTCTGGAGAATTCCAGAAGGCAGTGTAGAAGTCTTCCCGCAAGGCTTCCAATTTTTTGTCGTAACAAGGCGCCACAACTACATGGAAAATTTTATCAGGAGACAAATTCTGTGGGACAAAAGAACAGAAAGAGCAAAGATAACCTCAAGGATGAAAAATGCAACCAGAAGCACTACATATGTAACAGTAATAATTAACCCTGGTGATAAATTGGAAGACCAGGCACACAGATGAAGTCATTAGCCCATAGTCATAAAGCATGAGCAACAATCATCCGAAGTGAAGAGCCTTCTCACTGAATCTTGTGCTTATTCCCTCAGAGCCCCATTCGCACAGCTTTTATTGCACTCACTTCTCAGGGCAAAAGTCAAGACTTCAGAATTCTGATTTCCAGCTCTGTCACTCCACTTTCATTCACCCCAAGTTCATCAACATTTCTGTATCCATGTAGGAAAAGCAATACTTTCCTAGATAATCTGGAGGCAGTACGATTTACATATAATACATGAGAAGAATGGCAACTTTTTCAATATGCACAAGTGAAGAGCAAAAGTTCAGTATCTAGATTGCAATGTTCTTTCTTGAAACCAAGATAATTTCTATATTATTTTCTTCAGCTCCATGTTTTGGCTACGGTACAGAACTCCACAGGGAGCATTTAAATCCAGGATGGCTAACGAGTTTTCTTTTTAACATTATGCATAAATATTTAAACCCATATTGTACTGGGAGCACAAGGATTTGAGGCAGTTTACAACACACTGCGCAAAATGAGGTTCTGTGCATTTTTTCCGTATGATAGATACTTGCATAGGAACAGAGCACAATTCATTTCTCAAGTGAAGGACACACAATTCAGACAGCAGCTTTATCTTTTTACAGCACAACAAGATGTATTTTTCCATTTTAAAAAACGGTGTATCATTCTTTCTAGAAGAATATAAAGGTAAATAAAACAAAATGAGTTACCTGCTGCCTGGCAAAGTAGCCTTTCACCAGGGAGCCCATGATCTGCTGTGGGGACTTTGCAGTGCAGATGTGAGAGGTCACGAGATTGGTGAGTACCCGCTCGGCGTACCGGATCCAGCCTGGAACGAAAGCAAGTCAGCGTCAGTGAAAAGAAACATACACATGCCAAGCTGACAAGCTCCTAAAAATGAAGCCTTCACAGTAGACATGATGTCTCTGCAAGCAGTTATCTATGCAAGCAGAAAACTCAGCCTATGCAAACTGTAAAGCCCACCTGAAGGGCTGTAGGAAACCTCAAGGCATCATTAGGCAGTGCCCAAGGGGTCCTGGCCAAGCCGGCATGCTCCAGTTCCAGACCTGGGGAGTGCTGAATGAACAACCTTTTACACCCTCGCGCACAGGTGTAACACACAGGGCCGGGCAGCAGAGTCGCGGGCACTCCAGACCTCACGCCAGGGGCAGCCAGCACCACACAAAACGTGGCCTCACCAGCTAGCCAACTGCAACCTTTTGCTTCCTGACATATAATATCCATATACCAAGCTTGCCTTTTAGGAAAAGAAGGATGAAATGAAGTATTATCCAAAATGGATGTGCATTGTGTGCCCAGGAAAGAGACTTGTTTTACTATTGTCAAGGTAGCTAAATCCCATTTAGAAACACTCCTCCGCCACAAACACACACACAGATATCGACTCAGATATGACATATTTAAGACTCCCTCTCCCTTTACCAAACTCCTCTGGTATTTTGGCTATTAATTTATCCTCACATCACCCCTAATATCTAGGGCAACTCTATCGTTCCTCATTTTGTAGGACAGGAACGAACGAGCAGATTAAGATATTTGGGGTAGGTATCCCTCATTTAGACACTGCAAAGTACATGCTACCCAAGAAATCTAATACCTGTAATTAACTGTTAAACGTGATTTTTAGAGATTACCAGGGTATATGTTCAACTCAAAATACAGGATGAAGGCCGGCGACAGCATGAAACTGGAATTCAAACGGCATTCAAATGTTTTGTCTGTATGGAAGAGGAATTTTTTTCTGGAGTTTAGTGTAATAATATTTATGTTGAACACAGGAAGGTGTAATTGTTAGGAAAACATGAGGATCATCCACATGCTCAGTGCTTGCAATTCAAGCACATCCTTCAAGAGTTGGAGGAAAAAATTCACGCGGGATGCACATGATCTTGCACAAGACTTTATATTCATTTATATTCTAGAAAAAAACAGACTGGATTTACATGTCAGGGCTGCGCTGAATTGCTGATCTTTAAATAGAAGTTTGTGTCATGTTCAGCATCAAGCAGCAGTATAAGTCTAATGTGTGATCTACAACAAAAGATTTAGTTTCTGGTGCTTGAGGTAAAGGCTACATTAGCATATTCTGTACGACGTGTACATCAAAATAAAACAAATGCTGCTGCAAGCAAAATGGGGACAGGTTTTCTTAAAGACATTCTGTCTCTGATCACTTTGGCAGTCTCTCTGGACCTCAGCATTCTTCCTTGAAACTGTAGCTATGTTTACCATTAATCACCACAGCACTCTGGCTAAGCAGCCCATTTTCTGAGGCTGAATGTTTTGAATATCAGTAGTCATACACTAGAAGAAAATTTCACTAGACAACCCCAAACTGCTGCCATCTATTGTCTAAATTAACTTCTTAAATGTTTTCTTTCCTTTGCAGCAGACAAAACAAACATTCTGTAGTTCCAGCTCCACAGTGAGCACTGCTCCCTGTTAAGTTACAGTAGCTGCCTTGGCAGAGGAGCAACCCAGGGCTTTTATCTGGGCTTCACACACGCTGCTGCTTCTGCTCGCTCCTCACAGCACTGCCACGTTTGCAGGAAGCCCAAGATACCAAGTTCTTGCATCAATGTATGTCTGTGCCCACAGAGACTTGCGCCCTTCCCAAGGTCATTCCAATTCTCAGCCACGTGCTGCGTTGCTTTAGGGTCAAAGAACAAAAAAGAAACTCTACAAATGGCTGGGTAAGATCTTGCAGACATACTTTAGAACTTGCATTATTTTTGGTGGTTTATTGTAAGCAGGTCTCACGTACAGACCTATGCTACAAATAATTACGCATCACTATATAGTGCAGAAAAAAATAAGTAGGTAAGTGTGCCCTACTCTAAAACTATATTCCTGTAAAGGAGATGAGTCTGATTTACTGGGACATCAGCACAGGAATCCAAGAGTTATACTCTTCCCTTCTCTGGGCTCCCCAGGACAAGAGGGACCTGGAGCTGCTGGAGAGGGTCCAGCACAGAGCAATGAAGATGATGGAGGGACTGGAGCATCTATCGTGTGAGGAAAGACTGAGCGAGTGGGGCCTGTTCAGCCTGGAGAAGAGAAGGCTGAGGGGGATGTGATCAACATGTGCAAGTACCTGAGGGGAGGATGTAAAGAGGACGGGGCCAAACTCTTCTCGGTGGTGGCCAGTGACAGAACAAGGGGTAACGGGTACAAGTTGAACCCCAGGCAGTTCCATCTCCACGTGAGGAAGAACTTCTTTGCTGTGAGGGTGCTAGAGCCCTGGCACAGGCTGCCCAGAGAGGCTGTGGAGGCTCCTGCTCTGGAGATCTTCAAACCCGCCTGGGTGCCGCCCTGTGCTCTCTAGGGGTCCCTTCCAACCTCAACTGTTCTGTGATTCCCAATTCTATACGACTGTCCCATTTATCTTTTAGGGATTACCAGAGGTTGATATTGCTTTAAAAACACTGACTGGTTCCTACAACAAGCGCTAAACGTCAGTTACCAAGCTGGTAAATTAAGGAAAAAGAAATTGTTAGTTCCCTAAAATCAATACTGACGGTGTTGTATTTTGAACAGAAAATAAAAGAAAAATTTCCACCCTTTTTTTTTTTTTTTTAAAGAGAGATTTTTAAAAGCAGAAAATGAAAAAAAAAAAATCTAGACAGACAATAAAATGGTGCTGGGGCCCTGCCTGCTGTGCTCTTTCGTACAGTGTAGATTTTATACCCAGGCCACCCTTACAGAGGTCAACGTTGCCGTGTGTGGACAGCTGAACCCAAAGATAAATTAAAGTAGTTGCATTTCAGCACACACTGACCTTATATCTACAAATCACTTTCTTTTTTTAATGAAGCTAAGTGATAAACAAACACAGTCCATAGTAAGAATATATATATATATATATATAACCTAGGGGCAAGGAAAGGGAAGAACAAGGAACAGAAAATAGACCCAGACACTGAAGTCAGGGAAAAAGAGAGAGAGAGAAAAAAAAAAAAAAATTTAAAGATCTTTAAAGATGAACAATCGGGAAATTTTTCTACACTTGCTACCAACAGGAATGAAGCATCACACACTGTGGGGATGATTTGGTGGCACTGCAGTTCAGCTTCCAGCAACGGAGAACACCCAAGCCTCTCCTCACACCTACACCCCAACACACATGGCCAGCACCACCATGAGCACTGAAATGGGAAGGGGCACAGCCAAAAAGCTCTCAACTACCAGTGCTGAAATAACTGCAGTAAAAGGGGCAGATAATCTCAGTTCTGTTGTCACATGCAGAACATTAACATGATCCCAAAAGAGGTTCTAAAGTAATTGCTCAGGTTCTTAATTTTAAATAAACCATGTACAACAAGACAAAGCTGAGTAACAGGAGCTTGTTCCAACTTCACAGGTTGTATTAAAAAAAAAAAAAAAAAAAAAAGCATATAGCATGCCTTCTTCTGAAGAGACCTTTCCTACCTGATAGATCTTCCAAAGTTAGAGAGTAATATTTTTGCATTTTTCCTAGAAAACCTTTTGAAAAGCACTACAGCAAACTTATTAGGGCAGGGCTGGGGAGAATGGGACAAAGACATGACTTTTGCCCCCTTACTCATATTTCTGTTCTTAAGACCGTGGTTAAGAAATTCAAATGATAGTGTGCTAATAGGTGCAAAAAGTAAACCACTAGGCAGAAAAACTGGGATGTTCTACATCTTTTCATTAGGATAAATGCAGATTCTGTTCATAACAGAACACCTCTCAGGTGCAAACTGTGACATTTCAAGCTAGAATTATTTTGCAAGTTTTAGACATCACCTCTCACAGTCAGTAAGAATGTCTCTCTTGGATGCAAGTGTCAAAGTGACAAGTTCAAAACTCTGCATAAGGTTAACACAGTTAGTTATATCAATTTGCAAAGACATTCTTTCCTTAAAGGTTCTTTTCAGTATGGGAATGGTATGTTATTGAACGTTGTAGCCTGGGCATACAAGTAGCAGCTATTGATTCCTCCATCTTAATTCTACTTTTGTCAAATTCCTCCTAGGACCTTACAAGAAACACAGAAAACTTCAATCTCCTGTATCTCACTTTTACTATCGAGACACTCATATATATTCCTATTTCACAAGCTTCTTCTGTAGAAACGATGTGAAATGCAACTGGCTACCAGATTCCAGGTGTAAGTACTGGCACGGGAAACTTGCTCAATCAGGTTTCTTTTACTAGCAGAAGCTGTGGATGACCAGCAAGGCTCATTTTTCAGAAAGAGCAACAAGAGGTTTTACACACCGTACCCTTTCCCAGAGCTCCCCAGCAGACAAGTGTAAGAAGATAGGGCACTCATGGGACACTTTCTATCTGCCTGCCCACGAGCTGTTCTGTATCAGCACATGCCTTATCCAACTTGCTCACACCCATTCTGGTCTGCAGGGCTCTCATTTACGCCCCTGCCAGCCTCCTTGCACACGGGGAATCTGCTGATGCCTGGTAACAAACTCTGCTCTCCCAACAGCTCAAAGAAAACAGGACAAACTAACACGGCGCTAAGACACACCAAGCCTGACAGGCAGCAGATACTGCAAGGTTCGGTGTCTCTCAAAAGCAAAGTCCAAAAGCTGCAAGGTCTGTAAGGCTGCCAAACAAAACCACTTTGCTCTTATTCTTTGGTGGTTCCAGTGAGACTAGGATGTTTCAGGGGCCTGGAACATCTGTCCTATGAGGAAAGGCTGAGGGAGCCGGGCCTGTTCGGCCTGGAGAAGAGAAGGCTGAGAGGGGACCTGAGCAGTGTCTAGAAGTACCTCAGGGGAGGCAGTGAGGAGGATGGTGCTGGCCTCTTTTCAGTGGTGGCCACCGACAGAACTAGAGGAAACGCCGGAAACTGAAACACCAAAAGTTCCACAGGAACTTAAGGAAAAATTCCTAACAGTGAGGGTGCCAGAGCACTGGAACAGGCTGCACAGAGAGGTTGTGGAGTCTCCTTCTCTGGAGATCTTCCAAACCCGCTTGGACGCAGCCCTGTGCCACGTGCTCTAGGTGACCCTGCGTGTGCAGGGGGGTTGGACTAGATGACCTCGAGAGGTCCCTTCCAACCTTCAGTATTCTGTGATTCTATGAAGTGCAGAGAGGTTTAAGAAGTTAATTCTCACCAGGGCAAGCAGAGGCAAACATTGGTAAGGCATGCTCCTCCTGGTTCCTCTGTTGATATCGCTGCACAAATTCCCTCTGGCTCTCCAGGATACTGAAATCAGCAGCTATAGTGGTGTCAAATACATAATGCACTCCTGTGAAACAAAACAGTAAAGAAAAAATAATTACAAGAACATTTTCTATCTCGCATCTTTTTTTCCCCTCCAAGTCCTAGGTCTATAGAAAAGCTCACAAGATCAGTGGGTGTACTCTCTACCCTCTCCAAATTTTCACAAGCAGTACAGTCCAAAATAAAAAAACATACATTAAAAGACCATCTTGTTGGTGTCCTGACTTTTGAAAGAAGTAACAACTTGTTAGCAACATTTCAAAAGGCTGTCTGCTTCCTTATCCAAGGCTCATCACTGGGCACATATTCCTTTGCTTGTTTGGCTGCAGGACTGCAGGCAGAGACTCTCAAAAGTGAAGAGTCTTTTTAAAGGCTTGCTGAAATCGCATTTTTCAATCCACCAAAGCTTACATACTGACAGGCACATCTACTGCTGCAGTTGCCTGTGAGAGTACACAAGCATACCATGACCATAGTGAAGACCCATCTGTTTATGTACCTGTTTATGTACTCCCTATGCACTTACATAATACTGAGCATGTCCCTGCAACAAGGGGAGCAAAGATGATTAAAATCTTCTAAGAATAGTGGGACCCCCAAAAAAGTTTTTTTTTCTCTGATAAAGAAAATATACTGGGTACAGATACATTAAAACACATTATATGGAAAACAATGTTTTACAGGTTTATTTACTCTCTGCTCTCAAATATGTTTAGATCAAACCAAACCAAATCCACTGAACTATGGGTAACAGCCAAATAGTAAGCTAAACTACACATACACACACATATTTACATTTTCATAGAGCATACACTATGAAGAACAAAAACACAACTTCAACATAAAATAGGCAGATGCAGCATACTTCTTGCGAGTCAATTCAAATTGCAGAGAAAAACAAAATTCAGGAACTTCTAGAGACATAAAATGTCAAAGGACCAGCAGCCATTCAGGGTAAGAATCCCCCTCCTCCTCGGTCACCAAAATAAGAGTGTACTTACGGAAACTCCTAACCAAACTTCTTTGATCTCTTGTTAGCAAAGGTTTCACCCATGAGAAAAGTCTAATTAAAGGACTTGCCTATTCTAATCATGAGAAAACATATTAAAAATACAAGTTCTTCTTATTTCTTCCCCGAAAGTACTCTCAGATTAGGCTTCCTCACTTTCCTGCTTGTTCAACAAGTCACATGCTGCAGCGCTAGCAGGGCTTGTATTGCCACACTCTTCACACTTCAGTTTCTCCTAGTTATGTCTTCCTCTCTTTGACACTGAAGAAATTAACTGCTGAGACACCTTGCATGTTTTCTTTCTTTCCATCTAGTGACAGATGCAGAGGCAGACAACTCTGGATCTGGAAAGGCTGCTGGCCTGCAGCTATTTCCTATGCCAAGAAAGGAACCTCTCACGGTTCAGACCTCTCTAAATTCACTTAGCAGGCACCTAACAGAAAAGAAACAAGCCCTCTTTCCTATTAAATTTATACCAATCGCTTTACTAACGAGGCTTGCTCAGCAGCAAGGCATAATGGTGCCCAAAGGCATTTTTACATGCCTTCCACAACGCGTGAATGGTTTCAAATTCTAACTGTTCACCTTTCAAGGATAAGCCCTAAGATGTCTCACTTCTAAAATTCTACTTCCTCAGTGGAAAAAACCATCTGGGTACACCAGACATCTATTTTCTGCTAAACTAGTCTACTTTAAGCAGAACAGATCATGTGCTTAGAGTTAAGTAAGAAACGTTACAGTATTTTATTTTCGTTAGATCTACTCAAAATAAAACTGCGAATCCAGTCTTTCAGAACTGAATGAAAATATCTGTAAAGAAAGAAAACAAATAAACAAAAACGAGCAACCTGATCTCAGTGTGAAGCTTCTAGAGCCTGCAGAGGCAAGGAAGGCAAAAGGAGCTCTGGAAGACAGCTCCATAATGTGGAGAGGTCAATTCTGTGACCTCCGTCACCATGATAATGCCTCCAATCCCTTTCTGAAACTTGCATCATTATGGCACTACTGTCACAGAATACATATTTTAAATTGAACTCTAAACCAGATTGTGTAATGGCATTTTATGTCTGCATAACAAACATGATTCTTCTGGGGAAGCAAAAACCTGAAATAACCCCCCTTTCTGCTCCACCATCACAATAAACTCAAACTTACCAAGACTTTTGAGGAAACCACAGAGTCTCCTGGCTGCATCATTCACAGACAGATCAAATTTAGCAGCAAAATAAGGCAATGACTGAGGACATATAGACACTGCCAACACTTTGTGTTTCGAGGTATCACACTTCTGGTAAACAAAACAAAAATACTGGTAACAAGGCATAGATTAGAAAAAGGTAAATTCTCTATTCTCCCTCTCTTCCACTCCTGAAAACTATTCCTCAGTATCCTGTGCTTCCATGGGCCATACTATAAAAATCCCTATGAATGTCTTGTTAACACTGAAGAACCATTTGAAAAATATCCTAACTAATGCAAAATTGTAAAATGCTGGGGACTGGTAATTATTTGAATATTAATGTTGTGGCTTAGTTGGTTCTTGTAGTCATTAAGAGTTTCTTACCTGCGTTGGTGAAATGCCTGAAAAACTAGGACATATATCACAGGCAAGTCTTGCTGTAGGAATGTTAAGAGAGCATATTTTGTACTTAGACACCCTACACATGCACAATGGCCCTGAAGTAGAGCTCCTCAAGCTACCTTCCTTGCTCACTATCCTACTTAGTACTTCCCTGAATTTCTGTTCAGGCTACTGAGCTGCCTCCAAATTTTGGACTTTGAACTCTCTCTGGATAGGCTCCCACAAGACCTGCTGTTTTTTCCCTTGTTCGTCTGCAATTGCTATTTCTTTTTGTCATGTACACCATCGTGTATATGAGGAATTAAACTAGTTTTTCTTAAAACTACTACATGAAGAATACTCCTAATCATGATGCTTAGGTACATATTACGACAGCCTCAGTTCTGTTCCTACATGGTAGGGAAAAGCTACTTCTGAAGTCTGGAATGGAAGCAAAATAATTAAGTCAGTATCAAGATCTGGAGATTGGAGTGTTGTACATATTAACTGCTTTCCAAGGAATCTAGATCTTAGCAGGCAATGAAAAAGAGCAAAATAACACATTTATCTGTTTTGCATACCAGCCTTGGGCAACAGCTCAATACAGTGCCAAATACGGGCACCAAAACCAAACCTACCTTCGAAAACCAGCCTTTGGTAATCTCATATCATGTGGACGTATTGTCATCAAAAGCATTCAGAATAATCCCAGTAACAGGGAAAAGCATATTTATAAACTCTAAACCACAGTTAATTATCATTACTGTAATGAGGTAGCTAGGTTTTGTAAATAACTTTCTTTTGGCATTTAGGTTCAGTGTTGTGATCTTGCCTTTCTACTGCAGAATTATTTCAAATCCTTTACCGTTCATCTTGCCTTCGGCCTTCACCTTCTCCTTATATAAAGTACATCCTTACAAATCTTCACACTATCTGCCTCAGGCAACCAAGCTGCTTAGTCATTCCGTAATTTTCTCCACCTCACAGAAAATAGTACACTGTTTCTGTCAGGTTACCTTATTAAGGTTGAGTATGCGAAAGAGCTCCTCCTGATTCTGCTGGAAAACCCTGGCTCCTTCCTCTGATGTCATACAACTGTCACAAGCTAGGCAGTCGCTAAGGAGTATTTTAGCATTAGCCAAAGCAGGAAACTCATTTTTCTAGGGGGTAGGAAAAGAGAAAAAAAAAAAAAAAAAAGAGAGAGAGAATATTTACATATGTGTAACTATGCAATTCAACAAACACTAAACAGTGACCAAACCAATTTCCAGGATCTCTACAATGACTTATCTAAGCAGCAAGCATGCTCTATTTTGTTTTAAACAAGACAATCCACGATGCCCACGTAACATGCAATATTATTTAGAAATAATCAGAGTAGTCTGATGCATCCTTCTCCAAAGGTCTGCTCCTATTATTACTGTGAAACTGCAAAACACTTAAGATCTAAATTTCGCCCTGAAGTCTACATTCACACTCAATTTCAGGACTGACAGTCCCCATCAATTTTCCAGGCAATTAAGAAACCTTTCATTTGAATTATTAAGTCTCTTCAAATGCAACACAGGAATTGGAGCAACCGGGTTGTTTTTCTTCCGCCCGCTCCCTGCCCCAAGCAAGTATTAACAGGAATTGCAATCAAAATAAAAAACAAACATTAAGTTTTCTTTTGAACTTGGTTTGCTTCACACAGCCAGTTGGCTTTGGAAAGAACAGCTGCCTTTGGTACAAACAGAATAGCGCTTTAAAGTCGACCAATGCCTACAATATCAAGAGTTCTGCAACTCTAGCTAAAATACTGTTGGCAGCTGTGGATCCTCGTGTAAAAGCGCAACACAACCAAGCTACTTAAGAACCATCCCCAGGACAACAGCCACAGATCACCTGCTGCTCTGAGATAAGTCTGTCTCACACTGAAATGAAAACACATTCTGGGCATTAACTGTAAAGCACCCTTCTTTTCCCCTTACAGGGGAGCATGCTTCTCTCTTGATTATTTGTTTTGTTTGAACTATTTGAGGCAAGATTTGCTTTCTTTTTTGATAGTCAAATAACTTCAGAAAAGACAATTTCTTTTTAGTGCTTGCATACTCCTCTTTTTTTCCTCCATCTTTTTAAAAGGCTCTTAATTCTCATGTTATGAGATAGGCAGCAGTGCTCATACTTTTCTGGCACTGCTTGTTTACTGGTCTCTTTTATGCCCAATACACTCAAAACTATCATGCTATTCCTTTAGAGCAGACTACAAAGATTAAAAATATGAGCATATATTTTTTTAAACACGGATTATTACCTCTTCCAATTCAGCATTTGAAGTCAGTGCATTGGCAGGTGTACTCTGCGTATCATCATTTTTCTGTTTTTTACTGCATTCCTGAAACAAACAAACAAGCAACAAAGTACATTAAGCCAAACATTAGTCATTCAATTCAATGAATCTTTGATGTTCCTCATTCAAAAATCACCGTTTGTTTAATGCTTTTGACAGCGGGACACAGACTGCCGTGTTCTCAAAGCGCGAGGGCCACAGGGAAGGCGGTTCCTCGGGAACTCCCATGTTCCCGAGGGTTTTTGCCCCCATCGGGTTTAGTTTTGAACTAAACTGCCCCAACTCAGCGCCGCGGGGTCACGCGCGACGGGACACGGCCTCGCACGTTCCCGGGACAGAGGGCACGGCGGGCCGCGTCCTTTGTGCGG
>NW_010583789.1:142905-162695 GCF_000705375.1 Tinamus guttatus | reverse complement strand
CGCGCCCCTCGGCTCTGCGGCCGCTGCCCCAGGCCCGGCGCCTCGGGCTGCCGGTGCCGCCCATGAAGGCCAACCCCGCCCTCCCCTGTCGCCATAAACCTGCCCCAGGAAAACGCTGGCGTCCCCGCGCTCCCAAAGGCAGGCTTAGCGCGTCCTGTGTACTGCTAAGAAGCTACTTCTGTGCGTTTATTTATTTAATTATGTAATGCTCTGAGGCGCCTATCTTGCGAGCACCTGTGGCAGTGCGACATTAGCCTCCAGCGCCCCAAGTCAAGGGGACAGCAGCGTCCGCAGGGCGGGCCTGGCCCGGCCAAGGTGCCGATGGAAACGTGTGCCGGAGGGTTCCGCTCGCTGTGGCGCTGCCGGGGCTGGCCTGGCCCTGCGGCTGTCACCCCGGAGTCACGGCAGGACTCTGCGGGTCTGGAGGAGCCGGACGGCGTCCTGGGCATCCGCGGACTTGCCTCGCTCCTCAGCCTTCTCTGGGGTGCGCTGCTGAGGAACTCTGGCATCAATGTGTCTGTGCTTGATTTACGTTAAATTCGGGCTAAATCTCTTCTATGAAACTGGGAAAAAATCCCCTGGAGCTTTGTGCAGAGCTTCCGGAGTGTCAGGTAGCATCTAAGATCTGCAAGACAAGTGAAAAGGGGCTGAGAATCGCACACTTTTGTTCTGTTGGAAGCAGAATGTGCCTGGGGCTGCTAAACTCTAAGATTTTATTTTATGTTAGGTTAGGTTAGGTTATGTTATGTTATGTTATGCCCTGTCGAGTGGTGCTGTTCTTCTGGCAGTCTGTAGCGGGGGTACCTGCTTAATGATCCTGGGGGCAGAGGAGCTGGCTTCACACCTGTGGCTTCGTGTGGGCAGGGCTGTGTGTTTTATTCGATTTTTCCTAAGACCACCACCTGTACTGGACAATTTTGAAGTCTATATTAAGATTTGATTAATTATGACAAAAGTCATTACAAAAGCTAGGAATAGAGAAAACTGGAATCAACAATAACTTTAAATGTGTATTCTTATTTATTTTTTTTTAGTTCAGCAAGATTTTCAGTCTGGGCTATTGGGAGCTTCTTATGAAGATGTACATGTTGGTTGAACACCGCACAAACCTTCTCCTCCACCTGAAGAGGTCACCTGGCATCAGATCTTGGTCTCTGTTTGTTGGTAAGACCATGATTATTGCTAGCTTTAAGAGGATTGGTTCCAGAATAAGCTCCTGAGAGAGCCTCTAACAAGAGGTGCCTATGTCTGATGCAGAGAAACAGGTTCCTTTGAGGATGGGGACTCATCATAACTTGAACATGGCCCCTGAAAGAGTCAGAACTCTCCTCCTCGGTGTGGTCATTTCAGCTGTAGGACTGATAATTTTTAGTCTGATCTGTAAAGCCTCAGAGACTCATATATTGAGGTTTCTTTGGGACTCTTGAAAGATGACGAAGAAAATTAAGTATATGTCATATAGCTGCATGAACGTGTGAAGTATGCAAAGGGCGTACTGGCATCGGAAAATCTCCAAGTTTTCAAAAATTGAAACATTTAGAAAGCCACTGCCCTGAAGCAGCTGTGGAGATAGATCTCTCGTGTGTCCGACAATGAGCTTTGAAGGGTGTAAGTGTATATGTGAAATAGGAAGTCAGACAGACCTGTTCTGAAAGGTGCTAACCGTACTGCCTCTGCAGAAGAAAGAACTGGAGTGGTGTTTGTTAGGACCACCCTGAGTGAGCTTGTAGGAAAAATACTGCATATTCTGCTTCTCGGTGGAGTAGATGACATGACAATAGCATGGCAATGTTATGGCTGCTTTTGGTGACATAGTCTTATCAAACTGTCAGCGATGGAGAGGTCACCCTGCGGCACCAGGCCCCCTTCCACGGCTTCCTCTTGAGTGGCAGAAAGCCCGTGGCAGCTTCTGATGCAGTTTTATTGCAGCAATTTCCTTTCAGTTCCACAGAGCAGCTTGGGGAAGAGTAATCTTGGTAGTCTTTGTTACCACCCTCGAAGTTGAGGCTTGAGAGGAAGGATGGCATAATGATTGCACGGGAGGGAGCAGGAGTTGCTCAAAACCTTTGTTCCATGTTCTGTCACTGCCTTTTATTTCTGACCTCCACCCTTGTACTTTTTTTTTTTTTTTTTCCCTGCAGAATGGGAGATTTCTTATTATATGAAAGAGGCAGCCAGCCATTTTTCTCTGAAGTCAGGATGATCAAAGTTGGAATCAAATTTGTTTCTTCTCTTTTCCAGAAGTAACGGACTTCTGAATATTCACATGTGTTTCATAAAGGAATTTGGAGTGGTTTGAGTTGCCTGTTTTCATCCTAATTTTCTCCCCTTTTATTCTAGGAATAGCCTCTATAGGTTTGGCTGCTGCTTATTATAGTGCAGGTAATGGCCTATCATTTTCTGAATAATTACTTGTTCTTGCTGGGATGGCTTCTGTGTGCAGCTGACTCCTTTCTGCAGCCTGTGTCTAGCATTGCATCACCTGTATAAAAGTGCCTCTCACACCCTGTGGCCCAAATACTTGAATTCAATGACAACTGCAGCCTGTATAAGAGTTACCCGTGCTTTAATTCTCTAGTCCTTATTCAGCTTCCCTTTCCATTTGCAGGAGTACTTTTAAGGCCAATATTCAGTGCTCTGTGGCATTTTGCACTTTCCATGTGTTTTTATAAATGTCCTTAGCTGGTTCTCATGGCCCTCCTGGGAACACCTATGTCTGTCACCATAATTACGATTGCTTTGCCTTCGATGAACCTGCTCTGGTTCTCTTAAAATGTTAAACCATCACTGGCAAAAATTACTCATAAAAACATCTTTGAGGAACAGAGAGCTGATACTGCTCCTCTTTCGCAAAACTGAGCAGCTGGCACCAAGTGGCAGCTGTCCTTCCCTCTCAATGGATGGGATTTTTTTTCCAGGCCATTTTGCAATTTTCCTGTGTCTTGTTGTGCCTCAAATCCCAAAGCTTAATACCATGTAAGGTTAAGCTATCATTTGAAGCAATATATTTTTATTTTAAGAGCAGCATCCAATGAAAGATGCTCGAGACAAGCGGTGTATCAGCAGATGTGTTGTTGCTTTTTAGGATGTTGTTGCAAAGATGTCTCAATGCTGAGCCTTGTTCTGCTCTGCTCTGCCTAGAAGACTGAGTAAGCAAATTACTTTGTCCAGTCTCCTGTACCATTGGTTAAGAGAGACTGTCCTGTGTAAACATTTCCAGGATGTAAAATATGAATGTTTGTTTGTCAACAGGGCCAAATGTTTCTTTTTTGGAGAAAGGTGTTTGTTTTGGTGACTTGCTTTCCATTGTCCCTCACCCTTTTCTCCTGCTGCAGAAGTATTTTGTGGTGGATGGTAGGTTGAGGGCATGTTTTCCAGATGCCTTTTAAGATGCCTTTGCTTTTTAGGGAAGAAAGGAGGATGTGTAATGGTGTTTTAATATTGCCAGTAATAAACATGCTTATAATTGTGTGTGGTTTGGAGACCCATGTATATGGAATCTGAAAAATAAGTATTTTCCCTTTTTTCGAAGCTATAAAAGCACAGGAAAATAGCTTGAATTACAATTATAGACAAAATGTTGTGTCAGAGAAACCAGTTTTTCTTTTTGTTGCCTTAAGAGGGAATATGTAGCTTTTGAAAATAACTGCTTGAATATCAAGCAGTTATTTTGCTCCCCCCCGCCCAAGAAAAACAAAAACCCAAACCCTCTCACCTTTTGCATTTGCATTATTCAGACAGCTTGGCCTGGAAACTCTTCTATATGGCTGGATGTCTCTTTGTGGCAGTGCAGAATCTGGAGCAGTGGGAGGTAAGATGCTCAGCTTGGGGAAAGGGCAGCCCTGTTGTGCTACTGACCTCGGTGGTTATTAAGATAAGCACCCACACGTGTGGCTTCCTGTTCTCACCACTGCCCCGGGTTATTTTATATCTCGTGTAAGCCTGTCCCGTGCAGCACGAAACCGGCATCTTGGAGGGGCTGGTTAGGGGAAGGTCAGTGTTCAGGGCTTGTTCCAGGCTTTTTTATTGCATCAAGAGTGAAACAAGCTTTAACTTGTGTCTAAGGAGATAAGGTAAAGCCTCTGTTAAAGTGAACAGCTTTCACTCTCCAGTAATAGGAGAGGAATGTCTCTAATTGAAATAGTTGATTGTTTTGTGTTATCATCAGGATTATTTTCATGTATTATTGACTTATTTTGTCTTTTGAAGCGTGCAGTTGATGGTGTTTAAAAAAGACTTTTTTTAAAATTTTACAGGAAGCTATATTTGATAAGAACAAGGGAACCATCTGCCTAAAAACATTCAGTCTTTACAAAAAAATACTGACCTTCTCAAAAGGAGGCCACGAGCAAGGTGAGAAAGCAATGCACGTAACAGCAACCCTGTGTGCTGGGAAGGCAGAAGAATTGCTTGCTTAGGTGCCCATTTGCTAAGATGTTCTGCACTCGGATCAGTCACATCCATTTTCACTTGCTTCACTCCCAGGCAGCAGCTTGGGCATCATCTGCTTTGCACGACCCCAGTGTCCTTTCAGCCTGTGCTGCTGAGTGAATCGTGTTCACAGGGAGCCTTTGTTCAGAGCTGCCCTCCAGCTGGTGAGCCTGCGGCCCGCACAGGGACACGACGTCAAGCCTTCCTGCGCGCTTTTCCTTTGACCTTCCTGAGATTCCCGTCTGCCCCCTTCTCCGGGCTGTCAAAGCCCCTCTCAGTGAGGGAACCTGAACCAAAAGCTCCATTCCTGAATGGAACTTACCCCTTCACCCAGTGCAGTTGCTGTCTCAAATTCTAGAAAAGATGAGGTGAAGGAGGGAAATGAAGACCCAAACTATCTTTTTCGTGGCCTGATTGTTGCTGTTGTGGAGAGGTGCAGTCTGATTTTTGACGTTGAACAAAGTCCTGAAAAGTACAAGAGTGGATTGTCCACCTTGCTACACAGGGCTGTTTTTCATAACCTTTTGCATTACAAATCAAAAACAGGGAAACTGGGTCAAGGTTTCCTTATGCTTGAGAAGAGGGTGTGGTATATTCCCGATCCCGGAGTCTGCGTTGGAGAGAGCTGCTTGCAATAAGCCTATTTCTAAAACACACCCCATGGTGCACTGTTACAAACCTTGCACAGCTGCAGTTCTAAATCACCAAGTGACTCTCTGGTTGCTGTTTTGCCTTCTGCGTTATGTTCTTTACTAATCGGTCGGGTTTGTTCATCTCCAAGATAGCTTTAGCTTTAGTTTTAAGCATTGATATAAAATTATATTATGCTCCAGAAAAAAGTGCACCAGTAGAATGCTTGTGTAAGGTTTAAAAAATGAGTCCTCTTGATTGTTCCACAAATAAAGCACATTAAATGCTAATGTCCATTGAAGACAACATGGTTGGGAGGCAGGGATAGTGCTGAGGACTTGCTCTACCGCTCACGATGTCTCCTCTGCTTCGTGTCTGTTCCCAGTTGTGGCTCTGCTGCACGAGGTGCGAGATGTGAATGTGGAAGAGGAGCCTGTGCGCTACTTTGGGAAGGGCTACCTGGTCGTGCTGCGATTTATCACTGGCTTTTCACACCCGCTGACTCAGAGTGCAGTGCTGGGCTGCAGGAGGTGCTGTGAGGACTTTTTTTTTTTTTTTTAATTGTGATATGTAGGGTAGGAAATAACGATCATATACGAGTCAGTAATTGCCAATTATTGGGAGAATAATCTTAGCTCCATTTCTCCTCTTGCTGATATAACTCCTTGTGTTATTCTGTTTATCTTTTTAATCTCTCATGCGTGCATCTCTCATGCACTGTGTTTGTGCCTAATCCAGTTTTCATCAGGAGACTGATACTTAGAGATCTAAGACTCCTTTAAACCAGCATTTGCTCTAATTCAGTTGCAATCATAGAATCTCAGAATAATTATAGTTGGAAACTACCTTCAAGATCATCGAGTCCAACTGTAAACCCTTCCACCCCATCCTGCTAAACTGTCCCCCCGAGCGCCTCACCTGCACGGTTCTTAACACTGCCAGGGACGGGGACTCCACCGCTGCCCTGGCAGCCTGTGCCACTGCAGTGGTTCTTATTTTTGCTATTACTGACTTTGAGTTGCATTTTAAAGATGTAACTAGCCTCTGAGTTGTAGTCAGTCTGAGTCAAAAAGTGAACACATGAAATGACAATATGCTGAGCACCCACAGGGTACCAACTCTGGGCACTGCAGCAGCTGCTGGAACGCCGTGGAGGATTTGAGAGCAAAACTCCATGTTAAATGAGGGCTGAGCAGAGCAGGAAGGGGGTTACAAACACAGTGGCAATAGCAGCCCTTGTTCTTAAGCACCTCTAGGCAGAGCTAGATGTCTCCTTTCAGACCTAGGTCCATGATCTGACTGCCCTTAGCCAGTCCTCAACACCTCCCTAATGGGAGTTTCCACACCAGTTGGGCTGCAAACTAAGTGGCTCCAAACAAACGGAGCTGCTGGCCAAAGATATGTTCCTGAACAACGTTAATAGAATATCCATGTGTCTGAGGGTGTTTTCCCTGACGTCCTCAGGTGTGTTTCTGTGAGCAGCTCTCAAGGAAGGACGTGCTGCAGAAGAGAACGTAGTGACAAGCTGCAGGGGAAGGGACTGTTGTCACCTGAGTCTTCAGCCAGGAGAGCTGATCAGAGCGTCTGTCCCTGCACGGAGAGTCCCAGCGATTGCAGCCCTGGCTGCTTTGGGGCTGGAGCTGCAGGAACCTCGTCTGCTGTTGGTGGCTTCACCCACTCAGCTGTGCAGTGCAGACAGGGCCAATTCCATTCTGTTTTGCAAAAGCTATCAGTTAGTTGAGATTTATTTTATTTTTTAAGTACTGATGATAAAAAGGGCAGGTCACATAAGGAACTTTGCACAAGAGACTGTTAGAAAAAGATTCCATCTTGTTCTGTTAGGAATGTAATTGCGTGACTTGACATACCTTTGCTTAGTGCCTTGGCCCTTCAAACAAATGTATTCACAAGGAATATAGTTTGCCTGTTTTTGTCCTGTCAGCACAACACCACTAATTCTTACATTGTTTATTCCTTCCACAGTGATGTGGAAGCAATTGCCAAACTCATCACCAGTTTTCTGGAGCTGGACAGAGTAGAGAGCCAACACGAGCTCTCTCAGAGCAGCGAAACTGAGGCAAGCGATGCTGATGAGCCAGGGGATAATTATTAACAGTCATCGTCAACTGAAGAAAGTGGAAGCCTTCACACATATAGAAAACATACTGCTTGCCTTCAGAAGAAAAATCCCTCGTCATCTTGTGCATTTTCTCTATATATGTCTTTACATCAGGAAGAACCTGTCTTGAGGCACCTCTTTGTGTTGAACTGCCTCAGACGTCCATGCACCCCCTCCACTCCAAACGTGGCCTTCGTAGTCCAGAGTCAACTCTGATTTGCTCCTCTGCCTTAGCACGTGGCTGTGGACAGTGCTGACCTCTGAACTTCGTCAGCTCATCTGGGAGACACTTCAGCACTGAATGGCTTCCAAGTCATCTATTGCTTTCCCATCGATGAGGTGGAGATGCACATTGAAACTTCCAGCTATTGCAAGCATCCGCTGCAGGTACCGTATGTGAAATGTACAAGAGCTGAACTTGTAACTTGCAATGCAATGCTCTTTTTTTTTTTTTTCCTTCTTTGAAATAATATAAATGAATGAATTTAGTGCTACCTTGGTTTTAAGCAGTTTAATATATGCAATAAGGTGACGCAAGATAATGGCACCTTTGTGATATTCTTTACTACTGACTTGCTATTAGAGACCATTGGAAATCAAAGTTTGAAAGTGACTGTCAGGAAATTTCAGTATCAGGTTGCTCAATCCATTCTGTGCTCTTATTTCTCCTGGGCTTTCCAAGGAGCCATAAATAATAAATGAAAAATGAACATCTGCATATTGAGCAGCTTTGACACGTTCTGTTTCAGTCCTGCCCTGCTCAGCTTCTGGGCATAGGCTACCCCGAAACGGAACAGCCTCAGTCTGCACGTGAACATTTACCATGTTAACGGTCTGTTTAGACCTCAATGTGTTTAGTATTTCCTGATGTAGATGATACTGAAGTGATAAATAGAAATTTCTTATTTGTTAAGATAGCTGGGATAGTTCCAATGTCGGACTCGTGTCCAGGTATTACTCCAGATGCGTGTAGCATCCTCCATTCCACCCTACGGTTTTACAAACAATTAAAAATAATACATTTTTTTCCAAGACAAATATAGTTTAAATAAGTAAAACTACCTCTGTTAGTCAGTACGTTTTGTCTAGAACTAAAACTTCATCATTCCTTTATCCAAGATATCAACCAGATGCTTTCTTCTTAGTAGCAAGGATATTTAGAGGAAGGACACAGTATGGATATTCAAGGTACTCAGAAATTCCGAGACCAAGGATTTGACCATAAATCAATAAAACACAAATAAAACTCCTTGCTCTTGGTCTTGGCTCTACCTGTCTGTTTCTGTATTTCCACGAAAACTAACACCACATGGAAGCTACAGACTGTGGTGTGGTTTTCCCATTAAAAAAAAAATGCCCTTTTGACCTTACCCTACATTGCTCCATCCTCCCTTTTTCTGCTGAGCTTCTTTGTGTGCATCCAACTTGCTGTACGTTCCTGATTCGTTAGTAATGTCCATACTTCTGATATATGGTTAAATACAATCGTAAAAAGACTGAAACAGAAATGTAAATAAGATTCATAATTGTGAGAAAGTGAAGTGACCTGTGCTAAGATGCAACATAGTCTGAAATCCTTTCTATGGAATAAGTGAATTGATGTCAAAGGTAGGATCAGCTCCCCTGGGATAGTACACAGTGCCTCTCACCCTGTCAAGACATAGCAGATTTTCCACTGGTGATGGGTGGGAACGCACCATGTGTGCAAGAGAATATTTGAAATCAGCCTTGCACTTAGACCAGCAGGTGCAATCCTCTCTCGTACTGTCCCATTTTGCACCTGGGGGCTCTGTGGCCATAAAAACTAGAATTAGTTCAAGTGAGAATCTGAGTTCTGTGGAAGGAGCTTGTATGAGGGTGCCAGCAGCCTCAAGGTGGGCACAGAACTGCGTGGAACCGGCACTTGGGTGCCCCATGTGCAGCTGTATCCCAGTTCCACGCCGTTTCTCCTGACCCAGGTTTTGAGCTTTCTGCCTTAGCCTGTTGTTGTCTCCTGTAGTTGGAGTCTAGTGTTCTACAGCAACCACATGTGTGAAAAATGACCCTGCGGGTGTCTGCAGGCTCCTCGGTGCTCTGTAAGAGCTCTTTGCTTCTTTTCCTACCTCTTTCCATTCAGCCTCTTTCAGGTCCTCTTTTCTTGTCCCTTTTCACTGTTTTGCTCAAGGTATTTTTGAGCAGTGATGTTTTTCCCCACTTCCTTTAGGCCTAGCATACGAAAATGCCCAGGAAATGTAGTCTTTGGGGCACCTGATGTAGAGTGGCTTGCACTAAAATGAATGATGAATAACAGACTAGTTTTGGCTAAGAAATTAGGTATTTTTAGAAAGATATTTGCTTAGCTCTTCACCTCTTGGGCTGTCTAATAACCTAAGTGTGGACAGCTGCAGTTGTTTGTATGACTTGAAATATGAATATGACTTGAAAACCTTTACAACCAACCTCAAAACAAATCTTCCATTATGGCTTTTACAACTGTATCATGAGTATCATTTGGCAACATTCAATCAACTTCATAAACCTCTGGGCACATGAGAAGTTATTTACACATATGTGATGATGGTTTTAGTTCTCATACTGAAAAGAAGTTAGACCGAATATTGTGTAAGAGGAGAAAGCTGCATAATCTAAGCCCTAATGCAAGGTTCTCTTGTTTCCCAAAATGAAATGTTTCAGTAACTCACATCAACTGTGTAAATCTCAAGGTAAACCAAAGTATTTATACCATATAGCTGAGATCTGACTTCCGTGCTGTATTTATGAAGCTACATAGATGCTGAAACTCAAGCTGACTTATGTACTAAGTGATGAGCACTAGTTCTGACACTGTAGTGGATTGCTCAGAAGCAAAAAGACTTCTGGAAAAGTTTGTTTAGAAATTACTTTTCTACTTTTATTGCAAGTAGAATTTTAGAAATGCCTTATATTATTTTTTAAAAAAAGACTATCAATAAAATCCACGTTGACAGCTTCTTCTGTGTCATTGTATGCTCTTTTTTATACTTAGTTCTTGTTAAAGCGTATACAAGTCCTGATGCTCGTCTAAACTACCCCTGGGTGCAGACCTATTTCGTGAACAAGTTATTGGGGGTGAGGCCAGAAGGAAGGGAGCCCAAACACCAACCTCTTGCTGACTTCCCTTTCCCTCTTCTGCAGAAGTCAGAGTTGTCTTGTTTTCATTTGAGCTACTGACTCATCACTAGCAAATATCCTTAAAGCATTTTTCCTACTTTCAACTAAACTGATAAGCCACATGCAAAACAAGCACAAGTTTCAGAAAGATACTATGTTTTGAATATCAAAGGATTTAGTTTATTTTACCATAATAAATCTAAAAGAGCTTGTTTAGTTCAAGGTATGCGAACTATGTACTCCCAAGGTATGTGATTTTAGAATATACACAGCAATCTTTTTTTTAAAATTACAAATCTGCACAGGGAGTTAGCTTTTTCATATAACAGCAGTTAAATTTTTGTCTTATTCTGCACTTCTTGTACTTTGAGTAGTACTGAAAAAAGTATGTTAAAAGATACTATTTTTAAAAAAGTCCCTAGGAGTACTTCTTAAACAGGCTTTCGACAAAGCAAGACAGACAAAACAGACGAGACTTATTTACCCTTGCACTGATTGTCTGAATGGTACTGCTATACATTATTAAGAGTTCAGCATAAAAGCAGAATGAAACTTAGCATTTTTCCTTGAAATTCAGTACATTTTAGATTTGCTTCAAAGATAGAAGAAGCTGTAGCTCCTGTCAGATTTTTGCTTAGCTAAATCACCCTTAAGTCTGTTGGAGGGTGCTTTTCTGTGGGCATGAAACTCTGCTTGGCTTAAGCTTAGCGAACCAGGAAGATGACCAGCGTGGGAAGGCAGATCTTCCTTAAAGTCCTCTTGACTCTTGGCAACGCTCCTTTTCTGGAGCTCCGTCACGCAGCGACTGTGCTGGAGCCCATCCTCACTGCTGTACCTGCGCTAATGCAGCGAGCAGCCATGCAGCAATTCTGTCTTTTTGAAGACATTTGAGCAAGGATGTTCATCTCCCCCTCTGAAGCTAATCAAAGGTGGGTTTAGGAGTGGTTTATAGATTTCAAAATTGGAAGAGGTCTGATCTGGAACAAGTCCACTGCTATGTGCTGCTCCGGGACAGGACACAGCGCTGAATGCAGAGATGCGAGTCACAGCACAGAACAGGATTAAAAGCCTAGAGCATATAGCTTGTATATACTCTAAATCTCTGTAACTCTTGCAGAAGTTGCAAGGAGAGAACATGCTACTGACCAGAAGTTTTGGAGTTTCTCAGTCATGGTTACATAAGAAAATGCATATTGCCACAAGCTCGGCCTCCCTCCTGCTTGCTGTTACATAGCGGACCAAATCAGATTACTTACAGGGCAGGTGATTTAAGACTCAGTGTTAAAGGAGGTAAAAATACATTTGAAGACTACTACATTAACATTCTCTTATACTTTCAGATCACCTCCGTTGAATGACTGTTGTTGCTTCAACTCTTAGGATGGAAACCTGCAGCTAAACAAAGTTTGTCAGTAGCTCAGTTCCCAAAAGAGTAAGACAGGCTGCAATTAGAACACTCCTAAACTTGAGCTTTTATTGCTTTATCTAAATCATCCACCAGTTGTTGCAGCTTTTGTAGGCTGGGGTGCACATTCTCCTCCATCCACTCCTCTATAGTGCACTTGTGGAAAACTTGCTCCATGGCTGCTTGGAGATCTTGCACCACTGCATTCCACTTGGATAGAAGACTGAGCAAAAACCAGAAGGAAGAAATGAGCAGCTCCCCAGCACACAAGGCACCGAGCGTGTTGCCAATGGCTGCACCCGCAAGCAGGACTAGCCATGGGGCAGCTTGAAGGGAGCATGGCCCCCCAAAACCGCTGTGCAAGAAAAGAAGCCTCTATTGCTGCCTCTTAAAGGACTCTGCCCTTTGCTGCTAGCAGAAAGTTGATGCTTTGGATTGCAGTTGTGTTTCTGGGTACCATGAATCCTACCACTTTTTATGTGTTTTTGATGTGCAGAAATATGAATCCAAAAGACTACACACTTTTTCTTTAAAGGCTAACTGAAACCTGCTGTGGGTCTAGCTAGGAATTTTAAATCAAATCCTAATTCATCTGCTAGAGTCTATGCAGCAGAACATACAGATTAGCCACATTAATCAGCGTTATCTCTAGGACAAATTCTGAAGAGCACATGCAGCGACTAGGAGCAGGGGAAAGGGATCTGAGCTTTGTTATAAGCCCCGCTTAGAACCTAGCCCATGGTGTGTTCTTATGCTGAGGATAATAACTTTCTAAATAGGAGTAACTGTCTACAGGGGAAAGCTTTCCAGAGACCAATTTTGTACTTGTATTCTATGAATTTGTTCAACTGAATTTAGACAAAGAGTGTCCAACAAAGACTGAACAATAATGTTCTTTAATGTATTATGTTAATAATGTTGATTTTTCCCAGTGGTGCTGCTGAAATATTAACTCCGTAAAGAGGCGAGAACTCAAAACTGTGCATACTTGAATACCTAAATTATGGTAAACTTTATTCCCCCCATAATGCAAAATAAATGGCAGTACCTTATTGCATCTGGCTGAAAGTGGTGCATTATTATAGGGTGCACTATTTCCCTCTTTCGGTGGTAAGGACTGAACCAGCCTGTGACATACCTGAAAACGGATATCAACATGAACATTTTCGGATCAGCAGTGATACGAATCTTTGTACGCTGACAGGAAGGTTATAGAGCTCGACTTCTTCTGCACTGATACAAGTAATTCTTAAGGAGTAAATAAACTTGCATTTTTGCTCACAGTAAGGCTTAATTTACCAACGGACTTAATTCTTGAAAAAAAAAGCACATAGTGCTTAGGAATTCTGTTTAAATAATTTACTGAATTTGCACCTAAACACTAAGTTCTGCTGAGATATCAGCACACAGGGATGTGCTACTTGAAACAGGGAGTTTCATGGTTAAAAGACCTTGCTGGATTTATTTTAATGTATATGCTCATGTCTGGAAACCAAAACCCCTGCGCTCTGGTAAACAGCAAGAGAATCAATAGAAGCCTTATTACCTGTTCCTTTCGAGAAGGTCATCCACTGATGATCTGAGGTAGAAACTAATTTGTGTCACAAGCGTGAGGATGTTGCTCCCTGGAAAGGTCCCCGAACTTGTGCTGTCCAAATAAAATCCATTAGTTGCCGAATGTACCATGTAATAAAAAGCATTTGAATAGAGCAGCTGGCATTTTACCTCATGAAAGTATCCACTTCCAGATTAGACATTCCCAGGAGCTTTTCCACATTTTCTTTGACCTTTTCGGAATAGCCACCTGGGCAGAAGACAGTGGAAGTACATAGAAGGAGCCTAATCAGAAAAAAATACTCTTCATGTGCATTTTGGTTAGAGTGCTCAGTATTGGCCTAGTCCTTCTTCCTGGATGAAGAATTTTACAAAATAAAAGCAGAAGCAGACTAAGGAAAGATCTGCTTGGATGGGGAGTATTGGGGCAAGGACATAGGGGTTAGTTGGGGAGGGCAACTTAAACATCATTCACAGATTATTGGGCTAGCTAAAGCACTTCCTAGCTATCAGCTTTCTGTTCTGAGTACTTAGGATTTTTGTGCATTGTTTAAAAATAAACAAGCTGCCGAAAAGAAGAAATGCAATATATATATTAGCTGTTGTCTTGTAAAGAAAACAGGAACTACTGGAGTATTTACCAGACAGTATATTTGCCTCCTTTATCAGATTTTAGAAAATGGGGTAAAATGACAACTTTTCTAAGTAAGCAAGATCTAAATGACTAGTCTCACTAGTCTCAAGTCAGCTTCACAAGCACAAGGAAGCCTGTGACCAATTGCAGGTTAAGACATTATAACAATATACATAATAGGGCTATTTTTAAATACAAAGGCTGCAAGGCTTTCCCTATTGCAAAGGGGCAACTGCCACCATCTGTGTGGTGCCACGTGCACAATTTATTGTTCGTAATCCAGGCCAGGTGAACAATTTCACCACAAGCCTGTGCTGCCCTTGGGGCTTTGGCAAGGCTTTAGCTCAGAGAGAATAAAACTGCCCACAGGTACCGTTCTTCAGCGCCTGCAGGCAAACAGCCAGCGATGGAATGCCCACGGGGAACAGCTCACACAAAACAGAGAAGTGATCGTACCTAAACGAGACAGCATCAACAAATTAGATATTTTGCTATTAAAGCACGTTACCACACTAGGAAGCATGAATATTTCAACACTAAAAATCAGACAGCTTTGGAAGCATCAGTTTCCCTCTCAGAAGAGAGAAATTGCCTTCTTAAAAGCTTAGCATTCCTGTTCTACTAATGGGAACAACTCAAGGCAAATTACAGGGAGAAATGGGAATCCAGTTCTTTGGTCTTCTTTAGACTACTTGACTGTTGCATAAAAATCTTTTATTCCTTTCTTACTTTGATAAACTTTTCCTTCTTGTGCTTTATTCTATTTGAATCCACATTTGAATCCATTCAGATAAGACAGATATTGCATTAACTAGGGCTTTCATTTTCTTGGGAATAATTAGGTACTGGAAGGAGCTACTCAGAAATATTGCTGGATACTCATCTTAAGGATTCAACAGGCTGCAAGAGTTTGTGTAGTCCGAGTTACTTTTACATTCTCTGGTCCTTTACAGCTAGTGCACAGTCACCTGACAGGACTTCTGCACCGGAGCTGGACCTTTTAAATATCTCATGCAGTGTTTTCCCTTGTTCTTCATATTCTCTGACTCTTAACATTCAGAGAAACATAACTTGTGCGGATTAAAGAAGTAGCAGCATCTAAAAGTAGTCCAGGGTGGCACAGAGTGCAGTGAAGTCTTCAAAGCCAATCCACTACTGTTAGAGCCTGCTGGTTAATGCTGCAGCAGGCGTGGAATGGAACTCAGGAATCTACCATTTACACTCCACCAAGGGAGACTGCAACATTGCAAAAGTTCTCATGAGAATTTCCTGCTTCCTTGTTTTGGAGTGGTTTTATTTATTTTTTTTTAGCAGAAAATTGCTTTCATGCAGCTCTTGGAAACATTTAAAAAAAAAGTTCCTTACCTTTGCCAGCCAGTCAGCACAATACCTTGAACCACATCAGAAGGGCTATTACTTGCCACCTTCAGCCACTGAAGGTGGTTTTTTAAATGATGTCCTATAAGAGTTAGAGACTGATTCACTCCTGTAGCTCCTTTGAAAGCGCTAGCAAACCACACCTTGGAGAAGCCACATCTACGATACTTCTCTATGAGAAGCACTGAAATAAGACACAAAAGAACACTTACAGCACATTTACTTTTTTTTTTTTTTTCATTTTTCAGCCTGCACTGTAATGCTCCAATTAAAGGAATTCCAAGGTTGGAATTCTTCTGTTGGAGAGGGAGCCATGAGGCTTCTTAGCATGGGAGCAGCTGGGTCATTTTTGCTGATATTAGCTTTAAGAGAGGCAGGCAACCCTCACTTCTCCATAGAAATTAGACTCTCTTAAAGTATTTCATAGCGGGTTGTATTTGTATTTGCTGTCATAAAGGACAGAGCCTGTACAAGACTACCACCTTCTCCACTAATACAAAATAGACCCAGTTCTTTTTCTTCTCCAAGGATTAGAGACTGATGAGACTTTAAAAACAAAACAAACAAGGCACTCTGGAAACTTCTAAAGAAAGCTTAAAATGATAGTTAACCACAGAACCACCCAGGTTGGAGAGGCGCTCCAGAGATCATCTAGCCAGAGCAGGTCCAGTTTCAGCAGGGTTCACCAGGCCCTTCCCTGTCGAGTTTGAGCATCTCCAAGGACGGAGAGTTGACATCCTCCTTGGAAGCCTCTCTCAGTGCTGTTATTGCCCTCCTGCTTTCACATGCCCTGGTACCATATTCTATTTCCTTTGAATTGCTAAATTGTTGCAACTCTATGAAAAGTGGGTGTGTGATTAGAACATGCAACATCTGACAAATGGTTCATGTTTCAACAAACAATTCTTTGCATACATTGGATGGCTGATCCATCTTTTCATAGAAACACAGAATGCTAAAGGTTGGAAGGGACCTCTAGTCCAACCCCCCTGCACACGCAGGGTCACCTAGAGCACGTGGTACAGGACTGCATCCAAGCGGGTTTGAAGATCTCCAGAGAAAGAGACTCCACAACCTCTCTGGGCAGCCTGTTCCAGTGCTCTGGCACTGTTAAGAAATTTTTCCTTAAGTTCCTGTGGAACTTTTGGTGCTTCAGTTTCCGGCTGTTTCTTCTAGTTCTTTCATGGGAGTTTTTACTTCTTCTTTCGAATTCTGTGTATGTATGAAGCCTTGAAGGTTCTTTTGTAGAATTCTTAAGAATCGTTCTGTGCAGACCTAGCAGTACTGATTCTAGTACTGATTTTAACGTGAGGTAAGTTAAGGAAAAACAAACAAACAAACAAAAAAACCCCACAGTGCTTCTGAAAACCCCATGCTCTTCCTTCAGCAATTCTGTAGCCTTCTTCTTCTGTCAAATAAATGAGGAGCATACAATAAAAATCCCTCATAGTACAAACACGTAAACATTCACATAGTAAAACTATGTGAAATCAGATGAGATGTCTGGCTATAGTATGGTTTAATACAACTACTTTGTTACGGCTATTTTGTTCTAAAGGTAACACGACTTTGCTGAGAAATACAAACCTTTGCTCTCCACATCGAGGTCTGCTGCATAGTCCCATATCATTGGCTCCACAAGCTGTGGGACCCCAGACTCTGGAAGGAACAGAATTAAGTCAGGCAAAACAGCCAGTTAAAGGTAAGAACTACGCAAATATTAATGGCACAGTAACGCATGCCTAAAATTATGTATGGTTTGTTACTAGACCTCTTCTACATTTGAAGTGTTCACATGTCCTTTCAGCCTGGTCAGGATGCAGATTCAGTTCATCTGCTGGGGCTACCAAGTCCTTTGACCCCTTGAAACCTCTACCCTGGGGACCAGCAGGGGTAATTCATCCAGAACCCCCTCATCTCAAGCCCATCCCGCTCTCAGTCCTTTGATACCAAGGAGTCTAGAGCTGCAAATTTTACACACAAAATTTTGGCTAAAATCAAAGGAAACCATCATCCTTTAAAGTAGAGATTGTCTGCACAAAGCTTCGTATTTCCAGATGCTTTGAAAGTACAAATGAAGGCAGAGGCTGAGCTTCAAGTTCCTTTGCAACCAACTGCCTGACTAGATTTAAACAAGAGAAACTCACCCTTGGGGAAACTGCTGTAAATTGAGTACTTTGACTGCAGACATTCAGTGTTTTAACTGAATCCTCTTTTAACCTGTTTAGTCAGTTATTGGCTGTGGCAACAGAGTGCACAGAGATTTTCACGGTTTCTTGGGGAATCTGCATGAGTCCTATCTACAGTATTTGGATAATTTCTCACTCTCACAGCCATACGGGTAGATAAATCACTGCTAGAGGAGGTGCAATGATACTGTCTAAATCTGTTTAGAGCAGATGTGTAAGGTGGCTCTGAAAATGCTGAAACTCTGTCTTTATTTGGACCTTACTAGGACTACTCAGATTTTAGCAGTTCTTGCATGTTTTTCAACATGTGGGATAGCATGGAACTATCCCACAATTTAGTGTTGAGAGACCCTCATGAGGTGCACTGTGATCAACTATGCTGTCAAAGCAGCAAGGTGACAGATCTTCCTTGCGAACCTGCACCACTGAAACGTAGTTGCTGCTGCTGCACATTGCAACAACTAACATTAGAAACTGGTGAGAAGTCTAGAATCTTAGGCTGAGATCACAAATGTTTTTTTCTTGCTTTTTTCTTTCTTCCTTTCTTTAATAGACAAAGGAGGTAGAATTTATGTCAAAATCCCCCCACGACGACTTATCTTGGCTTTGCCACCTGGAAAACTAAACACATGGCCTGCTCAAGGTGGCAAAGAAAGTCTGTGATAAAGCCAAGGACTAACTATGTGTCTCTGCTTTTGAGTCTGATGGGCCATATATCAGCTATCCCTTATTTGTTTCTTGATATTTTCAGCAAAGTTTCAAATGTTTGTGTAAACTTTAATGAATGCTAAGAAAAACCACTCACGCCAACACTGATCACACACCTGACAGTACTTCCTCACTAATTCCTCTCAGCATATCATCCCACACAATAGGTGTCACAGTCGGGTAAGATGAGGCCACATAACTTGCAATTGCTTTTATGTGCGACAAGCACAGCTTCTCTGGAGTGTTCCCTTGTTGCTGCAACCACTGTTTCGACTCCTCTCCTTCACCGAGGTAGTAGACCTGCAATACCAATAATCCAGACTTTTCAAACAGGAATGAGAGGATCAGGTGTGACGCAGGGCAGGGAATCACACAATTATAAATCACGAATCACTGCCCATATGCGACCTACTGGGTGAATCTATCTCAGAGCATCTCTCAACGTTGATGCCTTGCAAGCATCTCTGTCAGTTGTGGGAGACTGGCCCTGACTGAATATTCAGGTAAGGGAATGTTCCTATAGGAACAAAAATATCTAAGGAAAAATTAAGGCACGCTGGATGCTTCTTTGGAAAGTTGCCCTTGAGGGAGCAGCTCTGCCTAATTTTACTTGGCTCAAGAATTCTAGCTATTCAAGAGGTCTTGGATTATATAAATTAAGGTTTCTGCCTCGTGGAAGCAAATTTGTACATGAATCTATACCTAATTTGGAAGCCTGAGCAGGAGTGCTTAGTCCTAGGCAAATAGAGGATTCGGGCATGTTAAGATGGGTCTGCATTTAAACTCTTTGTTCTTTCAGAGCACATTTTATCTAAAACATGTTTATTCCATGTAGGTAATATCTTGCTTTATAGAAGCTGGCAGGTCCCCATCTAACCATGTCATTATCATCATTAGTGCTGAACTAATGGCGATACTGCCAAGGGCATTTCTGGCTCTGTATGCCATGGTAAGAGCTTTAGGACACCTAGAGAAAGGAAAAATCTTGAGACTACCAAAAAGGACAAAACACACTGTAAAGAGCTTACTTTTAAAATCTATCTAGAACAGTAAGCCAACGTCCTATATGAAAACTTGGGTGATTGAGAATGTTTCTAATTGACATCTCAGTTTAAGTCCTCATTTGACATAAAATCAAATGTTGAGCTGACTTGAAGCAACTGCCTTTAGCGTCAGGGGTTTATACCAGTCAGATCAATAAAAACGGCATCCTACAATGATTGAATCATTAAGTCTTGAAAAGGTTTTTCTACATTGGCTGATGTTGCCTGTCCCCAAACTCCCCCCAAACGCGTCCCGAGGAGCACTCGGGACACACAGGAAACCTCAGACCCTCATCCTCACTGCTCACAGCAGAAACCCCTGCCTCAGGAGATGTCCCACCTCATCACATCCTATGTGAAACCACTTCAGATCTTCATGCAGTGCCAAGACTTGGTCAACCATGGCTCTGACCAGCGCGCGGGCTTCCTCCTTGTGCGGGTTGAGGGCGTTGGGGAAGGCCTTCACCTCCCGCAGGTGGGAGAACTCCTTGTGCTTCAGGACGAACTGCGAGGGAAAGGGGCTCGTGGGGCAGCCGCGAGGGACGGCGCTGCCGCATCGCCCCGCTCACCC
>NW_010583789.1:124496-141620 GCF_000705375.1 Tinamus guttatus | reverse complement strand
CCGCGGTGCCCCGTGGCCCCCGGCGCCCCAAGCAGCCCCTCGTGCTGCTCGCGGGCAGCTGCTCTGCCCGGGCAGCTCTCGCTGCCGTTTCTGGTGCTGGGCTCTCCAGAGCCCCAGGTTTCCTTCCCCAGCAGTGAGCAGCCTCGTCCGTGTTGTGCTGTGCTGATTTTCTTTTTTCTTTTCTCAGACTTGTGAAGTTTGTCTCAATGGACACTTTAAGCGATACCGCAGCCAGAAAACAGCAGATTCTTTCCCTTTTTTTCCCAACAGCCTGCCTGTCGGGCCGTGCATTCAGCTTGCCTGGGGAGCTGGTTCATCGGAATTGCTTTTTTCTGAGTTAGTTTTCAGTTGCCTGCTCTGGTTTGTTACGTGGCTGCTGGAACTTGCACAAATCTAGGGGCAATTCGGAGGCTGGAGCAGGTTGCCGGGCCTGGAGGGAGCAATGTTCTCTCGAGGCCGGTCCCAGTCGGGAGCTCCTTGTGCCGCAGCCCCCACGGACGTGGGGCTTTCCGTAGAATCACAGAATCCATAAGGTTGGAAGGCACCTCTAGAGGTCACCTAGTCCAACCCCCTGCACCCGCAGAGTCACCTAGAGCACGTGGCACAGGGCTGCGTCCCTCTCCTTCGGGCGGCTGCTCTGGTGCTGTCGCTTGTAACGTGCCAGGCGAGGCGACACGTAGTCTGTGCTCCCACTTCCGCAGTGCCTGCTCTGGAGCGAGTGCTTGATAGGATTTTGGGAGGATTCACACGAAACGTCCTTGAGGACAAGCAAACTGCTGCTTGGAAGCTACTAGGGAGAGGAAGCAAAGAGAATGACTGACACGACTGGTTCCGAGCCCATGGACATAACAGAGGCCATCCTTTAGGAGTTTGCATCCCTGCTTATTTCAATCATGCTTGCCTCTTCTCCAATTTTGTTACATGCTTTTTAGCAGATATTTTTACACGTGTTCCCTTGTATGGTGCTTTCAGGAAGAGATCTGTGGTTTTAAACCTGTCTGAACATCTCTTCCCTTTAGCAGTGAACCGAATTCATACTCACTCCGCGTCCACAAGAGGGTGGTGCTGGCCAGGCTTTCCTCACCCTCCTGTGGCAGCCCTGCTCCGTGCTTCGCTTGTGGCTTCATGGTAGTTTTGGGAGGCAGTAAAAGGAGCTCTCTGCCCAGCTGTCTTCCCCTTGGGAGCTCTGCCGCTTTGCTGGGAATCGCTGTCCCCAGCGGCTGGCTCTGGCCTGGTGTCCCCGCCGGTGCTCAGTGGCTGATGCCCACCCGCAGTGTCCTCGTGGCAGAATGAGCTTCTTACCTGCGTGCTTGTTCCTGCCTCAAATGGAGCCAGGCCTGCTGAGCTCCTGGGCTGCCCCCATGGATGCAGTAGTTGATGTCACCCAGCACTGAGTTTATTTTCATAGCGGTGTCTGCCAGGAAACATCTCATACAGGAATTGGAGGCGTCACTTGCTAGAGACCAAGCACTTAGTATATTTGCAGGAGAAGACAGAGTGTTTCTAGTGGGTGCAGATTCTCTGAGTATTTTCTTCTCAGTTCAGTGCTCCCATCTATAATGTCTTTTGCACAAAAGCAACACACTTTTTAATGCTAAATTTGCTTTCAAATAAACAGACTTAGTGTTCTGATCCTTCCTCAGCTTCGATGCGGTGTTTGTCTCTTAATGGTTCGTGACTGGCATTATGCTGAACTATCTCCTCCTTCTTGGCTTGACAAAACAAATCTGCTATTGCCTTCAAGAGACCTCCTGCTCTGAACACTGTTCTTGCCAGTTCTTCCCCCAGATCCTGGTCATGCGCTGCTTGTCCTCGTTAACCATTTAACTTTGCAAAACTTTATTCTCCAGCACCAGCCTTTCCAAACGGGAAAGTCCTGGGCTGTTGTTTGCTGCTGGAAACGCAAAGCACAAACCTCTTCTGTAATTGTGAGTTTTTGCTGGCTTCCTTTTTTTGGGAATGTCATACAAAAACAAATCAAAACAAAAAACCCCTCGATATTCAGATGGGTTTGTCCTGGTGTACTGAAGCTCTCCTCTGGATTTACCTGCTTCCACTAAGTCTCTTCTTGAACATCCCTTTCCCCTTGTCTCAAAGACAATTTTCTTTGTCTTGAACATTAGAGACTTTTTTTTTTTTTTTCAGTGGCAGAAGGAAAGTAATTTCCTCTTTTTGTCTCTGTCTTTCAAAAGAATTTCATTGCTTTCCTGGGTTCAGCTTTCTCTGGGAGTCCTTAAAATCTCTTTTTCCTATCAGTCTGTTACCTCAGTCTTTTTTAATCCTATTTTAGAACAGGGCACTCAAATTCTATCAAGCACAGTTGTGGCAATCTGCAGTTAAGGCTGTCGCATTGTGTCCGGAATAAAGTTGTCGACTTTAGGTGCCGTGTGTAAAATACCTTATGTGATTTGTGATTAATGATAATTGTTCTGAGCTTTGAGGAGATCTTAGCATTGCTAACTACCTAAATGTATGGAAAGTGAACCAAGATCTGCTCCTTTTGGCTGCTTCTCTACGTGCAGCTTTGATGGCTGTTCCTGCCTCAGCAACCTGTCCCCGTTTGCCAGCCTGCAGGCAGGGGCGTCTCGTCCATGTCAGTCAGCTTCGGAGATGCTCTTTGGTTTCACGTTCAGAATCGAGTATCCGATTTTAACCTGCCACTGCTGCACGTATATTGGAGCCCTGCAAGGCACAGCAGGGTAAAACGGGGGCTTTTTAATACGAGGAGCGGGTAGTTTGTTGGCTGCTGCTTGCTGCTCAGAAGGGTGGGTGGTTGGGCTCCAGGTGAGCACGGCATTTCCACTGCTCACGTTTTTGTTGCATGCTCTGCAGTGTTGCACTTTCAGATTGCTGTTTCCTGGCATAAAATGCTTTTAAAAGTGCCAGGATGTCCACAAAAACTGTGTCCGAATTTCCCAAATCGAGGAAAAAAAAATCGCAGTGTGCCTGGAATATGGTGCAGAAGTTCCTTCTCTCTTCCCTCTCCCCATTCTGAATCTGAAACTTAAAACAAAGCCCCTGTGTTTTTAGTTTTGTGGGTTTTTTTCCTTGGCTTGTTTGTGTTTTCCCAAGACATTACAGGTTCTGAGGAAGAGTGTGTTTCACTTCTGTGCTTCCCCCTTAAATTCCTAGGGTCATGAGCAGCCAGCGGAGCTGTGGGGCCGTGGTTCTGCCTCCTTCCCGGTGCCGTGCCGGGTTCTGCGCTGCCCAGGGACGTGACATCCACCTTTATTTTAGGCTGCATCCTCAGCTAATTGAGCGTGCGCTCCCCGGAGCTTCACCTCCAGCTGGCCTTAGTGGGTTGTTGACGGATAGTCCCAAAATGTGTTGAATTTTCTGGCTTGTAATCCAGTGGTCTTTCCTGATCCTGGTCTTCTTAGTCCAGTGGCTTAGAAAAATCAACCAAATCTTTTCTCAGAACTGGCAGGCCCAGTTATTCCCTGACTGTGCGTTGGAATGGGGGCTGACCCGTGAGGAGGATTGAGTTGGGGGTTGGAATAACCGAAATCTGAAAAATGACTTGGCTGGTGAAGAGCTATTTGGGGAGGAGTATTTGGGGAAGGCAGGGAAGAGCTCTGGGTGCTTATGTGAGTCTACATGGCCTGATGCGGTGCAGATGTGTTTAGACTGATGCCACCAAGTAGCCTCCTTTTCCTAAGCAGGGAACTGCTGCATACAAGTCAGTTGTCAGTACTAAACCCACTCGTCCAGGTATCTCTTTCTCGTTGCTTCTATCTTTCTTGAAATACTGGAGGGATTTGGGTCGTGCCCAGAGACGTACCCTGAGCGCATTCAGGGAGACAGTGTGAATTCGTACAAAGCACTCGCACGGTGACGGCTTTTTCTTTCCATGCTCCTCGTTTTAATTAGTTGCTTTTGAGCAGAGCAGGTTGATGTTTTTGGCTTGCTTTTGATTTTGGATTCATTTCTGCAGGAGTGCTTTTCCCGTCAGATTGGGTTCCGATGCTCGGAGAGTGGCGTGGGGCCGCAGCAGCCGGCGCAGGGGCAGCTGCCAGAAACACGTTCACCCGAGCGTTTCTGTCGCTTTGCACCTAGACACGGGTTTTCCCCAGCACAGAGCCCACTGCTACAGCCCTGGGTCACTGGGGGCTTAAAACCCATCTTTGTTGTTGTCTAAAGACTGCTCTGAACTGGACTTGCAATTCCGTAAGAACTTGCGTGTGCTCTTTGTCTGCAATTCTTACTGCTGGCTTTTTTTTCCCCCATAAGCTTTTGATATTAAAAATGCTGTTTAAAAAGCTGCCGCTCAAGATGTCTGTGTCGACACCACATGCCGAGTGCTCCTAGCCCTCTTCTGACTCCTCTGCATGTTTGTCTGTTTTTATTCTGCTTTTCTCACCCCAACAGTGTGGTTGGGGCATCAGCCTGGGATTCTGAGTTGCTGTTTTCTTAGATTAACGTTGCTTTTGCAGTGATGTTAATGTTAGCCTTTGTTAACAAACTGAACGATTTATGGTTGAAACAGAAACATAAATTGAATTAATTTCCTTGTGTGTTAATATGTGAAATAGCAGAGTAAGCTAAGGCATATTGGTACTCTACAAAGACCGTGTATCTATGGAGAAACCCTCATTATTTGTAATATCTCGCTCCTTTTCCAGATTTTTGTGTAACTTCTACTGTGATCAGGTGCAAAACAAGGTGCTCTCCAGGTGCTAAACCTTTTGTAGAGAGATATTAAGTGGTTTCAGTTGCTGGAGATCTCATTTGTACTTGAACCATCAACCCACATGGGAAAGATTCATGTGGCACTGCCCGTGTTCTTGTCTGAAGGCTAAAAGAAAAGAATAAAGAGTTTGTCATATCAAATCATCCAAGATCATCATCTTCCCAGAGCATACATTGATATGCTTGTATTCTGTATAATTATATTGTTAAAATCAGGATTTTTTTTTGTTTTTACTGCTGCACTTGGCAAGGGGGGAAAATCCCTGGATATATGTGTGCCTGTATATCTCTGTATAGCTAGAAGGATGTACACGTGTCTACTATAGTCCTACTAAACAGTTCTAAGCAGTTGATTTGCAAACTGACATCAGTGAGTCAATTTAAATCCTATATTTGGTTTATTGCAATAAATAACTGAGCAACAAATTTGTAGCAGACTCTTTTTAGGAAAATTAAATGACCCCAGGAATTATTTTCAGGACAACAACAACAAAAAAAACCAGTTTATTTTTATGGGCCCAGCATTGCTCTGCATTTTGCTGAATGGGACATGCATGATGGAGCCCCATAAATCTGGTGTTTCCTTTGTACTTCTCCAGTGTATCCGTTGCCTGGCTGGTCTCTCTAACAAGTGAGGTGCAAAAACCACTGAAACTGAGATTTTCTTTTAATTTGAATGATCTAAAATATTTTGAGGTTGGCAATATTCCTTCTGAATGTTGTGAATCTGGAAGGGAGCAGGAGGGTATTTATTGAGCCTTGTTCTGAACCTCCTAACATAGATGATCTTGTTTCGTTGTTTCTCGTACTGCAGGGTGCACTCCTAGGAGGTGTGGAAGAGGCGTCACTGATGCAGTGATCACGAGGGAGGAAGCTGAGAGAATCCGGAGGTAAAGCTCTTTGCTTCTCCCTTTCTGTGTAGAAGGGTTGTAGTTTCTGTTGTAGAGGAAGCTGCTTGTGCTGATGGCATGCCCGTGCTTAAGGTGTACCTGTGGCACAAAGCTTATCAGCTGAAATATTAAGGAGAGATATTGAACAGGCTAAAGCATAAACAGGCTTTTTTTTCTAAAGCATTTTGCATTTTTGCTTTAGTGAGGGCTGTTCTCTTTCGTATAGAATCTGTCTAGTTCAATGAGGGCTGTAGAGGGTAATTCACATCCGAAAGGAAGATGGTATTCTCTGGATTAAACGGATTTTAAAGGATTTTTCACTTGGCCTTCTGTTCCACCTGGACTTGAAAAACAACAACAAACTAAAACCCTTCTTTTAGCTCTTTCTGGATAGTCATGAGCTGCTGCTGACTGTGTGGCATCCTTTTTGAATACAAAGTGTGGGTTTAGTCAAGCAGTGGGAGGCATTGGTAGATGATGGAGTTAGGTTATATGTGATGTGTCAACTAGCATTAACTGAACAGCCGTGTGTTGTAAGTAATGGCATTAAAAACAAATCCCTTCTCACCTGAGATTACTGTTTTGCCTACAGGATAGCGGAGAGGGGCCTCTCCTTGGGAGGATCTGATGGAGGGGTAAGCAGTACCCTGTTACTTTTACCATCCTTTTACTCTAAGGCAAACTTTGAGATTATAAATGCATTTGGGGGCTAGTGGGGAGAGGAGCTGAAAGGGATAATTTTTCCTTACGTTCAGATTTGGGAAAATTTCACCTGAAAGGTTTCCTTCCCTCCCCGGGTACCTCTGCTAGTGGTGGAATTAAGGACGTCCGTACAGCCTACACGCTCCGTGTTACTCGGCTGCGTTCATGTTTCCAGTGCCTCTGTGGAACTCTCTGTTATGGGGCATGGGTTTCTCTTGTGCATTTGGAATCGGTTCCTGCAGCAGAACTGCACGGGTTTCACTGCTGGATTTTGAGAAGCTAAATCCCAGCGGAGCACAACTGCCACTTAGAAATTGGTTTTGTGCAGTGACAAGAAGTATTGTGTAATAGCTCGTGTAGAGTTTCAAATGGAAACCTTTAAAATGAAAAAGCCTACAAGATGAAAACAAAGCCATTTCTCCTTTAGCAAGAGTGTTTCCTTCAACATCTTTCCCCTGTCTTTGCTCTCGGGTTTTTATTGTGGGTGAACAGAAACTGTTTCTGGAATATTTGTAAACATAAGTACTGCTTCAGTAATCTGCTAAGCTAGAGCATATATTAGAAGAAGAAGAGAAAGAGGTTTTGCTGAAAAAATAAGATGGTGTCAAGGTGGCCAGGAAGAGTTTGTGAAAAATGTAAACTGAGAAACTTAAGCAGTGTTGCCAGTCTCAAACAGTATCTTTGACAGATTTAACGTTCTCTGTTGACTCGGACAGGATCCCTTGGATTTTTCAACTTTGTGGCTGAAAATCATGCCATTTTGACTAGATTACGCAGCCTTTTTAGATCTGCTGCTGAGCTCCTGTCAAGAGGCTGCCAAGATGGTTTCCTGTCTCCCTCTCAGGGCCTAGATGTGATTTTCATTGGGCTTCCCCACAGAGGCATTGGGAGGACAGTGTTCAGCACAGGGCAGGGGTGGTTTTAGGGGCCGGCGGGCGGCTGGGGCCGCGGCGGCCGGGCAGCCGCGGGGAGGGATGCGGGCGGTGAACGCTGCCAGCGCCGGAGCGGGGCTGCGCTCCCAGCCGGGGCTGCCGGCACTGCAGGCCGGGCTCTGACAGCTCCGGATCTGCCCTCTGCATCGTCCTGGGGGCCTTTCTGTGGGCTTTGAAAGGAGAGAGAGAAGCTGGGGGAAAGAAGATTCTGTCATTGCAATAAGATAAAGTTGTGTAAGAAATCTGATATCCTCAGGGAGGTCTGTGCTCTCATCCAAATCTTATGCTTCTCATAATGTGCAAATGTGAGAATGTTGCTGAGCGCTGTTACTCTGTGGGGAAAGATGTGAGATAGCAGCTGTGTGGGGCTGCATTGAGGCTTTTATCCAAAACAGTGGATAAGCTCCAAAAAATGCTGCCCAGTGTTTCCTGGGGGTCGTGTTTCGGGGAAGCTTTTGGACATAGTCTCTTTACTTGCTTTCTTTTATGCTTTCTTTTCCCTGTTCTGCCTCTTTCTCTGTGCATGTAGGTATATTCTTCATGTCACAGAGGGAATCAGCTCCTGATATTGCTATCTGCGCTCCCAGATATTGTCAAATGTGTGTGTTGATGGTATATAGATGAAGTGGCCTGTCTGTCTTAGAGTCTTTATCTTCTCCTTAGCTCTCATCTGGCTAGCACACAAGATGTTTCAAGTCTTTCTTTGTCTAGCTGCATTGCATATATGCCTCCAAGCTTCCAGTGTATGGGATTGGATGTGGTCTGTTGCTTTTTTTCTGACAATTTTCTTTAGCAATTCCTTGTTCGTGTTCTAAAATTTCTTTTTGTAGACAACTTGACCCCTTAACCATTCCTAATGACACTTCCTGCAATTCCTTCTGTGGTACTGATGGTGTTTGCATCTCTCTCCTTTCCTCCCAGCCACGTGTCTGATTTCTCTTAGTCATATCACTTGTATTTCCATGCCACAGAAGTTCACGTGTGTCTGTGTGTGTGGCTTGGTATAATTTGAAGAGCTGAATCTGTGATCAGTTCTCCTTTGCCTGCCACCCTCCTGGTTTCCTCAGGGAACTGAAGTGTAACAGAGAACATTTTCCCTCTCCATCCACTTGTGTTGAGAAAGTCTTAGCAGATATCCCAACTACTGAAAGGTCCCAGGAGACATGCTGCAGTCTTTCTTCCTTGTCCTCCCTTCTAATTGTTCCTAGATTCATATATACATGTGTGTGTATATATGGATCAAATAGAATCGTATAGGATATAGATATCCAATATATACATTGTGTGTGTGCCTGTATATGTGTGTGTGAAGGCTAGGTGAGGCCATTACAGTCTTCTAGTCAACCTTCCAGCAGAATCCAAGCAAGGGCACTTGCTTGCACGCACTAATGCACGTTTTTCTCTTGTAGGCCTCTGCAGACTGCAGCTGTAAAACAGTTTTGCACTCTGTTCTTTCTCTCATTCACAGAATGTCATTTGCATTAGTTCCTTTGACACTGGTTGCCTTTTTTTTTTTCTTTCCTTATAAAGATAATGACTTTCCCCTTTCGTCCCTACCTTATATTTTCTTGCAGGCTCCCCCTGTTTGGGTTTCCCTTTCAGTCATCACTCATTCATTCTCATCTTGATGGATGCGGTCGTCATAACTTCTCTCCAGTGTAAATGAAACTTGACTTGTTATCGAATCTACTGGAATGTTTTTAGAAGCACCAGCAGAGAAACCTGCTAGTGCAGCCAACCAGCTCTCCTTTGGTTCCTGTGTTGCATCAAAATTGGTAGGAGTAGGACCTGAACCTCCCTTTTGCAGGGAAAATTAAATTTCTTGGTCAGTGAAAGAAGCAAACAGCACATGTAGTTATTATCCCAAACAAGGCTTCCTCAGATGTTCACACAGGCTCCCATGTGGAGCTGCATTTCTGCAGGTGGTGTCACTCCTTGCTTTGCCTTCAGACCTTGAAGTCCTCAAAGTGCTCCCCATTCTGCATTGTCCTGGGAGGGGATAAAGCCTCTGCATAACACGTTTCCTGTCACCTACCTCTACTACACGACACACGGGTTACATCCTTCATGCTCAGTATCTTTTGCAAGGAGCTGCCACTTCGCAGTGTGTCTCTCCCTTTGCTTTGTTCTTGTAGCAGTGCCTGTTGGTGTGACTGCCTTTATGGGAGGAACGGGTTGTGTCTGATCTGTGCTCAGCATAAACTTGTACCAGGCACCAGAGGCAAATATTGCATTCAGTTTGCACAGTAATTGCCTGCATCTCCTGGAATCTGAAGGATGTATAGATTAGTTACATTTATGTCTTGGAACTAATTGGTTTAATTTTAAAAGGCATCAACTGTGTCCTTCTACTCTCAGGATTCAAGTAGAGAAACTCTTTCAAGTTGCTGTTGCTTTGAGAACCTGAATGTGCCCGCTGAGTCTGATGCTGCCCGGGAAGAGGTGGGAATGCAGAGCCCTGTTGCTCTTCTCTTTTCCCAGCGTGGGCACTGGAGAGTGGGGAAGGTCTTGAGCTCTACCAGCCTCTCTAAATAAGAGCAGAAATGAGTTTTGCATCTTCTCTGCCAGGCGGCTTGTGTTGGCTGCGTTCTTTCTATATCTTAAGTAAACTTTTCAGGGAATGGAGTGTTTTGCCAATCGATGAGGGGCAGAGAAAAGAACCAGACACCAAGAGAAAGAACAATCGTGTTTACTATTAATATCAAATAGCACAGAAATAAAATGACACCTCTAACAAAAACAACAAGCTGGCTATGCACTGGGTTTTAACAACAGACAAAACAAGCAAGGTAATGCACTTTACCATGATTATGTGAGCAAGGGGATAGTGATTAAGAAAAAAGCTACATCACCAATGGGCTCAGTGTGTTGCCAGCATCCAGATCCGCAGTCGCTGGAGAGCCCCTGCTGCAGGGGGATTTGGAGAGGCCTCCCGGCGCCTGGCGGGTCCCACGCGCTGCGTCCGCCCCTAAGGGAGGTCTCCAAAGTCATGGTAAGAGGCTCCAGCTTTTATAAAACCAAATCTGCAAAACTTGCATTTTCCTTTGTGAGCGGTGACATCTGGTACGTCCTGCTTTCCTTATCCTCTGGGAGTGGGAGCTGGGCAGAGCCCTGGCTTCGGATGGGAAAGCTTCCTTCAAGGCCAAAAACACTTGTGTGAGAGCCTCCAAAAGCTCCAGTTGTATGAGCCCGCGTGCAGGGTGGCAGCAGCCTGGCGGGCTGGCGTGCGAGTCGGCACACGCAGCTCTACAGGCGAACTCTTCTACAAAAGCAGAGCCACATTCAGCTGCAAGTCACTCCGACTGGGCCTGTGCTTCAGGCCCTAGCACTACACGGAGAAACAAGGTAGAATTGCAGTGAATATATAAGTAATAGTTTGACCCTCAGCAGAAGGGATTGCGAGGACCTGTGGCACTTTGCAAGCTGGGGAGGGTGATGCTTTTTGCCGTACGCTGGAAACTGCTGGTTCCTTGCATGTCGTTTTTTGAATCCTTCCACTGAGAGTGGAAAGGAACAAGAGTCATGGTCCAAAAGCACCTACGTTTGTACTTTTGAAGGGAGTCCAGTTTCCTATTTGCAGAAGTTCTGTAAGCCAGGGTATTAGGGTAGTTTTCCTGGAGTTTCTCAGAAGAAGATGCGTTGGGTATATGCATTTGCCTTGTTCCTGCCATCTTTACATAAACTTCGCAAGCGTTCCCCCGGGGACCACTTACCGGGCTGCAGGGTGGTGGAGCTGCAGTAATGCTGGTGACACCACCAAGACGTCCTTCCAAGGGCAGGAAACGGTGCTGGAATAGTTTGATGCTCACAGATCTATGAGCATCTGCAGCTGGAGGAAGCACCTGCGTGTGTTTAGGAAGCATTCTGCAAGCTCTTGAGAGGCGGTTTTATTTATTTATTTATTTATCACTGATGCTTGAGCAAAGCTTGACCTGAGAGCTGCTCTGGGATGAGTATGAGATGACTTTTCCCTGCAGCTCTTTGTGGCTTTTGGAGAACTTTGAGGAAGAGAGGTTTGAAAAGCTCATGCTGTGCCCATTGAAGCAACTCATTCCTTTATCCATTTTAAAAGCTTCAGGGGTAAATAAAATTATTTGTATAAAGTTTATTAAAGGAAGATTGTTGTTATGTCTCACTTCTAAATGGAACTTCAGTGAGGTTCCCTTGCTGCAGTACTGAAGCTCCAGACAGTTGAGCCTGCAGCAGTTCCCTTTTGCCAGGAGGTCAGGAATGTCTTTCCTAGGCCAGTGATCCGGAGGAGGAGGACGGGGAATGATGCTTGGAGCTTGGGCTGAGTGGGAAGGCGGATTGCTGGCCCATTCTAGCCCTGACCTTTCAGTGTGTTCCCGAGCCCACCCGCTTTTGGGTGAAAAAGAGCACAGTCCCAGCCGTGTCCACACACTGCTGGTGGAGGTCAGGAGCGTCTTGGCATCCTTCGGAGGCAGCTTGCGGCACCGAGAAGTGCCAGCCCGCGGGATGAGGGGGCTTTTGGAGGATACTGCACACCAGAGGGATCCGTCTCGCCTTGGTGACACTGAGACTGGTGCAGCTTGATGCTTTCAGTATAGAAAACAAGACCTCCATTGAGCAAACAGATTTTTAGGTAAAATTGAACTCATGCAAAGTGAACTTGTGTTTTGTGGACAGCATTCAAAGGCAGACTGTATGCAATTCAGAAATACTTGAGCGTCCTGGGATGTGTGTCTCAGCCCTAGCAAATCTGCATCTTGATCTTTTTAGTTTAGGCTTGAGGTAAACAGAAGTGTTTGACTGGAATCAGAAGGAGAAATAGATTTGTATACAAAAAGACATGACTCATCTTTTACAGCAATCAGATTTATTTTATATTTTTAAATGCATCATCCAACTCTAGCAAGACTTAGAGTTGTAGTTGTTCTTTTAAACAGGCTTTCATGTCTGTATTATTTAATACGAGAAGTGCACAGGAACTGGGAGGGAGTAGTTTTTGGTAAGAAGTGATGGGTAAAATAAGTATTAGTGCTGCTATTCAGGCACTTGGCAAATTTTGGGAAACTAACCATCTCTGTGTGGAGAGGGAATACCTTGGAGAAGGAATCCAGGAACACAGTATCCTTAGCCAATGGAGGAAGACTGGCAGTTCTGTCAGATAAGACACAGGACTGCTGTTCCTGAAATTCTTATCTGCAGTATTTTAATATTTTGTCCGTATATATATATATATATATTTGTGTGTGTGTGTGTCTCTAAATAGGTATACATAAATATGTAAACAGTCTGAGGGAGGCTTGCGGCAGTAAGACAAAATAAGCATTAGTTTTGGGAACCCTTTTAAAAAGTCATAACTTAGGATAAAAAAAAAGTTGCAAGTGACTTAGGATAGTTATTTAAGGTCGTAATTAAATAATGACAAAGCTTTTCATTCCCTTCTTCTCTCTTATTTATTTGTTTGTTTATTTGTTTAACATTTGTCTCTTTTTCCCAGGCTTCTATTTTGGATTTACACTCCGGAGCACTTTCACTGGGGAAGCATTTTGTCAATCTGTACAGGTAAAACAGAGCTGTGGCTCCTTTGATTTCTCAAAGCTGTGAAGAATGAGGTTAGCAGTGTCACCCTGTAGGAGTTAGGTTTGCCTCTGTTTCCATGACCTGTAAAAAACTTCTAAAAACCAATGTAATATTTTTTTTCTTTTTTTTTTTTAACTGAGCTCTGAGAGCTACTTACAACTTTTTCTTTTGAGTTCATCATGCACCAGAAAATAATATATTTTTATCATAGTTATTACCTATAGTTTTATCAGCAAAATAAGAGATCAAGAGATAAGTTCAAGCACTCTGTGAACTTTAAAAAGTTGAATCTGTAAACTTGTTTCATGAAGTGGCAGGGGAGATTTTCATTTCTGGCAAAATCTGTTATCACTTGCTGCACTTTGATCCTTTACTTTCTTAATATTTAATCCTTGAACAGTGCTTTGGGAATATCACACTTCCTACAAATAATGATTTTTATTATGTTTTAAGTTATTAATTGTGGGTAAAGCAGGTTGGTGTGGGAATGCAGCTTGCTATTGCCCGAGCTGGTTGATTCCTCTTTTAGACTTGTGTTTAATTTTTCAGGTACTTTGGGGACAAAATTCGAGACATCTTCACAGAAGAGGATTTTGCATTATATCGGTAAAGAATTTCAATAACTGCGGAAGGAATGACAAAACATAATTTGGCTTTTGATAGAGTGCTGTGATGGATTCAGTCATACAATTTTATTTGCTGCTCAAAGTAGTAATTTCTGTGCAAACTAAACAGGCACTGAGGAAAATAATTTAAAGGACCTTTTGGTAACTGTTTGGTTAGTTCGGAGCATGCAGATGTACTATCTGCATCTCTGATGTCAGGATAATACAGATGATATAGATGTGTAGAGCTGCCATGGTTCTGATTACATTTCATTTTCTTTAAGTGGTCAATGGGGAGAAATGCTAATTTGTGCAATTTATCACTGCAGACTATCCCTGTAATGCTGGGCTGCCACCAAGCCTGTGAACATTGTGTTTTCCCCTTTAATGGGAAAGGGGCTAGCAGCAAAAAGATTAATGTTGAGCTTAACTGACACCTACACCTGAATCATCTGTTGTTTTCCATGATTTGGACTAAAATCTCGCTGCTGTAAGGCTTCGTTTCACAGATTATGGAGGGCCGGCTCAGTATTGATTTGAGGTATGTCCAGTCCTGGTGGACGCTGGTCCCTGTGAGCAGGGAGAGCTGCTTCCTCGGAGCTCTGGGCTTGTCGGAGCGTGTTAGCTGTCGATGCGAAGCTTAGGCTCTCAACCTCCCCCTCAGCTCCTGTCTCACAGCTGCTTTTCAAGAGATGCTGCATTAAGGGGTAAGGACAGTCGGGTGCTGTTAACGCCTTAGAGACTTGAGTGTGTTGGGAAGTGTAGCAAAACGGTAATAGTGATAAAGCACAAAGAGGAAAGGCTTGCGTTCCTGGTGTTCTTTCTGGCTAGCAAAGCAGAGCATATTTTGTCGCTAAGAAGCAAGAATATGAAATACCGCCCCAACACAATCCCTTTGGCATCTCATTCTTTTAGCTTTCCTACAGACCGGCTCATATACGTGACATAGACAGCAAAACGAACAAGTTCCACGTGCACGAAGGTGGGAGGCAAACGTCTAGGAACAAGCATCCAGTGTTGACCGGACACAATAAATCTTTAACTATGCATTTGAATAGCTTCTTGTAACTTAAAATTACTTGATTTGGACGATTTAAAGTCCAATTTTAAAGTTTTCTAATTGTTTTTGTTGTTTTTCTTGCATTTGCAGAGGAATCCGAGCTCCCTCTAGTGCCTGAAGTAATATTAAATGGTGAAATAAATTCCTCAGAAGTGGGGTGGCAGTGGAATACATATATCTTGCTAGTTCTGTTGCTGCAGTTTTATCTTAAGAAAGCATTAACCATTTAGAGTAAACAATTATTTGACTTGACCCTTTTTAGATAGCGTTATCTTGTCGATGCATTAGGTGTCCCTGCTGGAGCAGGGGGATTGGACTGGAGGATCCCTGGAGGTCCCTTCCAGCCTCAACCATTCTGTGATACTGTGAATTTCTCTTTCAAATGTACTTACCTCTGAGCCCAAGCACTTCATGGAAATATGCTGCTTTCTTGATTGGTAATGAACTTCGCAAGAGTATGGAAAAATTAGTCTATGCCTCGCCATGATGGTGAAGAATAATTGGGAGATAGTTGTCTTTGGTCTTATATAGATGTGTGTATCTGTATATGATCAAAGAATTTGTAGAAATTATGTGAGTACCTGGGGACAGGGGGTGCCTTACTAAAGGTTTTTGTGTTTGGTATGAATCGAAATTCATACAAATCATGGAAACATTTCTAGTCCTTACTCTGTGGGATGAGACAGCTGTCTGGGAATATGCTAGGCCAGTATAGGGAATTTTTCAATCTGCTGGATGCAAATCTTATATGCTGTATATTACAAAATGCTTTTATTCATATTAATGGCCATGCTTGAGCGCAAGCTGTTGTAGCTTATGTCTGTACTGAATGGATTTGTGCTATTCTGGGGAACATTTATTTTCATTATTTCCATTTACCTAGCAAGGTCTGTTTAAAAATACACCCTTGAGAGAAATAACTAAAAATAATTCGTGTCTGAGTATTGCTGATTATGGCAATAACAAATATAAGTAGACATCCTGAGCCAGGAGGCTGGTTTCTAAACTGTCTGTGTCAAAATTGTATTGCTTCAAGAATCAATTATGTTTTTTCGGCTGATGCTTTATCCCCAGCTGCCAAACTTACTACAGCATTTCCCCTTGTGTCACATAGTAAATGTATTTTTATCCTAAAAAGAGACCTTTAAATCTGGATGCTTAGTTTAAAGGTTGTAATTTCAGCAAAAAAATGGCAGCATCAAAGATTTATTTCTCGAATTCCTCAATTCACTGAGGCGCAGATGCCGAGCGAGTGGAGAGAGCTGCTGGGGTTTCCTTCCTCCCTCTTTCTGCATGTGCGATCTCTGTTAAAACTCTCTGGTTGCAGAACCTTCCTGCATCTCTTTGTGCTGCTTTTTACTGGGAATCGTGCAGAGGCTTTGGCACGTGAGCTAGAAGAGTCGTCTGGTTTCCTGGAGCTCGTGAGCATTCCCGTCACTGTAGCTGAAATCCCACTTTAGGCAGCGCCTCTTTTACCATTCCTTTTTTTTTTTTTTTTCCTGATCGGCAGGAACCTGTGTGTGACGCTGCGGTTCTTTTCCCCAGTCCTTCTCCATGTTGCTGCCAGTGCATTACACCGGAAGCTTCATTAGCTTGTGAACATCCTTTTGCTTTAGTTTTGTGTTCCTTCAACTTTGAACTACTTTATTGGGTTTTATTTTTTTCCTTTGTTCCTGCCTATCATTCCAATCACGAAATTGGCTTCAGTAGCTACTGTTACAGAAAGCGGTCAAGAATTCTTTCCAGTGATTTCTGCTCTTCCTTTCCACAAGTCTGACTTGTGCAGTTTGGTATCCTCCAGTGATTTACTGAAAATATGCAAGGATTGAGGCTGGCCAGTTCTGGGAGGGGTTCAGGTTTTGCTTGTGCTGCTGGCTGGATTTTTCACTCATTTACTTGCTGCAGGAACAGAGCTCTGTTCAGTGCATCTGAGCAGAAGTGCTGAGTGATGCAGCCCCGCAAGGGGCAGCACATGGCACGGGCTGGGTTGTTTTGCTTGTGTGTCGAATGCTTCATTTGGAGTTCCCTGAAGCTAATAAATGTGATCCCACGCAGCATGGGTTGGTTGGGCCTTGAAAAAATAACTGGACTCTTCCCCTGCTCTCACAAATATTTCTAAGGCGGCAGTGAAGGCAAAGGGGAAGATTAAGTGTCCTCTCCCACTAAGAGACTTTTTAAACGTTTTTGCAGCCCACACATCAGGCAATATTCCTTTTGCTTGAATAGTTTTCAACTTTTCTTTTTATTATAGACCAGTTAACCCTTTTGCTCTGCTGTGAACAGTGAGTGTCCCTTTGTGCACTGCAGGAAGGCTGTTGCCTTCCCATCTGTGAAGGAAGGCTGTTGCTGTGATCTTACTCCCTGAACACGCTCCCTCGTGGTGTGTCCACGCTGCATGCAAACACAGCTGTAAGCACAGAGGTTGGCTACATGGTTTTTTTGCAGCCTTCAAGACTCATTCCTATCTATCAGGCTCTTTTAGTTTATTGTGCACATCGTTGAACAGCGTCACGCAGGTCAACTCGAGAAATGCAGTGGTGGCACCTGCTTGGCAGCTGGTGTGTCTGGAGAAGCTCGTGGGATTAAAGAACAATATTTAAAGCCAAAAGCACAAAGGGAAATAAAAAGCCATAGTAGGCTCCAACACCCAAAAACTACTCGCTACCAGCTCCGAGGTGGGATGGCGAAGGCAGATGCTT
>NW_010583789.1:90648-124460 GCF_000705375.1 Tinamus guttatus | reverse complement strand
GCCACCCTCACCTGCTCCAGGACTGTCTGCCCATTGACTACTTCCCTTGCTGCCTTAATTTATAAAGAGGAAGCACAAACTTATTTTGTGAAGAATGTGCTTATTTTCTCTTTGCAGCATACTAAGCTTTTGCATGTGTTTCTCTGGTAACCCACTGGCTGGCCCAAAGCAGCTGGATTTTTGCTTGTTAGTATACTGGAAAGAGTTGAGTAGAGCTTTTCTTTCCCGCATGGTTTGCAAATCACGCAGTCGTGCTTCAAGTCATTGCCCATAAACCTCAAAGAGGAGAAACCTCAACTAGGCCTTTTCAAGACCATGGAGCAAATCTTAATAGATTTTAGAAGTGGGAAAGGAGTCAGCCTGGAAGAGGAAGCAGTGTTGGAGAGCAATACAACTACTGGACATTTAAAGTTATGACAAGACTGTTGCCTAACTGCTTTGGAGGGGATGTATTCCAGCTGCAATTGGCCACCCTGCATCACAGCCAGGGAATATTTATTATTTGTGGCTTAGGCTGTTAATTTTTGAGTTGGATTGTTCAAAGCGCCAGCTGCGCTTTGGATGCAATTCCTGGTAAAGGGAGACGAGTGGTTCCATGTATAAAAGATAATAACGCAGATATACGAATGTATTCCATAATCACAAGTGTGTTTACTCCAATGATTTGTTTATTTTTTAAGTGTGCTTCTTCAGAAGCACTTGGGAAAGAAGAATAGACAGACTAATGCAGTAGTCAAGAATGTGCTAATACTGGGAGAAGCAATATAAAGATATTTATGAAGCACAGGGGATTAGATTTTTCAGTTTCACTATTTCATTCTTTGCTTTTTCTTGTCTTTAACTTCCTCAAGATTAAACATTGACTGTAAACTGATTAAACATTGACTGTAAACATTGACCGGGGGAATTAACCAGTGATATTCCTCATTATCATGGTTGCTTTAAGGTCATTGCTTGAACTGATGCTGGCAGTTCTGGACACCCCTACTCCAGCTCTATATGTAGTTATTTTTCCTATGAAAGAAAACATAGGATGCTCCTGTATAAGTAGTATTGTATAGTAAAGCATGCTGGATTATTACTGTCTTCCTTCTATTTTCATAATGTAAAAAGAAAAAAAATCATGTTTTTTTCCCCTTTTTTTCTAAGAAGTATAGGAACAGCCAAGATAGAGACACATTGGTTGAAATGTTCAAAACAGTTGGGAAAGACCTTGCAGTCATTTTTTTTTTTTTTTTTTTAGGGAAAATCTGGTTTGGACATGGGTACATGTGCTGACCCAGAACCCTGAATTCTCAATGTCTGAAACTATCAGTTTAAAAAAACTCCTCTTCTCAAGTGGCAGCCTTTTATGAAGATGCAACTTTCTCCTCATCTCCTGTGGGCTGAAATTGCTTCGAAAATTTCTCTTTAACTTTCGCTAGTTAATAAATGTGCTGATAGGCATGGAATTCATTTACACAAAGATGTTTGAAAAGCCGGGCAGGAGGGAGCAGAGGCCTTGGAAGCTGCAGGGGAGCCGAGCCCTGTCCGAGCTGCGTTTCCGCGCTGAGCCTGTTGTGCTGCGTTTTCCTTGCAGTGACGTGAGGCAGCGAATCCAGCAGAGAATTGCGCAGGCGTTCGGGATCAGCCCTGCCGTGCTCTACCTGACGAAGCCGACCTTCTTCTCCAGGATAAACACCACGGAGGCCAAAACGACGCACGATGAGTACTGGCACCCCCATATTGACAAGGTGAGTGGGGGGCTGGGGCGGGAAGGCAGCGCTGCCTTTCACTGCCAGGTCCCTCTAGGTCTGGTCCCCAAAGTGTCCAGCATTAAACCAGCACAGTCAAATGTGCCTGATAGCTGGTGCTTGCAAAAGCACTTTCAGTGGGAGCCACCAAAGGGAAGAATAAACGGGCTTCTTAGGAACACAGGCCGGGATCATCCCTTATGTTTCCTTTATTTGTGTTGTGTTCTGCTGGAATTGCTGAGCAAATTGCTGCTTGGGAATCTCTGGCTTGTTAGAAATGTTGAACAAAATGACCCGCACCTACAAAATGTTGCAGTTCTGCCAAACCTGTGTTTCCAGCTAGAGCATTGCTCTTCGAGCCAACGAGTAGCAGGAGCTAATCCAAAGGCTTTAGACTTCAGTTATGTGTAACCTGTGGGTGTCATATTTGTTTTGTTTTTAACTGCGTGTTCTGCAAGGGGATAGGACACACTCTTCTAACAGCTTGGTGTTTTATTGTTTTAAGAACAGAAATACTGAGGCTTTTTCTTAAAAACCACACAGGTGGTTCTGTCTGTAGGCTCATACATTAATAGTTTTAAGTTCCTAAGTGGGTTTAACCAGTTTGGGATTGGTGTTGAATTTAACTGAGGTCAAAGGATCTGTAGATAATATCAAAACACAAAGAAAGAATGGAAAAAATCTTTTTTTTTTTTTTTAAAGTGTGCCTTTGCCAGAATTTAAGGGTTAGAATCACTTTAGATTTATGGATCGCTGAAGACAGAACCAGGTAAAACTTATTCCATCAAAATTCCTCCCTGTTGCAACCTGGGGGTTGCAGTGTACCTTGAAGTATGTGACCTGACCCCTCTACAACGCAAATGAAGAAGTATTCCTTCCTTTGAAGATGTTTCACGGTGAAAGGATCAGAGGGGAACATCACATCTGTTGTTCTTCACTGCTTCAGCACATGCTCTTGTGGTCCTCTCTTGTCCTGTTTGTTGTACAGCCTGAATTTAGAAAGCACGGAGAATTCCAAAGCTGAAATACCCGATGCAGCCTCTGCTGTGACAAAGGTGATGGCAGGGACACTGCGCAGTTGTTGATGCAGGAAAGATGAGAGCAGCTTTTGGACTCCTGTGTTTTGAAACAGCTGTGCTGCAGACACCGGATAGCCCTGGAGCCAGGGATGGAGAGGCAGGGGGTGACCTGTGGGGTGCAGAGGATGTTGACTCCTGCTAACAGGAACTGGTGGCAGAGTAAAAATTGTGCTGGCCTGGTTGATGCAACTTCCATCATGAATCACCATCGTTTAAAGGATGTTGTTTGTTTGTTATTTGGAAGCAAATCTGTTTTTCTTTTTTGTGAAGAGAACTGGTTTTCTCTGTGGAAGCTGCTTCTCTGTTACGGCATCCTGGCAGTGCCTGTACATGATGGACAGCAGCCTCGATGTTTTTCTGTTCTAACCCATCTGTTTTGTGCATATTTTGTTTATTATCTCACAGGCTGCCGGTTATGGGAGCAGATATGCCGACATCATGGCTTTGGCTTTTTATAACCAACCCGCTCCCTCCAAAAAGCTTAAGAAAGCAAAGAAATCAAATCCAAAATATGGACTTTTAAATTCACCATGCATAACCTCAATTAAAGTACCCAGGACTCAGTAGATAAGCTATTAATGAAGGCAGTGAAGACATAATGGTCTCAGTTGGGATGGTTACAAAACATCCTCTTCATAACTGTGTAGAGTTTTTTCTAAAAATTACATATGTGCAATAAAATATGAAAATGTAACAGGTGCTCAAGTGGAAGCTATTTTCTGAAAAAAATGTGGTTTAGGTTGCACAGTGCGGGTTACACCTGTAACCTGTGGTATTTATTATATATAGGTAATTCAGACCTATATATAGGTGTGTATATATATTTACGAAATATCGGTAATTCCAACTTTTTTTTTCACTTTTGTAGCAACCATCTGATTTCCGCTCACATTAAGCTCTCTGCCTTGGGAAGGCTAAAGCCTTCAGCCTATCCAAGTGCTTTTCCTCTGTGCTTTGAACTTCTCTTTCATGCAGGGAGACCAGAGACCTAGAGCCGACTTCTGAGAGCTTCTTGAGCAAGTGCCCTTGGCGCTTAGTTAGAGGAGAATGGGCTTGAGCTGTGCCAGCTATGTAGTTACTTGTAATTTAAATGATAGCAGTTTGCACTGCATGGTTGAGAAGCAGGAGTTTGAAGTGGGCTAATGGTGCTCGAAGCAGGGTCTGGTATAGCTGTGTCCTTGACTTCGTTCACTTCATGTCTGTTTGGAAAGTGCTAATTGCATCATCACGTGTCACTGCCACCGAACACTGCAGCATCAGAGGATTGACTGGAACCCCTTCCTCGCTGCACCATTTTCTGGCCAGATTCTGTTTGTGCATCAAAAGACCAGGTCTTACTTCCCTTGTGGTGCAATTGGGAGAGAGTTGTCTGTGACTGTAACATTTGGTGTGTTTACCAAATCATGTGTTACAGAAAAAGTTACATTAAGGGTGTATAGTGTATAAATATGTGTGCAAATAATTCTCATCTGCTACAACTGTACATAATATCTATATCCAGGTTGTTATGTGTGTAGAAGAGGGAAAAATGCAGCTACACTGTTTTTAGAATTTAAATGTCTGCAGAATACTGAAGTGTAATGAAAATATTCTGAAAAGGCTAAATCGGATGGACAGGTTGTGTAACTCAGAGATTGTCTTAGCCCAGTCACTTGCCCTGTGTTTTAATTTCTCCAGGACAAAATGCAAATCAAATTTCACTTAGCTTTTACAAGCTGCAATTGAAAACAGGAAGAAAATGTATAGCTATTTATCTGGAGGAAGGATTACAGTACAGAAAGAAGCAGCAGTATTTCCATATGGCCTCGGGAAGGGGTACGAACACTAGGAAGTTGAACAGACATTGAAGCTTTTATTTATTATTTGTGCCAGTGTGTTGGATGCTTTGAGCATTACCCTTCTCCATGCTTTCATCTTGTAGTAAAACAGATCACTTTTGTTTAATTACTCTGCAGGACAGCTTAATGACAGCTTAAGGATTTAACGATCTTTTTTTCATCTCTTCTTTGCAAAATAACGGAAAAATCAAGCCTTTGGGGAATTAATCTGAATTTTGTTGTTGTTTCAAAATCTGACGTGGTGGGTCCCAACATCAGAACTGCATAATATTTTCAAGAAAGTCAGAAAAAAAAGGTTCTTTTTGGTTCTTTCTGCTTGTGGAAGTAAGAAGTCTTGTGTTCTTGAACAGCCTGAAGGTGGGACAACTGGAGGGTGCTGCTGGGCATGTACCCGTGCAAACTTTCTCCAAAACTTTTCTTGCTTCCTGTATGATGCCAAGGTGCCAAGCTATCATGTGTGTACATTAGCATGTGCAAATGTAGGCTTCTTGGAGCACATAAATATTCCTCTTGCCTTTTCCCTGAATTCCTGAGTTATATTGCAATTAGATCTGCCAATCAGAGCATGCATGGTTTAACAGATTTAAATTGCATAATAGGGTAGCTCATACCTATTGTATATATGTGAAGTTTTGTTTCTTACCTAAAATAGATTTGGGTTTTAGTTATATCGTAATAGAAACCCTGAGACCACCCAAGCGATAATTTAATCTTGCTGAATTTACAAACAGCTAAATGAAATGAAGACTGTTGGCCCGAGATGGGCAGTTTCATCTTGGATGGAATTTGGTTGGAGCGGAGCCTTGCAAAAGTGAAATGTGAGAAAGTAACAGTAATTCCATTAGAAATCTGGAGTCCAACGGCAAAATAGTTTTTAGTGTGCCTTAAGAGATGTAATATGGGATGAGAAGAGTTCTGCAGTCCCCTGCGTGGACAAGGATCCTGTTATCCTTCATAGACTTGTCAAGTGCCACAATAAAATCAGTTTTATTTTATTTTTCTCAATCTTCCCTGGCAATTCTCCAGATTCTCCAGTGCTACCTCACCCCACGTGCAGACCCTCATATTTTATGGAAAGATGCAGTTTGCAGCCTTGTGTTGCCTAGTGAATAGGTACTGCCAGAGGTGTTTGCAATAGGAAGCTGCAGAGTTGGATGCTTTGAGGTGTTGCAGTGGCACGTGCCCAGTCCTTCCCATTTATTGCCTCGTCTAGGTAGTAAGTTTGGGTAAACCTGGGGAGAAGGGGATCATTAAAATGTTTTTCTTGTTTTCGCAATTTGGACTTTGTATGGAAGCACATCACTAGATTTGGCTCATTTTTTTTTTGTCTTTAAGCCCTTATGATCAAAATAACAGAAAGAATAAGAAGGAAAATGTCTTCCTGTTCCATCTGGTGCTGTGTTCACTTTAGTCGTTGCCTGTACAGAATAGTATGTGCAACTGCTGTCGAGCCAAAATGTAGCTGGCACTAATTAGTGTAGTTTTAAAGAAAAAAATGTATTTGGAGAACTTCTAAGTTTGGAAGTAGTGCCTATATCTGCCAGTCACCAAGTCAGACAAAACACTCAAATTTATACAACAAATGCATATTTATACAATAAATGCCATATATTTATGTAATAAGTGCCTTGTATTTTATAAAACATCTTTGCACATTTTTCTATTTGACAGTGTAATGTGGAACTTGACTGAATTGTGCTATGCTCTAAAGAAATGGGAAAATAGCCTTTTTAATGCTGTATCAATAGTATCTATTATGTAGACAGGAAGTATTTTTAGAATCTAGCTAAAGTTCCTGGAGTATTAAGACAGCTTCTCTCTGAGCTGTCTAAAAAAAATATTTGATTGCATCTTCAACACACATGAAAATAAGTAATATTTGGAAAAGAAGTACTCATTTACACTTAAAAATAGGCTGAAACAGTCTTGTAGAAAGCCACCTTTGACAATTTTTACCCGCAACATCTGCTGAGTAGGAGTTCCTCCAAAAATGTGCATTTGTCTAGAAGCTCTGATTCAGTGGGATGCTGAAGCCCCTTCACTGAAGCTAGCAGAGGAAAGGGAGGTTGGCAAAATGAGTATCAGGTAAGGTTTCTAGAGAGCTCTAATTGCAGTTCTACCCAAGGTAAAATTAATCCAAGATTTATTCTTGGATCTCATTATCACCCATATGGTGAGATACATAGTTCTCAGCCCTTTTATACCATCTTTAAAGTGATGCAAAGACTCATGCTACTTTGCTGTTTTGCTAGCCATTTAGTAGGCTTCAGGCAGTTCCATAATACTAGAAATAATACAGATACAATAATAATAGACTACTATATGGTATCTTGTATGTGTATATATACAGGCCTAACATTAGGCTAACAGACTAGACTAATAGAAACATGTGTAATTTCTATAAATGCATGACTTATTTCTCAGCTTGTAGAGATCCTATACTAAGTACGTGAAGATAGGAAATTAGGAGAGCCTGTTGTGTCCAGCTGCTTAATTATTTGTGTTCTGCTCAGACAAGAGCAGCATTTGATAATCCTAATGCTAATTTACTCCTAGGTCACTTATGGCTCCTTTGACTATACGTCATTGCTTTATCTGTCTGACTACGCTGAAGACTTTGGTGGCGGAAGGTTTGTGTTTATGGATACAGATTCCAACAAGACTGTCGAGCCCCAAGCAGGTAAGAGAAGACTCTTGCTTTGCCCACATTGAGGCAGACCAAACTGTGCCCTTTTTAACCTAGTGAGTAGTGGTGGAAGAACATGGCATTTTTTTTACTTTTTAATTTTTTGACTCGATAGAGTTATCTGAAGTTAAGCAGCACAAAGTGACTTCCTTGAAAGTTCTAGGGCTCAGAGCTGTGATCAAGTTCCGACAGCTTAACAGCTCCCTGTGGCGTAGAGAGCAAGATAACGGGGAACGTGCTTAAACTGCAGCGAGTGCAAGATAAAGCAATTTAGGCCTTTTGACCTAAGTTTCCTTTACTGCTCAAGGCAGGCAGACCTGACCACAGTTGCCTACAGAGAGGCAGGTTCTTTCTGCAGTGGGGTATGGATGGACAGTGACTCACTGAGCAGCAGTAGCGCTGGCTTCGATCAACTCTGAGAATTATCTGCGTTGTGGGGTTGGTATCAGCCCAGGTGTGTGTGGTTATCTTGTGATTGCAAATAAACGCTCATGAAAAGTATCTTCTCTTGCAAAATTTCAGTATTTTGGAACAGAGCAATTTAAACCAAGTTCAGAGCTGCAGTTCTAGGAGCCGTAGAGACCAGAGCCGAGTCCTGCGTAGCTGGGAGGGCGCCTGTCTCCCTGGCTTCTGCCCATTCCCTTTGATAGGGGCATGTGTGCATTTGCCCCGATTGCATTTGCATTTGCAAAACTGCATTTGCACCTTTTGAAAGGAGCCCCTGCCAAGCGGGCAGAGGAACTGCCTTTAGGAGAGGTGACATGTGGCATGTGTCCGCAGCAGCAGGGTTTTAATGCTGGTGTCACCTTCCATACCCCTTTGCCAAGCACAGGTTTTGGGAATCCCATGAGAATTTGAGTTTTTTTTTTTTTTTTTTTTCTTTTTAATGGCCATATCTAAGTTGCTACTGTCAGACCAGTTCACATGGATAGACCTTTGGACAGGGACAGCAAAGCCTGGCAGCAAAGTAAAGGGGACCCCTCATGTTTGACACCTGTCGGGTCTTTGCCTTTAGCTGGGGCCTCTGTCTGCTCCAAAAATTCATGGCAGCCAGAGAGTTGTCAGCTCCAAGTGAAATACTGTTTTAAGAGGAGTTTTTTTTTCTCCCCCATATAAAGATTAAGTTCTAAAGTAGTATTTGTTGTGTTTAAGTGCTCATTATTTCCGTTTCTCAAACTGCTGCATTGAGGTTTTGCTTTCATCCTTTGCTCCTTTAGTTCCCTCTCTTAAACTAACTCAGATGTGTTTTAATTCTTCCAGAATACAGGTTGGCAGCTCCTGTTTCACTGCATTTCACTGGTTTTATTTCCGTTTGACTAGTTGTTCTTGCCTGCCTGTGATTCTCGCTGTGCCCGGCGTGCTTTGCTGTTCTTGCTGCAAGCTGCCAGCCTTTCGGCTAAGCCTTATTTATTAAAAAAAAAAAAAAGAAAATCCAGTCAGTGATATTGCCTAGTGCCAGCAGACATAAATGTGTTTGTAACTGAATCTTCTGTGGGCTGTGTCTGGATTATGTTTTTATAGTGGACTTGTAAAAATGGGATTACATTCATATTGAAGTTAAATCAGATTCAGCAAATTTTAGAATCTAATGGTAAATTAGCATTTCAAGAGGGAAGCAGCTGTACTGATCCCACTGCTACAATATAGTCTTTTACAAAACAAGCATATTCTGTCTACTTCTTTTTCACTTTTGCTTTTTTCCCCCCTTTTTTCTTTTTTTTTTTTCCCAATAGCTAAGATTACAGTGAAATGAAAGTGCTTTTAACTGGCATAACTTTGTAGAAGCTGAAAAGCTGTTAAAATAAGTTATTGTTTTGGGAAATAAGAAACAAAAATATGACTTCAGGCCTTCTTTCCAGACAGGAGAGACTAATGCTCTTGTTTTGCAGATGAGCCGAGTTGCTAAGGTTTGGGAAAAGGGGAGCTTTGGCCTAGGGATGAAAAGAAATGGCACAAAAGTCCGTGTGTTTTATGACATTAAGTGGAGGTCGAACCTGCAGCTGGATTGAAATGGGCATAGCTGGGTTCCAAGTGTGCATGTACTATTTCTTTCTCTTCAAGGTGATCTTTACTGTGTTTGTTTTCAGCTTACAGACAAGTTTATTTTATATATTTTTTCTTTATATGAGGCTGGAGGGAAATGTTGCAATCGCACTGTGTGTGGAAGAACAATTTGTTTTGCAAACTGAATTCTGTGCAGTGGAGAATACAAACTGACCTTTCACTTGCCTTCCTTGAATAGCAAATCTAGCCTGTTTTCATGGCTGTCACAGGAAACTTACATTTCTGTAAGTGTAAAAATACTTGTGATGAAGGTATGAACTGTTTGGGAATCTGTGAGGTTGGACTGTCCTTTATTTGGACTGGAACCAGGTGTATGCTCAAAGCTTGAGCCTTTCCTCAGGTCCAGGGCCTTCAGGCTTTCTGTGTGTGCATTTCCAGATAGAGCTTGTGTTTTACTGCAGTGTTTTGTCAGATCCCATAATCACAAGAATAATTCCAGTATTCCAAGCTAAATAGTGGGGATTTGTCATATCTTTATTTAGTTGTGCTATTAAAAAAAAAGATTTTAGAGGAATTCGCTACTACATTATGAAGGGGTGCAGTGTTAAGACAGCAAACAGAAGGAATAAATGAATTTTCCAGAATTTAAGTCCCATGACAGCCTTAACAGAAGGTCCAAAGATTGTATTAAGCATGTATGTAGTGATCCAATGTATTAAGCATGTGTGTAGTGATCCAATGTGCTTTGTCACATTGGCCTGCCATGCTTTAAGAATTCATCTTGTACTGTGGACTGGTTAATTTTTCACCAATGATGATGGTTGCTTTGATCTTTCTCCACTTTGACTGTGAAAGATGTCTTGTGCCAGATAATCATCTGGCGTTGTGAACTTCAGGTTTTGTCCAATCAGCAAAACTGGAGCACATCATCCTGATGGCAGCAGTCATGAGCAAGAGGTAAGGACTGAGCAGGATTTAGAGGAGGAGGGGAAAAGAAAAGAAAAAAAAACACGCACAAATAGTTGTCAATATTAGAGAAGAATAAATGGAGCAGGCATTAGTCACTGCAGGACTAATCAAATATTATAATAATGCAAACTTTATTGATTCTAGGTAGGATGGCAGGCGCAGTAATCGCAAAGCAGTAAGAATTTTCATATGGCACTAAGGAGTTGATTACAGAGAAAAGGTAGGAAAAAGGGCTGTTGCAGAGATGACAGAAGTTAATCGAAGTGGACACATACTCCTCATTTCTGTGCACAGCTCTGAAGACTTTCTTCTGCTTTCCAAGGAAGGATAACTTCTTTCTGGATTCTGCTTACTCTAGTAGTGCTTGGTGATAAGTTTGTGATGATATTAAATGAATTAATCTCTTGTTGCTTTAAAAGCCCCGTTAGCCGAGACATTCAACTCAGAGCAGTGTATATGCTGCTCATACAGAAAGCTCTAACCTGTGGCAGGTGTCAGTTACTCGGGTTAGTAACGGTCATTTTATTTTAGCTGAACCACTGAAAGGGTCAAGCATGTGGCTTGGGTGATAGTTACACTGTCAATGTTGAAAATTGGCCTCTAAGGCTTTTCCCTGGTACAAAATACTTGGAGTTACAAATGAGCAAATGTAATAGAGCCCTTATTTGCTTTCCACTGCTTGCTGTACTTGTGTTTTATGCAATGCATATGCAGGCTGATATACAGGCTGATACAGTATACTTCAGTAATGATGGCATTTTGCTTCTTTCTGGTTCCTAAGCTTTGTGACCATTAACGTCACACGCTAGAGGTGCTACCATGAACTGTTTCTCCTCAAGGAATATTTTTGGAATGAAAAATGAGCAGAAGTTACCCTTGGACTCCCCTTGAGTAAATTATTTTGTGAGGATGAGGATTCTCCATCAGAAACCGGCAGTCCACATCTGGGACATCTTTGTGCTTTGACCACAGCTCAACTCTGGTCATGCTATGGCTAGCAAGGTCAAGGAAAGTTAAATACATGATCCAGAGCTAATGCAAGGGCCTGAAAGTGCTACACCTTGTTCCTAGAGCCTTCTCTTGGTACCTTGTTGATGAAGTTGGCAATAAGTTAGAAACCTTCCTCGGCTGTCTGCTGTGCTCCAAAATGGGAGAAACAGAGCGGATTGGGATTGGGAACCGAAGGGGAGAGCTGGAAGGCAGAGCGGAGGCGATATCCCTGCGCTTCTCCCCCTAGGCACAGGGCAAGGAGATGGGGCCGAAAGGCTGGGGAGGCTCCAGAAGGCTGAGGAGGAGGCAGCACAGTTAGGCCGTTTTCACCTCCTGGTCCTCCACAAGATTTTTAAACTTCCAGAAATAACACAGGAAGCAGAAACTACAGGTATTTTGAGCAACCAGCTGTGCTGATGGAAGAGAGGCTGGCAGGGGACTGCTGGATTGTAAAAATGTTCATGTACTTTTAGTAGAAAATGATTAAGCTGTTAATTTATTTAAAAAACTGTAATTTAGAAGTTTTCAGTCCAGGTACTTCTGAATTTAAAGTTCATTTAAAAGTGTTGATAATGTTTTAGCAAATTACAAAGCAGCAGAGAGTGTTCACTGTGTTAATCACTGATTTTCTTTATAACATCAAGTAATTTCTCCATCTCCTAAGTGAATTTGGAAAAACTTTTAAACTGGTCTTTGTTAGATATCTGCTGGGGCTTGATTTCTTTTTAGACCTTCATGCTTCTGCAGCAGGCGTGCTTTTCATCTGCGCCTGTGGGGAAGTGGCTAGAGACATTTGCTCTCCCTTCTCGCACAAAGATCTGCAGAACATCCTGATGGCTGCCCTTGAGGTGAGACCCCTAAACCTGGTTTATACTTGCACCATATCCAGCCTGGCAGAACCGTGACGTGCAGGCAGGGAGGAAGTACGAGCCAATGCTCCTTCATTCGCTGTCTTAGTGGGTTGATAATTTTCAGCACTCCTTCCCGAAAGGTTTCCACTTCTTTAATGCGGCATTATCCAAAGGTGCTGCTGTCCCGCATGTTGGACCCAGGAGTCCTTGGCAGTAGAGCAGTGACACAAGTGCAGTCTGCCCATTCTCCTCAGGCCAAGGCACTCAGAGTTGCTGTTGTCACATATTAGTTCTATGCGATTTGCAGAAGGGCTTGCTTCATACTCCCCTTAGCCCACGTTGCATTTATTTGCAAGTAACTGAGTAAGTATATTTATTAATTTTATTGCACAATTACAGGAAGTATTAGTATAAGCTTTTTTTGCTGAAGGATACTGTGTTTTTTGGACAGTGTACGTGAGAATGAGTTTGCGATTAATCCTGAACAGCTGACAAGGGAAATTTCACAGGCCATGCTTCTGTCTTGGTCTGGTTCAGCTGATTTTATGTATGTGTATGTGTGTGTATATAAATATATATAGCTTTCTGAGCAACATTTTAGAGCTGGTAAATGTTAAGCAGACAGTCAAAGCTCTCAGTGCATGAGATGAAAGATGCTGAATAAATCTGCAGTGCCAAATAAACTGTTCTTGCTTCCCTTTAGTGTGGGAGTTACTTTATTCCCTTCTGTACAGCTGCTTGGTGTCTTCTGACTTGTGTGGAGGGAAGTGCCAGAGCAGTAATACCACAAACCATTTTTCCCCCTCTTCTTCTTTCCCTGGTTTGAGAAATCTCAAAACTCTTCTTGGCTTTGTGGTGCTTTAGTTGCTTCTCGGCTATTAATGCTGCAGCCCTGACCTATCTGGTGCCACTTTGAAGTTGCAGCTATCCTGGAAGTCAGCCCTGCTCTGAGGAAGGAGGTTGGACCAGATGATCTCCCAACGTCTCTTCTAATGTAAAATTATTGAGTGTCTTTATAACATTAGAGGCTTTGCAGTAGTGATGCTTGCAGGAGTGATGCTGGCTTAGAAGCACTGTTGTGTGTTACTACTGCAAAGCTTTTCTGGTCCTTTTATTTTTTTTTCCGCACCTTGTTATAATTTAGTCTTATTATCCCTTACTAGTTTTTCTTGTTGTCAGAAGAAAGAACAGAGGATGTTTTCCATCATGAAGCCACTGAATGTGTTAGCTGCAAAGCACTGTACTCGTGCTTACTAATTAATTTTTGTGTTAATCCTGTTAGATGGGCTCGGTATTACTGTCACTTTAGAAACAAGAAGACAAATGAAAGATAAAGTGTTTTCACTGAAGTCACAGTATATGCCAAGGATGCGGTTGTCATTGGCAATTATATGTTTTTTCGGTCTATATTGCCTTCCAGGGCTATGTTTAGGTAGCAAACTGTGGGCAATTTGTTTATGGAAGTGCCACCTGACATTCAAAATCAACCTGGTTTGTCTCCGGAGAGCAAGCCGTGGGGAATACTGATGCTGTCACCTCGATGTGCGACTGAAGGGATAATTCTTCCTCTCCACTACTACTTGCAGCGGTTTTATCTTCTGAATTAATCCAAACACCCTTATTGCAAAGGGCAAGCTGTATGATGAAACCTGGAAGTGCAAAGGCATATAGTGCATACAGGTATTCCTCTAGTGGTTTTAAGTAATTAAATGTGGTATAATTGCTGCATTTCATGAAAATACCCTTTGCTTTTGCTGCTTGTTAAGTATAATTTTCCAAAATAACAGTGCTGCCTCATCAAAATCAGGATTGCATAAAATTGCTAGCAGTGAGTCTCATGACCGGCACTCATATATCTTTATAAATAGCAATCCCCATGGCTCAGTGCAAAAACTGACTTTAAGAAAATCCCCAGGAGAGTAAGTGGTTGCTTATAGGCTGATTAAGATCTTGCTCCCTGCGGCTCCTTTCCTGCTTTTCGTGCCACCAGCTTTTCTCAGTGTTTCAGAGCTTGACTCCTGTCAGTGACACTGATGCCCAGACCCAGGTTTGATGGCTGCTGCGGTGCTGATCACGCTGACAGCTCCTTGTCCTAGCTCAACATGAGAGACTGGCGTGACAGACATGAATTGGCATGTGCATTTCCCAGGACAATAGATCTCTCATCTCCGATGCTGCTTGTCCTTTGTTTGTGCTCTTGGGAAGAAGTTTGAAAAAGTCTATGTGGATGTTTAAAGGGCACCAAAGGATGGAGAAGCTGCTGCACTTATGGATGATGCTTTTGACTAATCTAATTGCAGGTCTTAAACTCATTCTTGTGGGTGGCAGAAGCACTTTCAAAAAGTGTCTTTATCTAAAATGAAGGCTGGGTGAGTGCAGAGGGCTGCGTGCTCTGGGGTCCACTCTTGCCACAACACTACGTCTTACCCAAATTCAGTGTCATGGAAAGGGAGGTGGAGGTGGCAACGAAGAGACAGAGGCAGAAGATGTGGGAGGGCAGCCCACGCTTCCCTTACGGGGAGCCAAAACTGATCCCGGTATGGTAAAACTGGAGAAGTGTTGGAATTCTCTACATCTTGCAGTGACTGGGATAAATACAGGCAAATGTTCCCATTCAAGATGAAATACTTTTGTGGAATAAAAAGGCTTTGTTTTCACCCTCAGCCTGGGAGGGTTTGGCCCATGAGAGGAGCTGCAAGAGAGTGATGATCCTGGACAGAAAGCCCTAGGGCACCTCCATCGCAGTGTCCATCCTCCATGACCCTGCTCGGGGCCTGGGTGTCTTTCTCAAAGCTCAGAAACATGGAGCCTGAACAGGACCCAAACCCTTTTCTGCTTCTTCCACTCTCCAAGAGTTCATGCCTTAAGGATTAGGGGTAACATAACTCTCTCCTCTTGGTAGATAGTATCATCTTATGAAATTGCACGGAGTAGCAGCTTGCGATCTCAAAAAAGGCTCCATTTTAACAGTAAGTGTTCATAAATCAAATTGAAATTTCAGTGCCAGGAAGTCAGAATTTTATTAATGGAGTAAGAAGCGTGCTGGAAAGAAATCAGAGCGGGCAAGTTGTGGGAGGGAAGAAGAAAATGAAAGACCCATTTGAGGCAATTGTTAAATAATGAAAGGAAAGGACAAAAGGGGCAGAAATAGAATTTTGTGCGCTTTCCTCGAGCTATTGTCATTTAGAAAGGTTTCAGCAGGGAAATCACAAGTATATATAATGTATTTTTTGATGTACAGTGGGTACTTTCTTAGCTGTTCTGAAGCATTTGTAATGCAATACTAATCTATTATGAAGCACAAAAATCACTCTTATTTTTTCATAGGCTGGAGAGAATAGTGGACCTCAAATGCACAGCTAAAACTGATCCTGTATTGTACATGGCCTTACACTTGTTAACATGGTTCACTGTTTGAAACTTAAGGGTTTAAAATCCTAGTTCAGATTTGTTCAGACTCTAGTCAGGACAAGGACGGACTGGGGGAAGGCTTGCTTTGTCCTGCCATGCGTTTCACTTGTTTCAAAATGATTTAACTTTGAAGTGGTTTCTGTATATTGTATGGTCTTGGGGCATTTGAATCACAGAATCATTATGGTTGGAAAAGATCTTCAAGATCATCAGGTCCAACATAAGCCCCTCAACACCATCCTGCTACACCGTGTCCCTGAGCGCCTCATTTACACGTGTCTGGAACACTGCCAGGGCTGGCGACTCCACCACTTCCTTGGGCAGCCTGTGCCAGTGCCTCACTGCTCTTTCCATGCAGAAATTCTTCCTAATGTCTAACCTGAACCTCCCTGGTGCAGCTTGAAGCCGTTTCCCCTTGTCCTGTCCGTAGCTATTCTGGAGATCGACCCGCACCTCACTAGGACCTCCTTCAGGTGGTTGTAGGAGCGATAGGGCCCTCCTTGAGCGTCCTCCTCTCCAGACTAAACAGCCCCAGCTCCCTCAGCCGCCCCTCATAAGCTCTGTGCTGCAGCCCCTGCACCAGCTCCGCTGCCCTTTGGACACGCTCCAGCACCTCCACTTCCCTGTGGTGAGGGGAAGCTCCTGAACACAACCCTTGAATGGGACAGCTGCTCGTGTCGTTTCGAGGAGTCTGCGGATAAGGATGGTACCATGTATTTATTGTGGGTTTTGGCAAGTGTGATGTCGTCGTCTCTTTGCAGACTGTGCTCTTTTCACACACTTAGACTATTAAGATTATTATACTTCAAAGTTTTGCAATGGAGATAATTTAAAAAGAATTATTCCCAAGTGAGAAAAAGCATCTTCAAAAACAGGCTGTAGCTTTACTCGGCTACTTGGAGACCGCAATCAGCAGGTAAGGGAAGAGATGCAGAAGTAACACGCCCCAGATACCAAAACAATGTTTGCTAAAGAAATTAAAACACTTTCTCTATAGCCAAAGAATCCAGTTTAATTAACTGGCTTAAACAATACACTGAAACTTGTCTAATTTTGAATTACAACTTCTAATGACAGATCAAACAAAAAGCTCTTGAAATTCAGATTAAGGCAAAGCTTTAGGTGAATAGGGAATGGATTGATAATGAAGTACTTGAATGAAGTGCAAATAAGAATAAAAATAATATTTTCAGGACAAATGAGATTAAATTTTTATGAAATCTTAAGAGGGTAGTTCTGCTCATTATAACATTTGCAGGATAGGAGTACATTGCCTTCATTTACAGTCTTTGATCTGTAAGCGCAGGACACCAAAGTGCATATGAACTGTTATTATAAATTAATCTATTTGATATATAGCTTTACCCCCATCGATGTGCAGCCACAGGCAGAGAAGAATATGATATATGACTTAACGGTTCTTGGCAGATAGGGCTGACTTGTAGGAAAGATTAAATGCAAATCGCAACTCAGTGTGCAAAGGATGACAACTTCTAGGCCTTTTGGATCTTTAATTTAGAGAGTGGAGGGAAAAAAAAAAAAAGAAAAAGCCTGCCATGGGGCTGGTGCCCATTTCTGCAGTGTGAATTGTGTAAATGTTGGAATAGTTATTGTGCAAATTTTAAGAAGACATTCAAGTGCTTCGTTTTGCCTGATGAAGAACACATGCCAGACAGAGTCAAATTGTCGGGTGTATTCCCCAAGATAAGTGGATAACAAATTTTAATCTAATCTGAATAGTGGAAAAGTTGCAGGAGCAGGAAAATGTATGCTATTGGGATAAAACAGTGGTGCAGGGAGTCCCACTGGCTCTGCAGCAGAGCTTGTGCAGTCCTGGAGTGCTGCTTCCCTTCTGGGTTACTTGCTAGGCATGAAACTCTTCTATTGTCAGACAGTTAAATAATGTGAATATTGAGTGCCCCATTTTGCTGTTTCATCAAGCGGAAAGCTAAGAAACCTCAAATGTCATTACTGGAGTAAATAGATTCCACCTTAAAGTCAATTAAGTCCAGTGAAACCCCACCACAGAACATAGCGGTTGCAGTGAAAAGTGAAGTACAGGATTTCCTTTGGTAACACAGTTTTGCTCTTTCTAAGGAAAATTAAATTTATATGCAAGAGGGAGAGCTGCATTTTTAACCCTGCTGAACAGTGAGTGATCTGACGGTGCACAACGGGGTGCAGCAAACACAGCTTGGTGTGCAAAGCTGTACAGAGCTGAGCAGCTGCTCCCAAACCCGCTGGCTGTTTTTCCACTTGGGATTTTTTTGTCACCTGAGTAGCACTCCCTACGTTGGTCTAAAATTAGAGCCTAGATTAGGAGGGGAGCAGGGAGGAAACCAAAATACTTTCCTGACAGTTCAGCCACTAGAGTGTTGTTGTTGGTTTTTTTTTTTAATCAAGGCAACTCAGCTAGATTTCAATGATTTCAGTGTTCTGGGATTCCTCCCACCTTTTAGAAACAGATACGGTGAAACTGCATCTCCAGCTTTGCAGCACAAACTATTAATGTGTGTTTTAGTCTAAAGCTGTCAGAGTGCAGGATAAGCTTGTAACAGTTTGGCTTTGTGGTGACCTCTGGGCCCTCAGGCAGCTAGGGAACAGTCGGACCAAGACAACAATCGCAAAATTGTGCAGAAAGCTGACAGCAGAATGGCAAACTCCATGTCACTGTTTTGTCTTTACAGGCCGGGTTTCCTTCTTCACCTCTGGATCGGAGAATCTTCATCGGGTGGAAAAGGTTCGCTGGGGCACTCGCTATGCCATCACCATCTCCTTTACTTGCAACCCCGACCACAGCATTGGGGATCCAGTCTTGACGTGATTCTTCCTGGGATGGAGCCACGAGGTCAAATGGAATGAGAGAAGCCCTGCAGGGATGAGGAAAAAATGTAGATAACATCTGGTGTAAACTCATGTTCAATTTGAATTTCCCAATTGATTAATATTTTGTAATACATCTCATTTTCACCGTGTTGTTTCCACAAGTGGTGCACACAGTGCCTTAAGGACCAACTTAAATTTGGTGTATTCTGTAAAGGGTTTGCCTTCATGCTCTAAGGGGATAGTTGCAAGCCAAGAAGAGTCCTGGGCTGCTCTCTTTCAATTCTTTTAATTCTTTCATTTAAAAGATGCAAGCCACCTTTTGAACTGCATCCTGCTATGAATCCCCATATTGTTAAACTCTTGTTAGTCTCTTCCATTACTAACGAGCTGTAGAAGGTTTCACCAAAGTTAATACAGCAGAATGAGCGTTATTTTGCTGAACGTACCTTTTATTGATAGAGGAATGTATTCTCCTGGAACTTACTTGAATGTGGGTTTTGTTTGTTTGTCTGTTTTTCTAAGTGAATTGTAATAAGGTTGACACCCCCATACAACAGCTAGGAGCTCTTTATGGCAATGGCTTGACCATGCAAGCCTGTCCTTGGTGCAAATATAAAAGAGGGAGATCGATAGAGGCAGTCAGAGAAGTCTTCTGAATTCATCTGAGCAAGTAAGTCCCAGCTAGGACAGCAGGACTTGGGAGAAGACAGAGCTCAGGAGAGCGCTAATTCCTTCAGGTTTTCCATGAGCCAGGTCTGATCTCCTTAGACTCAATCCAGTAAATCCCGTCTTGCTGTGTGGAAGGCTGGGGAAAAAACCACCAGTGAAGGAGACTGTCAACTGTCCTGCAACTGTCCTCAACCTTAAATTGAAATGGTCACGGGTAGGAGCTGTCGTACATCCAGGCCAGGCTCAGAAACAGAGACTTTTCATTTTGAAGATCATAAAATACTTTGGAAACATCTCTTTAATGGGCCTAAACTTAAGAGTAAATTAAAGGAAACTTTTATTTTTTATTAATAGTTCCCACAGTTCCAATTCGTGGCATGAAATACTGCATTTGTCTTGTCCAGAGCAATGTTTTCTCTGTTTCAGAAAGCTTCTCGGTAAGTCTTTTTGGATTTTTGTTTAATATGAAGGCTTTTTCTATTAACTGTGATCACTGGTCTGTGGTGTTAATTGCATAATAAATTCCAAGAGATTCAGGGATTCACTGTAATACAGATGGAGTAATAAAACAAATGTATAATCTTGTGAACCATCTTTTTTTGTTATTATAACCAAAGGTGTTTGCAAATTAGCAGATTAGCTTTTCCTACCATTTACTGATCTCTTTTTTCTCAATCAATTTTTGAAGCAAACATGTTGATCGTTTAGTAATACTCCCCAAATTTCTCCAAAATTCTTTGAAAAGCTGGGAATATGGTGTGTTTTTTTTCACCCAAGTTTCAGTTTCATCTTTCTTTTAATCTACCTTTCAGTGAGTGGGAAATACTAAATACCGGGGCATTACACTGAAGATCAGGATAAAGAGGCACAGTGATTGAACACATGCATCTCTTCTATGGGTGGTATTCCCACAAGGCACACAAGCAAGCTGAGTTTTCTGTCACTTCATTTTCTTTGCTTTGAAACATGAAAACTTGCTAGCAAGGAACAAGTGTTACAAGAATCGTTGCTGGGAAATAGTGAAGTTAGTTGGGCTCTATCTAGACACTTGTTTCATATGCTGTTAATTCAAAGTTTGCATTATACTGCAGTAGTTTACTGTATGGAGATAGGTCAACATCACCAGCAACAGACTTATTGGTGGGTTCAAACTCAGTTCCTGCCATTATCTTGTAATTTAAATATATCTGGCCTTTTCAACACAAATACTTGATAGTGTTGGAGCTAAATACCTGGGGACCTGTGGATCTGGGTTGTGATTCTCCAGGTTGAGGTCCTTTGATCTAAAAATTCTCACTTCCCTGTATGTCCTATCACTGCTGTGTAATAACACTGACACATGAATTAATAGAGCTTTGGCACGCTGGAAGTGTTTGGTAGTCCCTTCTGTCTGCCAGGCAGGTTTGGAGTTGCACTAAATCAAAATGACACTTTCAGAGCTGCCCTCTGTAAAATACTGCTCAACACGTTACGTCTTGGGGGAAATCTCAGCTAACCTCCTCTCAGGTTTTAATCTTTTGGAGACCCTGTGCATTGTAATGTCTTCAGATCACGGTGCGTTCCTTCCACGCTGTGAATTGACTGACATTCAGAAATAAAGTCAACGTGGGACGAGTGTTGGCTGGATTTTTTAGCTTCAGTAATGCATTCAATACGATGACCAAAGCTGTCAAGTGCAATTTGTGAAAATCTTGTGTGTGCTGCACCTTGTAAAAGGTGCTGGGGGGGAGGAAAACCAAAAAGTAGTAGTTCAGTACATTTTGTGTTTTAATACTGAGATTTTATATTTGATGCTTCAATATCCAATTTCAAGAAGCAATACCTAAAACTATGGAGAAATTAAACAGCAAATGAGGAAATACAGGACCATCTAAAAGATTCTGGTCATAGCCTCCGGTGAGAGAATACTCATCCTGGAAAGGCCAATGCTCCCAGGGCAGATTGGAATTGTAGAATTCAAAGACCATTAGAAATTATCTCGACTACCTTTAATTTACTCCACTTAAATACACAGAATGCCTGGAGTTTAAATAAACTTTCTATATAAATATATATATTTAAAGGTATCCCTCTGCAAATGCTTGATTCTAATTCTGATTTTGAAACACTTTCTAATTTCTTCTGATATCTCTGTTCCCTGGCAGGTTCAGCCTCCCGTTGCAGTGCTGGTTCTTACACCTCCACTCACATTAAGGACAGTCTGTTTGGTTAAACCAGTACAAATTCCATAGCGAGCCACTGAATATGAGCACTTTGACCTGAGTGGAAGGTAGCAGCAGCATTTGCCTTGATGCTTCCCAGTTGCATGAGAACCTTTCTGAGAGCCCTTGCGGTTCAAACCCGGTGGAGTAAGACCAGTGCATGTTCAGGATGAAACGGGACCAAGTTCTGGTGTGAATTTACAGCCTCATTCCTTAAAGTGTATGAAAGCTTTGGGGATGTTCATTTGTGCTGCTAAATAAAAGTATTTTGTAAAGAAAGAGAGAACCTGTTTGTGTGAAACATCCAAGGTAAAACAGAAAAAATAGCACGACACCAAGCCAATCGTGGATCTTGTAAGAGCTTACGCAAGCCTTTCTGAGCTTAGGGAAACTTGTTTCTAAAGGTTTTGGAACACATCTGGATTTTCTGTAAACTTAGCACTTTGTAAACTTTGTAAACATAACAGATATATAAGCTGATTAGTGTTCAGATAAACCTGACTTTCCATCCTCTAGCATGCATTTATTTTTCTAAATTCCATTCAGTCTCATCCTAGAAACTTTCAGTGGACTTGGCATTTCCCATATAGACATTTTCCAATTGTGAAAGCAGTTGTAGAATCAGTGTTTTGTTTCTAATGCTCCAAGAACCAAGTGACAGCCTGAAGTATAATAAGCTCTACCTTAATGGAGTTTCAGCCTGGACATAGTTACCAGGATGCTCCATGCACAAGATATTAGCTTTAGCTTCATACCAGCCATTTAGCTTAATTTCTTAGGTATTTGTTTTTATCCATGAGGTCCACATCTCAACAGGGCAATTTCTGAGATTGTAGCATCAGACTACATGGTAATGGCTAACCCAGAAAACCTGGGTTTGGTTCTTCTCTGATCATCATTCAAAAGACCTTTGACTTTCCCCTCAGTAGCTCGCCTCTCCCTGTAAATAATGACGGCTTTGTTTGCAATACCGAATTCCGCACGTTCCATCCCGAAGGGTTCAGCTCTCCTTGCGCGGGGTTTGCATGTGGATTTGAGTGCTCGGAAGTGCTCGTGTACGGCTTTGTGCAATATTTCTGTCTTGTCCCAATTCTAGGAACAGTAACCAGGAAAGGTTGCTGGAGGTCCCATTTTCTATGCAAAGTGCCGAGGGGGAAAAAAAACAGCCCCCTGTTGCCACTCCAAACAAACACAGAAAATCCCAGCGCCTGTCTGTCCCTTTTAGGTCTCTGGTGTGGAAATTCAACCAAGAGATTCCAAGAATAGCAGAACAGCTCTTGCTTTATGAACTGCAGATGCCTCTGGCACACGTTGACCATCCTCCCGTCATTCAAAAAGGCAGTCGTCTCTGTTCCTCCTGCATCTGTTTAACCTAAACTTGCAAATAAAAAGGAAATCCAGCAGGAGAGTGATCAGAAAGCTTCCTGGCAAAGGCCTACTGCTCCCTGTAAAACACTGAAGGACAAGAGGGTTCTCTGCTTTCTTGTTGTTTTTGGAGACTGCCTTAGGAAGCCCAAGACTATCTTTACATGGTGTTTGCTGGAACCTGCCACTCAGCTCTCTTCTAATGACAATCCCCTTATTCCTAAAGGACCTGTTCCGTTACCACCTGTTCTCCAATCTTCTGCGTGAATCTTGGTGATTTCGACCATCCACGGAAGAAAATCTGACCTATTCCATAAATGCAAATCTTTGTGCCTGTTCATCATCTCCCCTAAGTAACTTATTTTGTCTCTCACTTCTGTCCCAGCATTTTCAGTGCTTCTGCATACAGTGTATATTGAATATTTACTCATAAGCTTATTTACTGATAAACTGGCTCACTGTTTGGGACATATGCAAGATGCTCTGCAAGCAACTGAGTAAGTGGTACTACTTCCATATGAGCATTGGAGAATCAGGAACTTGTATTTCAGTGAAGTGCATTCCCTGAGGTATGAATAGGTATTCTTGGAGCCATAGGGAAGGAAAAAGTCTTACTCGTTTTGTAATCCTTTGCCAGAGCCATATGGGACTGGCACCTACTCCTACAGGCTCCCCATGGACATCCCGCTTCCCTGAGGACATCCTGCGTTGCTTTTTTGTGCTTGCCCGTTAACTTCAACTCTAGGCCTCTCCCTGCTCTTCTCCCTTCCTAACTGCACGCTGTTTTTTTGGAGCTCTTCTGCCATTCAGATCACACCAAGGCAGGCAAAATCTCAGAACAACCATGCCTGGGACTTCTCAGCAATGCTGGGCTCATGCTGAGGAGCTCCACAGATGATGAAGGCACCCAGACATGTCACGTTTACTGCTCATAAGCATCAAGTCCTCTGTCTTCACAGCTGCCTCTGGCTACCTTTAAACCTTCACAGAATCACAGAAGGGTTGGCAGGGGCCTTGGGAGATCATCTAGCCCAAGGCCCCTGCACAAACAGGGTCACCTGGAGCACATTGCACAGGATTGTGGCCCCGCAGGCTTTGAGTTTCTCCAGAGAAGGAGACTCGATGTCCTCTCTGGGCAACCTGCTCCAGTGCTCAGTCACCCTGACCTCGGTCATGTCGAGTCCTGACACTTGGGACCTCTCGATTTTGATTTCTGAATGCTTTTGGCACCTCCGCAGGGCATGCAAGTCTGTGAACACCAGCAGGCAGCAAAAATTATCACTCTCTGGAGAAGCTAAACACGTTTCAGCTCCCAAGCTGAGATCTTTATCTTGGCTTTGGAGCAGTCAATTAAAACTTGCCCTCTTCCTAATTGTTCTCCCTAGATTAAATACTTTCCATTATGCATGCATGGAAGGACAGTAATCCAAAGCCTTTCCATAGCTAGGTCCTATGGGAGGATGCATCTGAGACGCTTCAATTGTTTAAGCAATGACTTCAAGCACATTCCTTTGAAAGATAACAGCCAGGGATGCTTTCTAGCTGATGTTAAGATTTCTCAGTTGAAAAATAGCTAAAGTATTTAGCTATTTTTCATAGCTAAAGCATGGGAGGTCCTGCTGCCCTTGTTGGGTTGGACCCTCTGTGGGCAGAAGAGCCGCTGACGGCATTGCCATCACGGTAGCTCCAACACCCAGCAGAAGGCCCAAGGGGACAGGACATCACGTGGCCATCAAGCCCTGCTCTATACATGATCCTCCTTGGAAATTAGGCACATTTATAGTCAAGCAGGCCCCACCAGGAGCTTCTTGGAGCCCTCAGCAGCCCAACGTGGAGCGGCCCAGCAAGATCCTCGAGGCTGGGCCTGGGACGTGCTGCTCCTGCCTGCTCGGCTGCAACCCCCGGCCCGTCCCTCTCTGGTTTTGTAACCGGGGTAACTGCGTGGGCGACCGCCAAGGTCGCCGGTTTTCCAAAGCAACGCGCTGCAGCTGCTCTTGCGCTTTCCAGAAATTACTGTGTTTAGAAAACCTGTTTAAAATGGGAATGTCTTTTTTTTTGGCAGTGCTTAAACCAAGACCCAAATGCAATGAGCAGCTTGTGACCAGCTTTGTGTGCCCAACTTGCGTGTCTCAAGAGATACAAGAGTTGGCTTATTTTTTCTTTAATGGAAAAGACATTTGACTATGTTTGCTCTCTCCTGAAGCATATTACAAATCCCCAGGCTCATCTGCAGTGGTTGTTACAGCCGATGGATGCTGTGCGCAGAACATGTTGTATGCTACATTAATCAAGAAGGCAGGATAAAAACATTTAAAGAAGAAGCTCACAGCAAAATAATTGTTTTAAACTATTAATTATTTAGGTTAAGTTGCACACATTTTGATTCAAATCTCTCTCCCACACTAGTTTTTTTCTAAAGTATTCTCCGCAAAAGACCTCAGATAAAACCCTCCTGGTTACCAGCCCCACTGAATGGTTGTACAGTTATTTGCCCTTTTTGATGCTACCCCCCCAAAAAAAAGAAAAGAAAAAGGAAAAAAAAGACTATAAGTTGTAAATGCTTTTCCCTTCGTGCCCTGCAGCCTCCCCAGGGCTCCAGAAAGCCTCCTCTGGGTGATGAACTCCCTTCCTAAGCCCTAAATTAACAGAGATGTCCAAGCAATGAACTGTGTGCCCAGCCCCTGGCCTGGATGAGCGGGACTGAAGGAAAGACGAGGTCATAAAAGCTTTTCCAGGCTCCCACTTCCTTGATTCTGCTAAGGTCTCCTGTTGGGCCGTTCTGCCTAGAACAGGACTTTTTCCATCAGAGGGCAATTTGATTCAAAAATGGCCCAGGTGCGTAAAGGCAAATAGTCTCTTGTCAAAGAGCTGCTCCTTCCTATTGCCCAGGAATAAGAAAATGCTGAAAGGTCAGAGCTACTGGGGAGATAAAGACCCCAAATATTACAGTGCAAGGCACTGTAAGTGCCGTTCTGTTAATTTATGAAGAACAGATGCAAAGTGCAGTGCCAGAATGTCAGTGTTTTCTAAGCTCCTTAGGGTGAGCTTCATTTGGAAGGAGAAACTTTGCAGTGATTAAACAACCACTTAACCAAATATCCCCCCTTGTCTTTGTGAATTGATCTATAACTGAACATTTATAAGGCGCTCATGCTGTGACGATCTCTCCCTCACCAACACAGCTTTCAGCGCTGCCACCATTCATGTGCTGAAAGTGAATCCTGCGAGGGGCCGGAGAGCTGACATGGGAAAAGGCCCTCTGTTTGCAGTGGGAATGAAAGGAACGCTGCTCCCCTCCTGATTCCCCCAAGTGCTTAAACTTTACCTCCAAAACTTGGACCTGGCATAAAAATCATCACCACAGGTCATGGCTGCAATGCGACGTTGTCAAGGATGCAGACATAGAAGTTTTGACATCCCCAGAAAGGGCCCTCGTCCTTATTCTGCTCCATGCAGCCTCCCTGGGGCCAACACAGGTCTCCTGGAAAGCAGCCACAGCCTCATCCTCAGAGCAGAGAGGAGGGAGCGGGAGGTGAAGCCCAAATCAATGCAAGGATTAATGAAACTTCAAGTTGCAGCAGGATAAAAGCAGCTGGATCGGGATTTCCACCCTTCGCCGGTCTGAGTGATACTTAAATGCATCAGTTTATTGTATCTTTTCACTCATATAAATGGACTGTTCAGAAAAAAAAAGCAGATTTTTGGGATGCAATTCCACAAGCACATATTTTCGTAGCCCTTCGTTCATGTTGGTGAAATATTCACTGCAAGCTCCAGACGAAAGCAGGAGCGCACCGACTCTACCGAGGTCATGGGCTGAGCGGGGTTGGATCTTCTCATTGAGCAGCCCGAAACTGCAGGCTGGAAATACAAGAAGAGGAGTGAAGAATGAAATATGCCAAAGGTCTTGAACCTCTCCCTGGGCGCTGTGAAGTCCAACGGGTGTCCTTTTAGCTGTGGCACAGAGCACCATAGTCCCTAGGAGAGGACACACATAGTCCCTAGGAGAGACCGTAACTCACCACTGAGATGGAAACGTCGCACAGAGAAAGCAGAGGGCAGACAGGGGAGGAAAAGAGGAACGTAAGTTTGGAAAACATAAATCCACACCAGAGATAGCAGTTTACTGAAGACAAACATATTTTTCCCAAGCACAGAAACTAAATAGTCACATTTGGGCCGCAATGTTTCTGTGAAAGTCCTCTTCAGTGGAGGAAGGAGACTCACGGGGAACGGCAGGACAATGTGGTCCTAAATGCAGGTCCTGGATGAAGCCTGGGATCACAGATGGTCCCTTTGCAGCCTGTGCTGGACCTGCTTGCCTTGGTGCGCTCTGGCATAAGCATTTGCTGAAGGATGTGTTGAAAGAGGGGGACAAAAAAAAGTCCATTAAGCTGCTGCTTTGAAGCTGCCCTTGGACCCAAGCACGTGCCCTCCTGCTTCCCACGCCTCTGCGCCCTGGCGCTGGGAGTGGGACGGAGACGTTGCTCTCCCCTTCCCGCCGTGTTTGCACCCTCCACACCTTCCCCGTAGGGCTGAGCGCTGCGTTGTGCTCGCGCGCCTCTGCCCCTGTGCAGGGCCTCGTCCCTGCTTGTGGCTACGGGGGTAAAACTGCTTCACTGCAGCAGCTGACGTGGCATCACCTTCCTAACAGCCCACGGAGCCTTGGGCCACTGCTCTGCACTCAGTATCCACCATTTCACCACTGTGTTTTGCAGTGGGCTGCAGCAATAACGGCATGGGCCCTTCGAGGACTTGCACTGCTCTGTTTCAAGTCAGTGTTACCCCTTTTGGCCATCCAGGTGTTGGGAAGGCACCGTGGGATGCATCTCGTGCAAGCTCGTCCGCGTCTCATATGCAAATACTCTGAATTATCCTGCAGGTGTTTCTGAAACCTGCAGGGCAGTAAAATTAAATGAACTGGATGGGGTTGTAGGAGCACGTCTATGAAGTCACAGCTGCCCTGAAACACCGGGTCTGTGGACACCCCCCGTGCCAGGAATCTCTCTTGCTTGGTATGGGGAATCATCTTTGGTATTTGTTGAGAGGTCAGGTGGTGAATCTGAGATCCCAGCAGGATCATTGCTTCCTTAGCAAGGAAAGACTAAAAATGTTGTAGACAGACCCTGGCCTGAGTCAAACAAACCTAGCAGATTTTTTCATGTTACTGAGAGGCAATGCCATTAGCACTGTTCTGCATTTAGCATCGTATCACCTGCCAGCTGGTGGCTGCTGCAATGTAACACCAGCGGAGCTGATGATGTTGATGGATGGTTTTATTTTGCACAGATTTATCTGCTACTTTCCCACCAGACTTCGTCCTGGAGGGTTCCAAAGAGGATCTTCCACAACCTAGATTCAGCAAGGGCATTTAAACAATTTGCCTTGTTTTTTACTGAAGAAGTGCTGTTCATGTCCACAAGAATGTTTTACTTAAATTAAAAATTAAATAAGAAATGAGGTCCAGGGAGACCCCAAAAGAATGGAGCCTGAATGCCAGAAGTCTTTTTCAGGATTCATTTTCCCCTTTTTCCCCCACTCTTTTCTTTTCTTGGGGTAAAAGGAAATGGTGCAGCAGTTTGGCTTTGCTACATCCCACTGCCCACCTTTTCTGGGGAGCCCTGAAGGCCCTGGTAGGGTCCATAGCACCATAAATCCATGCAGCTGGGTATCTTAATGGAGTTTTTAATAACCTCGTTCTGTGCTTTGCAGATGGGGGTGTTAAGAGTGATGCATTTAAACCTAGAAGCCCCAAGAGCCTTGAGGTTGCACTGCTTTAACTTCTGCTTTCCCAAAGGCAGGCCCTTGGCCCTTGGCTCTAGCTTAGGCAGGTGCTTTACTTGGACTCCTCGTGCTCAGCTAGGAAATTGCAGAGTGACAAATCTCCCTGGAAGTGACCTGCCCAGAGTCACAGACAGAGCTGTGGTGGAGCCAGGAGATCTACTGGGGCTGTCCAGGCCCCCTCCTAATCTCTGAGACCTTCTTTTCTGTCCCATTGCAATGCATCCTCCAGCAAGGAGAAGAAGGCTTTCAAAAGAGTGATTTGCAAAACTACTTGTTTCTTATGAGGCTGCTGCTGCAATTAAAGGCAAACCAAAATACTGTGGGCCAAAGGAGTTAACTCCAAGTGCCCCCACACCTCATCCCCTCACTCCAGTTCTCCACAAAAGCTGCAAATGACAAGGAGCAGCCGAGGTGTCAGGGCAAGGAAACGGCCGGGCCAAGCACAGGCCCAGGGAGGGCTCTGTGCAAAGTGGCTGGGCCAGAGCTCGCTTTGGGCTCTGCGTGGATGGAAACGGGGTGAGGAACGTCAGCACCTGAAAGCTTCTGCTTCAGGACACTTTTCGTTGAATCTGTGAGACGTAGTAAAATGATATTAAAATTAAAAGCTATTGCACACAGAGAGCATGCGCCCTCATACACAGCAGGCAGGTCTCCCCCTCGGGACGGGCGCCTGGGCAGGTGCTGCTGCCACCAGAGGGACTCAGAAATGCAGCCGGGAGAGGCGAGTGCCGCCGTGCTGGCTGGCTCCGAGCTGCCGCGAGGGCCATGCAAGATATAGAGCACTGCTAAAAATCCTCTCTTCCAACACCGTGCCCGCTGACTGTCACACATTAAGCACTAAAAAATGGCTTTTAATGACAGAGGTGTAGGAAGGGGAGAAATGCTAAAGATTTACCCCAAATATTACCCAATACACTCGCGTGCTTTAAAATGTACTATGGGGCTTTTAAGCACTTACTGCAAATTTATTTTGAAAAAGCAGAGAGAGCACAGGTCAAAAAGCCCAGCCAAAATTCAGCAAGGCTCAAATGTCTTCTCCCACATCTGGGGAGGACCAAGAGCTGCTGTGTCCCACCACGGAGCGGAGTTCTCCTCGCCTGCAATGAGGGAAGTCGCAGCGGCTGCAGTGGGGCTGGCCCCTCACATCAGAGGACTCCCAGAGCCTGCAGGATGACACTGCTTTGCTTGCTCTCCCCTACCTTTTTATTTTTAGTTTATTTATTTTGATTTTTACTTTTTGTCGTAAGGTCCCACAAGCTTTGGAAAAGCTTTTCCGGCGATCAGACTGTTTTCTTCTTTGCGAGGCAGAGAGTTTTTTTCAGTGACAAGCTCCAACCAAAAAAAAAACAAAAAACAAAAAACAAAAACACCAAAAACCAAAACTAAAAACAACCAGTGTTGTCTGGCTGAAAATTTCCTCTGTTTCTTTCTTTTTGGCCAACTATCCCTATCCTTAGCTGATCCAGGTAACCCAAAGCGGGGCCAGCCCTGGACGCAGCTCTGTGCTGCCCCGCTCCGAAGCTCTGCAAACTCCCAGGTTAGAGTTTTGGGCAGTTCCACTGTCCCGGCGAGGCAGTGAGAGCCATGGTGTTTACACGGCTCCTCTCGCACGCTGAGCACAGGTCCCCGGGGCTGCTGAGGAGGCTCCACCGGATCCAGGGGGCTTGCTGATGCCGGCCGTGTCTCCTTGCTTGGCTGGCTCCTTCTTGCCCAGCAGACATGTGCGGTGGTTGTCCCCAAACGGACCAGTTGTCCTGGTAGAGAAGGGTGCCCTGGAGCCCCGTGGGAGAGCAGGGCTGGACGGGACCTGGTTAAAGCACGTCCTGGTGGAGGTTTCCACCCACGTGCAGTACCTCAACGCTCAGCTGGCTGCTACTTCCGCAGCTTTGGCTGCTGGGTGCTCGGACCATGGGCATGGAGAACGTTCCCCCCCTGCCTCCGGGCACAGGTGCAGGATCTCCTTGGGTACCCATGACATGGTGGCTCAGAACCCCAACCCATCTCCCTTCCACCCCCACGTTGTGTTGTACATGTGTAACCTGCTCTCTGTGCTCATTTATTTTTCCTTTCTTTTTTTTGAGCGTAAGTCCTTTCCAGCTTCTCCTTCATGCTAATAACTATGTCTTCAGAGTGTTTGTCACAGTCTCCTTCATGCTAATAACTATGTCTTCCTGTGACAAACACACAAGATGGACTGCATCTCCCAACTGATGATCTCCCGTAATGCCACCATCCATCCTTCATCAGTCCTGTAACACCATGATGGGTAAGTAGCCTTTCAGGACCCTTATCCTCAGGCCAAGCAATGAAAATCAAGACCATTTGGGATGATATCTCCATCTCAGGGTGGGTTTTCTTTGCATGGCCATAAATAAATGTATTCATAGCATATATGTATTTATGCTCAGAAGTGAGCAGACTGCATGGGCACCCCTGGGGAGGGATGCCACCCTGCTCGGCTCCGCAAGGCACTGGCCTGGCCACAGCAGCGCACAGCGCACCCCACCGATGACGCACAGCCTCCAGCTTTCCCATGGAGCTTTTTGAGTCGAGCCTTATCTTTGTTATTCTTAAATGGGTGAGACTTCCAGGCTTGGAAATGGGAGGTGGCCTAAGAGTAACAATGACTTCAAAATTAATTATGAACAGTCAATTAGTTCCTAAAAAGGTCTTGTAAGCTCCTGAAGCACACTATACTCTGCCCATTTCCCACATGAGCAGGCAATGTTTTAGTGTCCGCCTAGCTCAGGAGGAAATTGAGACCATGAGGTCTGCTGATACCAGCCAGCTTGGTGGCTGTGCAATCTGTGCAGAACAGGACAAAGAGGGTGGTCGGTGTCTTGCCGTGTGTTTAAATGTCACATGGCTAATATGAAGGTGTGTTACTTCTTTTCCCCCCAGAAAAATACTCCAGCCACTATCTCTGACTCCCTCATCATCATCCCTCATCATCACCCAACAGTCGCCTTGTTTCTTTTTTTTTTTTTTTTTCCCATGCTGAGTGCATGAAACCCAGAGTATTTTGGTGCTGTATTCTCTGCCATTCGACCCCCTGCTGTGGTACAGGCAGCTTGTGCCTCTGATATAGCCCAGATCTACACTAACGTTTGGCTGGTTCTGAGAGCATCACCCAAGGCTCAGACACCCCGTAACACCGCTGAGAGGGGCGCTGTTAGTCCTCCTCATTGGACCCTGTTCGTCCTTCTCATCACAATGCGAGGGGAAATGACTGTACCTTAAGCCACTATTGTTTCAAAAGTCGCTTTAGCTCCCTGTTGGCTGACAATAGTTTAGGCAACTCTTTTCATGCATTCCTTATCTGCACATTCTGTCCGAAAAAGGAGGAAATTTTGGCTGCAAACCAACTTCAACCCTATTTTCAGGAGCTCCTTGGAGGACTGCTGAGCAGGGCAGCGTTTCCTCTTGCGCCCGCATCCCGCGCTGCAGTGTGAGGAGACCCTGCAAGGAGGAACCTGGGGACGGTCCACTTTTTAATGAGGATTTATTTTATGAGGATTTATTTTGCAAGGGTTTAGGTGCTTGCAAGCACACAGAGTGTGCTGAAACAAAATTAATCCAATTATCCCTTTTATGAGATTCACAAAACAGTGTTCAGTCATTTTTCTTAAAGCCTCATCCCCTTACGGGATTACATGAAAACTTCCTTTCCGAAGTAAATTTTAGATTTTTGAAGCCCTGATGATGGTGGAGAAAGGGGCTAATAAATAAATCAGTGGCAAATTAAAATCACCTCAAACAGAAAACTTGAGAATGTAGCAGCCCTTTTCGATACCACCGTGGGTCCTGACAGCTTACCTTGCACTTTTGCCATGCCTGGAGTTTGCAGAGCTGCTACAGTGAATTTTAAAATAGAGACTTTAACCTCGATCCACCTGTAGCACACTGGAATGTAACAGGAAATAGGAAAAGGGCTTCAAATTCTCTTCACACACCCTATGAAAAGATAACAGGAATACCCTGGGCAAAACCGAGGCCTGCAGCTACACTAAGCAAGGTCTTTGCAGATCTGATCCCACGGCCTGAGGGCAGCAGGGAGAAATTGCATGGGGAAGCCAGAGCCACGCTGGAGCTTGGCCAGACCCAGCAGAGCATGAAAAGAGTTTGTCAGAGAACAGAATAAAGCATCCATATCATTTTCTGCACCCAAAGTGACATAAGGATTTATCCTCAGCACCTAGGAGCAGAGCTCTCGGCCAAGCAGAAATTCAAATGTGTTTTGCAGTACTTGGGTTCACACAACTTATTGCTCAGTAAATCCAGTGGCCACTAGAAATAAGTTTTTAGGACTCTACTGGGCTAGAGGGTCTCAAAGTCCTACCTTGGACAGATGCTCTTCTGTTCCTGATGTCTCCAAAGTGCCTCCTTTTCCTCACTTGTCCTTCAGCGTGGCCATGCCCAGAGCCTCGGAGCTGTAGTCATACTGGTTGCTGGAGGACATGGACCGTCCCCAGGAGCACTGCAGGTTGGAGCCCCTCTTGCGAAAGGAGGATGTGAAGCGGTAGAAGTTGCGATGCCTGTTGCGCAAGTATTCACGATAGTTTTTGGTGAGGAGGGTGTAAAGGAAGGGGTTGATGCAGCTGTTGCTGTAGGTCAGGCAGGTCACCAGATAGTTAATGCACTTTTGGGTTTGGGTGGTGAGCTGCAGGGAGCTGCTGTAGAGCTGCACCAGCTGCCAGATCCAGAAAGGCAGGAAGCAGGCCCAGAAAACCAGCACAATGCTGAAAATCATGATCAGTACCTTCTGCCTGGGCGACCTCTTGCTCTTCTCCTTGTGGGGCGGGTTCCTCTGGGACTCCAGGTAGGTCCTGGCCAGGCGCGTGTACAGGAAGCCAATGATGATCCCCGGGGCCATGATGCTGGTGCTGAAGAGCACCGTCAGGTAGGTCCGGTAGGCGTCCACGCTCCAGGTGGGCGCGCACATCCTCTTCACCTTGCCCTCCGCTTTGCCCCCCTCGGTCAGGGTGACCATGAGCATCATGGGCAAAGTTAGAAGCAGGGAGACGGACCACACGGCCCCTGCCGTGACCTTCCGGTAGCCACGCGACCGCTTCAGGGTGTCCAGGGGCCGCGTGACAGCCAGGTAGCGCTCGGTGCACATGAGCGTGAGGGTGAAGATGCTGGCATGCATGGTGAGCAGGTCCAGGCTGAGCAGGATGCGGCACCCCAGGTCCCCGAAGTACCAGTCCTGCGCCAGGTAGGTGCAGACGATGAAGGGGATGGTGGAGAGGTACAGCAGGTCGGCCAGGGCCAGGCTGACGATGGAGCTGTACATGGGGGCGGCGCAGCGCACCGAGTGGCACATCACCACCAGCGTGTAGACGTTGCCCGCCACGCCGGCCACGTACATCACCGAGAGCACCGTGCCGAAGGCGGAGGGGAAGAGCA